>CM046667.1:27662728-28058266 GCA_025594165.1 Tamias sibiricus | reverse complement strand
GCTGCTTAATACTTTTTGTGGATTAAAAATTATTGACTGGCTGGATGGATTGATGGATGAGAGAAAATTTCTGAGAAAATGAACTATATATCACCATTAAATTACCATAGTGCTAGGATTTCTGTTGCAGATGCCCCTTCCCAAACTTCTATACTCGGAATTATCTTCAGCAAGGTCCTGGAAAAATTTTTCCACATAGGATTTTGTCAGAGAATAGAATAGGAGATGGGACCAAAACACATTAGCACCATTCTGCTTAGAAATGTAAAGCCTGGAGAATGACACAATTTATGCTGGAATTTGGAAAACCTAATCTGCACCTGGGTTCTCCCTGTACAGTGCTCAACCTAAACCAACTCTTTGCCCTTCCATCATCAGTTACACCATGACAAAACTCATGTCCAATCTCACAACACAACGAAGACATTCTTTGGTTTACTCTAGACCGACAGGAAGTGCAGTAAACTGTATTAAGGTTAAACCCTAAATCAATGGAATGGACTCTCTGGAGCAAAATGCAGAGATGACCTTGTCCAATAACCCCTGGGGTGCCTGCTCTCATTGAAGTGTGGTTGCCCAGTCTTACTGTAATGACAGGACCTGTGATGCCTAGTGATCTTATTAGTGATGATGATCCTCCAACTGGTTTGTCATAGGCAGTTGATATAAATATAGGGTGAAATGTCTGGTAGGAGAAAGATTTAGGGTGAGGATTAGATATGGGGTACTTAGCATTTAAATAACCCTGGCCCCCCTCCCCTTTGAGAGAGAGTGGACACTTGCTGGTCCCTGGACTGAAAATCAAATTTTCTTCATCCATAACAATTCAAGCCTCATCAAGATTTCTACAACCCATATTTTCCTTTCTATTACATTTTTTCTTGAAGTAAGCATTTTTAAAATCTGAGATATATAAGAGTGCATAAAACACATCTGTAGGTTTAGATAATTTATAAAAGTAAACACCCAAGTAATCAGGACCTAGGTCAAGAAACAGACCATTGCCAGCCTTCCAGAACATAGCCACTGTATTCCTCCCAATCAAAGCCCACATCCTCCCAGTGGATATATAGTCATTATCCTGATGTGCTTTTCAGTACTTTTCTTTATAGCTTTACCACTTTTGTATGCATCCCTAAACAATGCATTTTATATGAAGTTATGTAAATGGAATCACACAGTATGCTTCTTTCAGTGTTTTTTGTATGTTTATTGTATATGTAAGAGACTCACGCACGTTGTTCATAGTAGCTGTGGGTAAATCCTTTGTCTCCATTGTTGACTAGCACTCCAGTCTATGCTTATAGAACAGTGATTGTGATGTGATTATACCATTCCATTCTACAGTAAATGGACACTAGGGTCATTTCTAGTTCTTGGCTGTTATATCTGTTTTTTGTGCATTTCTCATGGAACACATGGGTGAAAGCCTCTCTGGAGTATACATCCCAGGATAGAATCACTGATCCATAGGATATACATATGTTCAGCTTTCTAAAACAATGCCAAGTTGTTTTCTGTAGTGGTTGTGCCAATTTTCAACCCCACCAGCAACCCATAGACAGCCCACGTATTCACTTACACTAAATATTGCCAGAATTTAATCTTCGCCAACATGGCAGTGGACAGTACACAAAATACTAATGAGCTTTATCACATTTTCATGTTTATGAACCTTTGGGGTTTTCTTTTCTGTGGGAGGACCGGTCCAAATTTAACTCCTTTCACAAAATTTCCTATACATTATCCATTTTGTGCTTACTGATTTAACGTGTTTGTTACCTATTTCAAATACCAGTCCATATGTGTGGCTGTGCTATTCCCTTGCCGTGTGTGTGTGTGAGTGAGTCTGTGTGCATGCACATGTGTATGTTCACTTGCTCTGGGCTCTATTCTTTTGAACAGAAGATCCTAGTTATTATATAGTCCAACTTATCTTTTATTTATGGTTAGTGCTTCAGCTTTCTTTTATTTTTGGTACCAGGAATAATTGAACCTAGGGGTGCTTAACTGCCGGTATATATATATATATATATATATATATATATATATATATATATGAACAGGGTCTCACTAAATTAGGCCTTGCTAAATTGTTGTGTTGAGGCTGACTTGGAACTCACGATCCTCCTGCCTCAACCTCCCAAGCTACTGGGATTACAGGTTTAATGTTGTACTTTCTTAATTAATATGTCTTAAGAAATCATTTCTGCTTTAAGCAACACTGGGCCAAAAAAAATTATTCTCTGTATTGTCTTCTAAAATTTTGTGGTTTTGCCTCTCACAGGCGGGCCTTAATCCACCTGAAGTTTGTGTGGGGTGGTGGTGAATAGGGTTCCTTTCATGTGGATATCCAGTTTCTGAGTGAACTACTTATTAAAAAGTCTTCTATTTTCTACCTGGTTAACAGTGACATTCATTGAGTATCTACATATGTTTGGGCTAGTTCCTATACACTCTATTATGTGCTACAGACCTATTTATGTATTTGAAATACAACACTAACTTAATTACCAAAGATCAATATTCAATCCTGATATTTGGATAGAATGAGTCAATTCTACCTTGTTCTTCAAATGTACCTTACCTATTTGGGGCCCATTTCATTGTACCCAAATTATCAATTCATCCTGGAATGTTGTAGGGCCAGGGGTCTCTCAGTGTGGGATTCTAACTAGCACTGTGTTGATATTTTAGATTTGATTCCTTTTCAGTACTGCATGTTTGGTTCATGTTTATGGCACATCTCTTCTTTTAATCATATCTCTTTGAAGCCAGGCTTGGTGGCACATGCCTGCAATCCCAGAAGCTGGGGAGGCTGAGGCAGGAAGAGTTCAAAGCCAGCCTCAGCAACTTAACAAGGCCCTGATCAACTTAGTGAGACTCTGGTTCAAAATAAAACACTAAAAAAAATGGGCTGAGGATGTGGCTCAGTGGTTAAACAGCCCTGGGTTCAATCTCCAGTACTACTACTACTAATAACAATATATCTCTTTGAATATGTCTCTATTTTATAACATTTTCTGATCATGTGACCTTTTATCCTAGATATATCACATTTAGCAAACACTATCTTTGAATTTTTTCGGTTTTTGAATGTTTTATTTGGTGTATGATAGTTATACATAATGTTGAGGTTCATTTTGACGTAATCCTACATGCGTAAAACATAAGTTGCTGCCCTTGGGTCCTCGCTACTTCCTCTTTTCCTCTCTTCCTCCCTCTCCCTGTTCCTCTCCTCTACTCTCCTGGTCTTCCTTCTATTTATTTGCATTTTTTTCATTGGTGCTTTATAGACATACATAAGGGCGAAATTCAGTGTGATGTAGTCAAAATTTGGCCAATTTCACTTATCTAAATTTTTTGCTTAGAAATACATGATAGGCTTTCCTTTTTATTTGTTCTTTTAATTATACACGACAGTAGAATGCATTTTGACATATCATACATACATGGAGTATAACTTCCCATTCTTGTGGTTGTACATGATGTGGAGTTATACTGGTAGTGTATTCATATATTAATATGGGAAAGTTATGTCTGATTCATTCTACTATTTTCCCCATTCCAATCCTCCCTTCCTTCCTCCTATTGCCCCCTGTCCAATCTGGTGAGCCTACACTCCCCCCACCCCCACTGCACCTATTGTGAATCAGCATCAGCATATCAGAGAGAACATTCAGCCTTTGGTTTTTTTGGGATTGGCTTGTTTCACTTAGCATGACAGCCTCCAGTTCCATATGTTAGGCTTTTCTATGCCGATGTTTTATCCCACAAATGTCTAAGCTCTTTTATCGATTCCAATAAAACACTTGGAGAATTTTACATGCACATCCATATCATCCACAAATGATTCCCATCTTTCTTTCTCCTTTCTAACATTTTATTATTTGCTTTATTGGTCTCTCCGGGACCACTGCCTGCCCCACCCCAGGACTACTGGATAGAAGAAAAGACAGCGGACATCCTTACTTGATTCAGCTCTCAAAGAGAAAAATTTCAGTAACTCATTATTAAGAAAGATGTTTGCTGTAGATGTTGTGTTCTGTAGCAATCTGGATCCAATCAGGTCATAGAAAGCATGCAGTGATCCAGACAGAGGAAGTCTAATGCAAAGAGTTCTAAAACTATCATATAAGTTTTAATAAAAGATGTAAGAAAATTCTTTATGGAGCAGGGGCTCCATAAGAAAGACAATCTTAGGATGTGGGCTACTCCCCAAGACTGGAGTTCATACCTGATTGAAAAGAATCCACTGGATGCTGGAGAATTTCCTCTGCTTTGTCAGTGCCAGAGGTGGACTACAGAAGCAGAATACTGACTATACTGGTGTATAGTCACAGAGCAAGCAGGAAGCAACTCTCCAGAGCACTGTAGTATGGTCGGTGCATAGCTGGTGACATGTATGGGGATGTGTAGTAGGAGTGAGGTGCCCTGGCTCAGTGAGAAGCCTGGAGTAAACAACGCCAATGCCCTGTGAATAGGGGATACATTTTGGCAGTGGTGGGGCGGGAGGGCGGATCTTGGAATCAGGAGTGTTGCAGTGTTGGAAGGACTGCATAAAGCTGGGTATGGAGGGTGGTGGGGGCAAGTGAGTTAAGAGAAACTGTGGACTTGGAACACAGGATGATCTTAGCAGGAGAGCCATAAGGAACTGATCAACAGACCAAATCAGGACTGCAAAACTGCTGAGGGCCCTTGTCTGTGACAGACCACCAAAAATATTCTCAAATCCACAACTGTAAAAGCCATTTATAAATCATAAGAGGGCCAGTTAGTTTCTCTTTCAATATCCCATCAGTGCCCACTACTAAGAAAGCATAGCATACTGCTCTTTGATGTTACTTTGAAGTAGAGATGCTTAAAGAAGCACTTCTTTATCAGAGAACATACACTGAAGGGTGAATTTGCAGCTGAGAAACCTGGCTTCATATGATGACTGGCTTCATATCCTTCATCGGGTTAGAGGAGTTGCTTCTCCTTCTAGTTTGCACAGACAGTGGGCACCCTACCCAACAGGGTTATTGCTTACATAAGTTGCTTCTCTGGTAAAATAAAGACTAAAGCAACTTTTTAGCCACTTCAGGACTCAAATTTGACTCCTTAGGATTCTTGTTGGGCCCCAGGATTCCATGGCCTATACTGAGCTTGCCACACAATCTAGGCCCTGGCACAAAGAGTTGTTACCAGATTAGAGCAGAGGGCCTGTGAGGGCTGCAGTTTGATCCTACCCAAGGCTGGCCTGCTCCACCTTCAAGGAGAGCCTTGCTGTGTGGTGAGATTGCCTCTTTCTTCATAAGTGTGATTAGCAAATATTCTCCTCAGGAATGGACTCTTATATTCCCTAAATGCTGCTGTGCTCTCCTGGTACTTGCACCTGAACTAAACGGGAAGAGAAGATCCTTGGATTTCACTTAAAACCATGCTATCAATAGCCCTGTCCTAGCCATAGCATCCCATGCCTTTCTTCGAAGTGTATAGACCTAACTATATTGGCAATTGGAGTGTTTTCACTGAACCTGTCTCATTTTGGTTTAGGGTACAAAATGGACAAATTTGATGGGACAAAATAGCATGTGGGTTTTTCCATTCCCACCTGGCAAATAATCCATTGATTAGTGACTGAACTGACAATGTGTATTAAGAGGAAGATACACTTTAACTGGAAAAAAATATTTTTCATTTGCTGGGTTGATATTTGAGAGATATCATAACATATACAAAAGCCACACTATTTTAATAGTTGTCAATCCTTTCCAAGTCCTTCCTGGAACTGCCAACACATAGATCATGATATCTTCTGCTCAGAAGCCAGAGATGACAAATTACTCCACATCCTTCTATTCTCATGGAGGACTGGGCTAGCCTTCTATCTCAAGTATCCTGAGACCTTAAACACAAGCAGCTACAAATGAACTTGGAGTTTATCCTTTAAATTCTGGTTCTGCCTGCAGCCCAGTCTGACCATCCTGTCACTCTGGCAGTGGAGAGGCACAAATATGAAACCTGAAATTCTTCCACTAGCCTGCAGGAGCATTCCCTTATGCCTGATCCCTGGATAGCTGTCACCACTAGAAGTCCAATCAGCCACTCTCTCTTGCTAGAAATTTCTTACATCCAGGTTTGGTGGAAATGCACACATCCAATATGCATTTTCTGAGGGAGGGCTGCACGGTTTTAGTGCCTCTCCATGCAGAGGAAAGGGAGATTTGAGAGTTCTGCACGTGTCACGGGCTGGATAGGAATAATTAAGCATTGCATCCTCCCACTGACAACCGGAATGACCCTTGACTGGTTATTTCTGAATCCACACAAAAGAGGAAAAGTGGAGGTGTGGACAGCACAAAGGTGCAATTCTTGCTCACTGTGTCCCTCACCCCAGCCGTCTATGTTTCTCTGACAGGGGATGCACAGCTAGAGCCAAAGTTTGCTAGCTCCTAAAAATTCAAGTAGTCGAGGATCAAGGAAGTAAGATGGAGAAATCGAAGTTCCCTTTGTGTGAATCTGTGAATGAGAAGAGTCAGGACGACAAAGGACAGACTATATTCCAAGGAGAGAAAGGGAGCAAAAGCTCTGAGAACCAAAAAACAAGTGAAAGGAAATCTTAACAGTTCAAAGATTCAGAAAGGCAATATGGAGAAAAGCACAATGCAAGTCTCAACAACTGGGTTCCCCAGCAAAGGGATGAAAACCAGACACCAGAAGCATAACATAAGCCTGAGAATGCCTACAACCTGGACAGTAACTCTGTACTGGCAACCCTAAATGCAGGAGAAATCCACACTTCACACAAACTTTAAAACTGGTTCAAGGATTTGGTCTGAGGGTGTCTCCTACTGCACAGAAAGCTAGCTTTAGGGAAGAAAGTCACTATGTAGCTCAGCAAAATTCTCAGAGTTGTATAACCAACTCTGTGAGAGGAGTCCTGTTATAATGGATCAGACTACTCTGTGGAGCAGAAATCTCAGGGCAATCACAACTCAGGGATCCTGTGGACATCCTGTTAATTTAACTGTGTGAGAAACTGCAACACCATACTGCTGTGGCTGGAGGATTGAGAGGCATATAGGCCTGCAGTATAGTTTGAGCAGTGGAGAGAGCAGGCTGAAATGGAGATTAGAGAACACAGAGGCTGATGGTTCCATCCTCTGTGGCAAAGAGTCAATCATTTGTGGTGTCATGAGGGAGCCAGTTGTGAGGGTACTGAGACTGAGGTGGCCAAATGCTCAGATCCTATGCCTCCCTCTCCAGCATATCTCTCTCTCTCTTTTCACCACTCAACCACTCACATTCTGAGGCACCCTAGGTGTTTGATGCAGGTTAGATATCTGCCTTGCCCCCAACCATCCAGTGCAGGTCACATAATGCCAAAACTTGGCTGGTGAGAAGGGCTTTCTTCAGCTCAGGAACTGACCATGCCATCAGGTGCACAGACTGTGGACCTTTGGAACAAGTGTGATCACACTTGGAAAGAAACATCTTTAAGACAAGCATCTCAACTTGGAGGAATTTTTTATGTGTTCTTCTTTTCTTTTTATTCTTTTTTCCCTCTGTCTATGCTATCTTCTCTGGGTTTTTTTGTTTTGTTTTTCATTAATTTCCCTTACTTTTTTTCTTAAGTTTAGTATTTTTGATGAATTATTTTTTCTCTTCTATCTCATTTTTCTCTTTTATTGTCTTCACTCTTCTTAATTGTTTGCTCATTCTATTTTGGCTCTCTTTTTTGTGTTTTGCTTTGTTTTGTTTTTGTCTACTTTGGTGCCATGTCTGTTGTGATGTTTGGTCAACGTCTCACTTTATTTCTATATCTAATTTGTTTTTGGGCTTTCAGTGTTACTTGTTTTTTTTTTTTTGTTTGTTGTTTTTTGTTTTGTTTTGTCCTTTCGAGTGCAGCTGTGGATCGAGCCTGAAACCTGACTTATGCTGTATTTGTGCTTTGCTGCTTGGTGAAACACACCAAAAATTTGAGGGAAATTCCTCCTTACTCCTGCCATGATCAAATTCCACTTGACCTTGGTGGATAATTCAACTTTCAGGACAGGGGATAAAAAAGACCCCAACCAATGACATGGTACCAAGCAAGCACAGCCAGGGGAGGGTGAAGTCCCAATCCTGGACACGTACCCTCATAGCATTTCTCAGCACTGAGAGATAACATGAGTCTCATGTTACAAATAGCACAATGCTACCTATGACAAACTTCAGCCACACACGTGCTAAGTCAGCACTCTACCACTGAGCCACAACACCAGCCCCCGTCAGCATATTCTTGACACGACTAGCTTAGTGACAACAGAGTTCTTCACATCTCATATAATTGGCTCTACACAGCTCATCTGCCTGAACTAGCTGAAGGTCACCACTGTTGTGAGGCCTACAGAGAAAGTGGAAATATATTCTTCTGGCATTGTGTCAAAATGCACCAGTGAGGGCTCGGGTTGTAGCTCAGCTGTAGAGCGCTTGCCTACCGTATGCCCGGGTTCGATCCTCAGCACCATGTAAAAATAAAGGCATTGTGTCCTACTAAAACAAATAAATATTTAAAAAAAATATGCACCAGTGACTGCCAGAGAAGTCACAGAAAATATGTGCAGCTAATTCCATTTTGAATTAAACTCAATCCTACACAACAAATACCCCAGGTCACATCATCAAGAGAAGATTATTCTCTAAAATAGCTCTCATGTCAAGTGGAAGAGGTGGCATCTTGAAATGTGCACAAATCTCAACACAGGAATAAAAAGAATGTGAAAAGCAAGGCAATGCAACTCCTTCAAAAGTTCATATCTCCTTAGTTACTGATTTTAAATATATTGAAGTGTAAGAAATGTCAGGCAAATAATTGAAAAAAATGATGCTAAGAAGATACAAAAATAAATAATTTAATTAAGAAATGTAATGTGGGACATAAAAGAGAATCTCAGTAAAGATATAGAGATTCTGGAAAAGAGCCAATCAGAAATCTTGGATTACCAAGCTCAATAAATCAAATTTTAAAAAACTCATTTTAATGACTCACCAATAGAGTAGATCAAACAGAAGAAAGATGATCAGGGATCAAATAAATAGTTGATAAACTGTTATATTAGGTCACAATAAATAAAACAGAAAAAAAATTATTCAGAACACATAAGCCCTATGGGACATGATTAAAAGAGTGCATTTGAAAATAATTGGTAAAAACTAAGTACCACATATGCAGGCTAAATGCATAGGGAATCTATTTATTGAAATATATACAGAAAAACTCTCAAACCTTGGGAATGAGATGGACACTGAGGTACAGCAGGCATTTTGAACCCCAAATAGATGTGAGAAGATGCTCCCTTATCCACATCAAATTCTAGTTAATTTCCCCAAAGAACAGAAAGAAAGAATTTTGAAAGCTGCAAAAGGGATGCATCAAGTGTCTCTTATAAATGAAACCCAACAGAATAACAGCAATTTCCTAGCAGAAAAACTCTAAAGGCCAGGAGGATGTGGAATGTCATATTTCAAGTACTGGAAGGGGAAAAAAAAGCTATCAATCTGGAGTTCTAAATGAAGGAAAGTTATCATTTGGAATGAGAGGAGAAATGAAGCCCTTCCTAAATAAACATAAATAAAATGAATCCATGATCACTAACCCAATGTTACAGAATGCAGGAGCCCTAATCAAAGAGATAGCTAAAGACTGTGGTTAGCTGAGAGCCATAAAAGATGTTCTAGTTTCCACCTGATATTCATACATTATTCAAAGAATATTTGTATGCCCGTGAACACTATGTGACACACCTGTAAGCTCTAGCTGTAAGCACTGTCTTTGTTAAAGCTAAATGTATGTAACCGGGTGAGGTTGGTTAGAGGGTGGGGAAAGAAGAAGGTTGTGGTGGTTGGAGTTAGAGTGGTTAGAGTTCGAGAGGTTGCTGAAGTCGGAGAGAGAAGAAGATTAAAAGACCTTTTTCATTTTCATCCTGCCTCCGAGTTTTCTCCCGCGGTGTCGTAGCTGCAAGCAACAGCATCAGGCAGCTACAAGTGGTGGCCCATACGGGGAATTCGGCCAACAGGTAAGAAATAAGAACATTTAAAATGGGAGCGAAAATAACAAAAAGTCGGTTTATAAAAGCCATGAATGAAATTTTCGATATCCAGAAACTCAGAGGATAGTGAGAAAAGTGAACAAGAAAGCATATCCTCTGACTCAGTTGAGATCAGCAAGGAGAGTAGTAATATAAATTTAAAAGTAAGAACTGCAAAAGCCATCAGAAACTTAATAAAATTAGCCGAGGAGTATGTACTCTCTCCTTAGAAGCTGAAACTCAGGATACTAGTGAAAGTGATAATAGTAACAAGGAGCCAAACCATGAAAGTACAATCTCCTCCACTAAGCCAGTTAAGAATTATGAAACTAGTAGTGAAGAGGAATCAAAAAGTGATTCGGGGAGAACAGTCTCCAATAAAAAGAACAAAAAGAAATTAAAAAGGAGAAAAGACCGTCAAATAGAGGAACCACTAGTGCCCTCTGCTCCCTCATGGGTAGAATCCCTAACAGAAACAATAAGGAGTATTGATCAGAGTGTACGTGCCCTTGATGTAGAGATTGGCGGCCTTTCTGAGCGCTTATATGGTCTCGAACAACAAAAACCGCAGAAGCACCTAGACCTGCCAGTATTTCAAAATGAAGAGGGACAAAGGTATCACCAGTCCCTAGACTTTAAAACAATAAAGAATTTTAAAGAGACAATAATGACCTATGGGCCTCAAGCTCCGTTCACATTAAGTATGATAGAGTCACTTAACACCCTAATCTTAGCCCCCACAGATTGGAAAAGTCAATGCAAAGCGGTACTAAGTGGGGGACAATACCTAATCTGGAAAACTCAATTCCAGGAACTTTGTTCAGAAATAGCAAAGAGAAATGTTACAGCAAGTTTCCCTCAATGCAATATAGATATGCTCACAGGAGAAGGTCAGTTCGCCGAACTACAAAATCAGCTAATATACGATCCCGGTGTGTATGCCCAGATACACACAGCAGCTGTCAAAGCCTGGAAGACAATATCAGGCACAGGGGATCTGCAAGGCAGCCTATCAAAAGTTATACAGGGGCCTAACGAAACATACACTGATTTTGTAGATAGACTCTTAAAAAAAACATCTAGAGTTTTCGGTGAAGTCGAGCAAGCTATGCCCCTAGTTATCCAATTAGCGTACAAGAATGCTAATAAATATTGCCAGGATGCAATAAGGCTGTGGAGAAGTAAAAAAGATTTATCAATTTATATCAGACTGTGCAAAGACATTAACGAGGCTGTTATCACAGGCAACATAATTGCTGCAGTGACGAAAGGTTCCTCCCCTCAAAATTCCCGAAGGATTCAACCTAGAACAGGATATTCCAGAAAAAATTATTATAAACAACCAAGACATGCTAAGCAATATGTTGCTGCCTGAAGTGGAAACCACTTGGAGCAACGAACGCCGCAGGAAAATTCGGAGGCAGGATAAAAATGAAAAAAACGTCTTTTATTCTTCTTCTCTCTCCGGCTCCAGCAATCACTCCAAACGCTCTAACTCCAACCACCACCTTCTTCTTCTTCCCACACACTCTAACCAAACTCACCCAGTTATATACATATAGCTTTAACAAGGACACGAGCTTACAGCTCGAGCTTACAGATGCGTCACATAGTGTTCACGGGCATACAAAGATTCCTTGAATAATGTATTACTATCAGGTGGAAACTAGAACATCTTTTATGGCTCTCAGCTAACCACAATCTTTAGCTATCTCCTGGATTATAGGCTCCTTGATTTCCCCCTTTTAGTTTTAAAAGAGGGGATGTTCTAGGATGTCCATGTGCAACCGACATTCTTACCCGTAATGTTAGTCTAGGCTGTCCTGACTCCTGGCTCAGGTTGACATGCCGGCCACATTAGACTGTCCCGTGCGACTGTGCAGTGTCTTAGGTTGTCCCCTTCTGGGGATCTTACCCATCATAGGCTAACCAGCCATCCAATTGAGCCCTCCAGGATCGACTGTGTGTTGACTAACAGCCGTCCAATTTTTAGGAGATGCTGCAGCTTTAAGGCGGTAAGCCTACTGCTGACGAGCCAAGTTTCCATAGCGTATCAAGTTCTTTAAGCCAATCAGCTGCCCTTTGTTTCATCAAGTAACGCACTGAGTTCTCTTAGACAAATACCTGCAAGGCATTGTCCCGTAATGTCCCAAAATAATGGAAAATCAAAATGTCCATAAGTTGTAACACATGGATTCAGGAGGCCCCATGCATGCAGAGCAGAGGCCACACTGCTGGTTAGGTTGTTTGATGCTTGAGCAGCAGGGATGCTTGCAGCTACCGCGGTCCCTGCAGTTGTAGCAGCAGCCGTCTTTTTTATGTCTAGACATTTCCACCTGCAAATCTTCACGGCCCACTACCTAAAAACTCAAGCATCCATTATTAAGGGAAAGGCAGTGCTATTCCAGCACTGAGATCAAAAGGTGAGCTGTCAAACTAAAAAAAAAAAAAGAATTATTAGAGTAGAAAATAAAAGTTGATCTCTGCTCACACACATTGCTGCTTAAGCTCCCACAAGCATAAGCTGGCAAAATATCACATTCAGAAATAACCAAAGAGAAACTGAGGGTGTTTACTGCATTAAAGATAAAGAAAATCTAAAGGCACTTTGGAAAAATAATTTGTTAGCTGGAATCCTCGAGTCTCTATATACACAGCAATCCTATACCTGTTGAAATAATTCAAATTAATCAGCTATTAAACAAATGAAGTTAATAACAAATAAACGATCCTCTGTCGGAACACCAAAATATCAGGTTATACAACATTAAACATATTCACAGCTGAAGAGAAGTCCTGGAGACAACTATAAATCAAAATTGATTATCATTAAAATTGATTATCTAATTAGAATATTCTGAACTTATATAAATATCTATCTATTGATTATCTAATTAGAATATTCTAAGCTTAAATGAATTAACGTTATTTGGATCTATATCTATCTTTTTTTTCATAAGCGCTTAATTATTTGTGACATCACACTAGACAGACGCACATATAAACATATATTTGTGACATCACATTAACATGAAATTTAGACAAATGCACAGACATAAAGACATATATAAAACAAAAAAAATACAATTGTGTATACACTGAAGAGAGATCTTCTTGTCCCGGCCAGGAAAATGAAATTTAAGTTGTAAATTCAATGGAGGACTCTTAAGGGAATCACTCCATACCTTCATTTTGGTCCTCTTGATTTTGTACTTTTTTATTCAATCTTGACTCCTCAATAACTTCGTCTTGAACCTTTTGACTTTGTACCTGCTTTATCAATCTAGATGGTATCCATATTGGAGAGGATTTGTGCTTTGGAAAAACACAAACAGATCCTCTCCCCCAAATTAATACTGGGTCTGGACCCTTCCATGTACCTGAGAGAACATCCTTCCAGTAAACCAAAGGTTTATGTTGTTGGTGTGGGTTCCAGTGTCTATCTCCAGCCGAATGTCCATTATAATCTAAAGTTAAGAAATTTAGGGTAAACAGGGCAACTGCCAATCTGTCCTTAGGATTTTTCCAGTTTCCATCTTTTTGCTTTAGTAACATATTTTTAGTGTCCGATTTGCTCTTTCAATTATTCCTTGTCCCTGAGGATTATAAGCGATACCTGTTTTGTGGATAATATTGAACTTTGTACAAAATTGTTTGAAGGATGTGGATGTATATGCAGGGCCATTATCTGTTTTAAGCATTTTGGGGATGCCCAATGCAGCAAAAGCTTGCAGACAATGAGATGTAACATCTTTAACTTTTTCTCCGGAATGTAAAGAAGCAAAAATCATGCCGGAGCATGTATCTATGGTGACATGAATAAATCGTAATTTTCCAAAACTTGGCTCATGTGTGACATCCATCTGCCACAAATGATTGGGCATCAAACCTCGTGGGTTAACCCCATAATGTGGATTGGGCAAATGTGTTACACAAGATGGACATTCTTTTACAATTCTATGAGCTTGTTCTTTTGTGATTTTAAATTTTTGTCTTAAGGTAGTGCTATTGACGTGGAACTGGGAATGAAATAAAGTAGCTTGTTGTACTGTAGTAAATATAAATATTGTTTTAGTGAGGGCATCAGCTTTTTGATTACCTTCATGGAGAGGACCAGACAGATTAGTGTGAGCTCTTATGTGACCTATAAATAAAGGTTCTTTTCATTGCCATAGGAGATTTTGGATTTGAGAAAACAATTTAAAAGCTGGAGTATGTGGTGCTATTGGACCTGTTAGCTCCAATTTAGGGACAGCATGTACAATATAGTGGCTGTCTGAAAAAATATTCATAGGCTGTTCTTTAAAATTTTCCAGAGCTATTATTATACCTTCGAGTTCCACTAATTGAACTGATTTTTGATTAGTGATATGAATCATTTTTTCATTTTGAGTGACTACTGCAGCATTACCGTTAGAGGATCCATCTGTAAAAACATTAAATGCTTTAGGAATGGGTTGAGTTTTTATTACCTGTGGAAATGTAATAGGATGATTGATACAAAAAGACAGTATAGGAGATTTAGGAATATGATTGTCAAAATTTGCAGAAGTGGAGCATCTAGCTATAGCCTAATCATTATCATTGAAGCACAAATATTCAAACTGTGACGATGAATAAGGAGTAATAATAGTAGCGGGATGAATTCCAAATATTTTAGTAGATGTTTTAAGTCCTTGAAGAATAAGTTTAGCCACCATGTGCAGAAGCCCTGATTGAAGAGTCTGCAGAGACCATTTGTTTACATCGGAAATGCCTTCCGGATCTCGCTCGCCTTAAACTCTCACGGGACTTGATGCGAGATAGAAAAAACTTTTTACCAGAGGAAAGGACCAACAGGAGCCATTCTCTCTCCTGCCGGACCGCGTGGTAGTGGGATCTTGCACGGGAGAATTAAATTAATCTTTTCTTTTCTATTTTGTCTTTTGAGTTCTTTCCACAGCTTCGCCGTAACTTGCCCGCAGCCTGTTACAACTATGGAGGTATAAGACTCAATTGTACTTCTAGGAGAGACAGGCAAATGTATCCATAATATAGGTCCCTGTTGCCAAAATACTCCTGTGGGTGTACATTGTGAAGGAATAATAATCAATAATAGTGGTTGTGCAAAATCAAATCTATCACAATGGGATCTTTCAATGGCCTGTTCTACTAATTTTAGAGCTCTCCTGGCATCAGGAGTTAATGTTCACGGTGAGGATGGATCAGGGTTCCTGCGAAGGATGTCAAATAAAGGTTTTAATTGTCCAGTAGTGAGGCTTAGTGTAGGGCGAAGCCAATTAATGTCTCCCAATAATTTTTGGAAATCATTGAGGGTGGTCAAATGTTCTTTACTTATTAGAATTTTGGGGGGTTTAACAAAAGTATCCATGATTTTAAAGCCTAAATATAGTATAGGTGATCTGCTTTGAACTTTTTCTTCTGCTATATATAATCCATATTTTTTAAAATTTTTTGTTATTTCACTAAATATATTAAATAAGATTTTTTTATTAGGGTGAGCTAATAAAACATCGTCCATGTAGCGTAGACACATGAGGTCTTGATATTTGTTTTTTGTTTTTTTTTAAATATTTATTTATTTGCTTTTAGTTGTACACAATGTGTTTATTTGTACGTGGTGCTGAGGATTGAACCCGGGTCGCGCACGTGCTAGGCGAGCGCTCTACCACTGAGCCACATCCCCAGCCCATTGATATTTGTTTTTAATGGGCTGTATAGCTCTGTCCACATATAGTTGGCACATTGTAGGGTTATTTGCCATTCCCTGCGGCAATACTTTCCATTGATATCTTTTATCAGGGCCATTATTTTTGATAGAAGGAATTGAAAAAGCAAATCTGGGGGCATCCAGAGGATGTAGGGGAATGGAAAAGAAACAGTCCTTTATATCAAGAGTTATAAGGTAATAGTTTTTTGGAATAGCTACAGGATTAGGAAGTCCAGGTTGGGTAGGTCCCATAATTTGCATTGTTTTATTAATTTGTCTTAGGTCTTGTAATAGGCTCCATTTACCCGATTTTTTCTTAATTACAAATATGGGAGAATTCCAGGGAGAGGTGGAAGGCTCTATGTGTCCTGCTTCTAATTGTTCTTTAATTAATTGATGGGCCACTTGGAATTTTTCTTTGGATAGGGGCCACTGAGGGACCCAAACTGGCTTATTAGAGAGCCATGGTATTTTTAAAATTGTTTTCTCAGTGGCCCCTAGAAAAAATGTCCTTTGCCTTTTTTATTATGATTAGGATTTTTATTCTTAACACCTGCAGGCTTGGTTGCTAGGTGTAGCCCCATTTGATGTAAGATATCTCTTCCCCATAGGGTAACTGGCAAGCTGTTTAAAACATAAGGTTGGAATGTTCCTTTATGCCCTTCATTGTCTTGCCAATTTAAGATTACAGCACTTTGTGCTGGGGTATTACTATATCCCAAGCCTCTTAAACTGGTTGAGGCTTTCTGTAGAGGCCAGTGCTTAGGCCATTGTTGTAGATTTATGATGGAAGAGTCAGCTCCTGTATCAATCAGCCCCTCCATCTCTATACCTTGAATTTTTAATTTGCACATCGGCCTCCGTGAACAATCCTGTACCCAAAAAGCCATAGGTCCTGAACCAGTGGAACGGAATGCTCTGCTATTTCCATTTTGTGGCATGCTTTTAAAAGAACTATGGAGACTGGGAATGAGGAGCAGCTGTGCGATTCTGTCTCCTTGATTTACGGAGATGATGCCCCTGTGTGTACTTAGCATTATTTTAATCTCTCCATTATAATCTGAATCAATAAACCCTGGTATAACATTAAAGCCTAATAAACTCTTGGAACTACGCCCAAGGATTAGTCCCACAGTTCCTGAAGGGAGAGGTGCCCTGATTCCCGTAGGAATCAGCTGAACCCCCATTTCAGGTGTCAGGACCATCCGGGCAGTAGAACAGAGATCTAATCCTGCACTTCCTCTTGTCCCTCTGATAAGGGAGTTAATGGGTAGGAGGGATTGTGACGAGGAATCTTTTGGATCTGAGGGCATTCTTCCTCTAGTGCGCATTCCTCATCTAGCGCCTCGTACATTTGTGGGCCCCAGGGCATTGGGCCCCGAGCCCCGTTTTTTGAAATCCTTGATAAATCATTTCCATATATATCATATCTGGAATGGCATTGATTGGCCCAATGTATACCCTTTTTGCACCTGGAGCGCGGTATGAATTTGATCTTATTACCCTTGGGGGATATTGCTTAGCATATCTTGGTTGATTATAATACTTTTGTCTGGAAAATCCTGTTCTAGGTTGAATCCTTTGGGAATTTTGAGGGGAGGAACCTTTCATCACTGCAGCAATTACATTGCCTGTGATAACAGCCTCGTTAATGTCTTTGCACAGTCTGATATAAATTGATAAGTCTTTTTTACATCTCCACGGCCTTATTGCATCCTGGCAATATTTATTAGCATTCTCGTACGCTTATTGAATAACTAGAGGCATAGCTTGCTCGACTTCACCAAAAACTCTAGATGTTGTTTTTAAGAGTCTATCTACAAAATCAGCGTAAGGTTCGTTAGGCCCTTGTATAACTTTTGATAGGCTGCCTTGCAGATCCCCTGTGCCTGATATTGTCTTCCAGGCTTTCACAGCTGCTGTGTGTATCTGGGCATACACACCGGGATCATATTGTAGCTGATTTTGTAGTTCGGTGAACTGACCTTCCCCTGTGAGCATATCTATATTGCGTTGAGGGAAACCTGCTGCAGCATTTCTCTTTGTTATTTCTGAACAAAGTTCCTGGAATTGAGTTTTCCAGATTAGGAATTGTCCCCCACTTAGTACCGCTCTGCATAGACTTTTCCAATCTGAGGGGGCTAAGATTAGGGTGTTAAGTGACTCTATCATACTTAATGTGAACAGAGCTTGAGGCCCATAGGTCATTGCCGCCTCTTTAAAATTCTTTATTGTTTTAAAGTCTAGGGACTCGTGATATCTTTGTCCCTCTTCATTTTGAAATACTGGCAGTTCTAGTTGCTCCTGCGGTCTATGTTGTTCGAGAGCGTATAAGCGCTCAGAAAGGCCGCCAATTTCTACCTCCAGGGCACGTACACTCTGATCAATCCTCCTTATTGTTTCTGTTAGGTATTCTATCCATGAAGGAGCAGAGGGCACTAGTGGTTCCTCTATTTGACGGTCTTTTCTCTTTTTTAATTTCTTTTTGTTCTTTTTATTGGAGACTGTGCTCCCCGAATCGCTTTTTGATTCCTCCTCACTACTAGGTTCATAATTCCTAACTGGCTCAGTGGAGGAGACCATACTCTCATGGTTTGGCTCCTTGTTACTATTATCACTTTCACTAGTATCCTGAGTTTCAGCTTCTAAGGAGAATACATACTCCTCAGCTAATTTTATTAAGCTTCTGATGGCTTTTGCAGTTCTTACTTTTGAATTTACATTACAACTCTCCTTGCTGGTCTCAACTGAGTCAGAGGATATGCTTTCTTGTTCACTTTTCTCACTATCCTCTGAGTTCTCGATATCAAAAATTTCATTCGTGGCTTTCATAAACCAACTTTTTGTTATATTCGCTCCCATATTTTTAAATTTTCTTTTTTCTTACCTTGCTGCCGAATTCCCTGTACAGGCCACCACTTGTTGCTGCCTGAAGCGGAAACCGCTTGGAGCAATGAACGCCGCAGGAAAATTCGGAGGCAGGATGAAAATGAAAAAAGGTCTTTTATTCTTCTTCTCTCTCCGGCTCCAGCAATCACTCCAAACGCTCTAACTCCAACCACCACCTTCTTCTTCTTCCCACACACTCTAACCAAACTCACCCAGTTATATACATATAGCTTTAACAAGGACACGTGCTTACAGCTCGAGCTTACAGGTGCGTCACGCAGTGTTCACGGGCATACAAAGATTCCTTGAATAATGTATTACTATCAGGTGGAAACTAGATCATCTTTTATGGCTCTCAGCTAACCGCAATCTTTAGCTATCTTCTTGATTATAGGCTCCTTCAGCAATATCCCCCAAGGGTAATAAGATCAAACTCATACCGCGCTCCAGGCCGATGCCCGAGGTGTAAAAAGGGTATACATACATTGGGCCAATCAATGCCATTCCAGATATGATATATATGGAAATGATTTTTCCAGGATTTCATAAAACGGGTCACGGGGCCCAATGCCCTGGGGCCCACAAATGTACGAGGCACTAGAGGAGGAATGCCCTCAGATCCAGATGATTCCTCGTCACAATCCCTCCTAGGCATTAACTCCCTTGTCAGAGGGACAAGAGGAAGTGCAGGATTAGATCTCTGTTCCACCGCCCAGATAGTCCTAACACCTGAAATTGGGGTTCAGCTGATTCCTACGGGAATCAGAGGACCTCTTCCATCAAGAACTATGGGACTAATCCGTGGGCATAGTTCCCAGAGCTTATTAGGCTTTAATGTATTACCAGGGGTTATTGATTCTGATTATAATGGAGAGATTAAAATAATGCTAACTAAGTACACACAGGGGCATCATCTCCGTAAATCAAGGAGACAGAGTTGCACAGCTGCTCCTCCTTCCCAGTCTCCACAATTCTTTTAAAAGCATGCCACAAAATAGAAATAAGAGAGGATTTGGTTCCACTGGCTCAGGACCTATGGCTTGCTAGGTTCAGGATTGTTCACGGAGGCCTATGTGCAAAATAAAAATTCAAGGTATAGAGATGGAGGGGCTGATTGATACAGGAGCTGACTCTTCCATCATAAATCTACAACAATGGCCTAAACACTGGCCTCTACAGAAAGCCTCAACCAGTTTAAGAGGCTTTGGATATAGTAACACCCCAGTACAAAGTGCTGTAATCTTAAATTGGGAAGATAATGAAGGGTATAAAGGAACATTCCAACCTTATGTTTTAAACAGCTTGCCAGTTACCCTATGGGGAAGAGATATTCTACATCAAATGGGGCTACACCTAGCAACCAAGCCTGCAGGTGTTAAGAATAAAAATCCTAATCATAATAAAAAAGGCAAAGGACATTTTTTTCTAGGGGACACTGAGAAAAACAATTTTAAAAATACCATGACTTTCTGATAAGCAAGTTTGGGTCCCTCAGTGGCCCCTATCCAAAGAAAAATTGCAAGCGGCCCATCAATTAATTAAAGAACAATTAGAAGCAGGACACATAGAGCCTTCAACCTCTCCCTGGAATTCTCCCATATTTATAATTAAGAAAAAATCGGGAAAATGGAGACAATTACAAGACCTAAGACAAATTAATAAAACAATGCAAATTTATGGGACCCACCCAACCTGGACTTCCTAATCCTGTAGCTATTCCAAAAAACTATTACCTTATAACTCTTGATATAAAGGACTGTTTCTTTTCCATTCCCCTACATCCTCTGGATGCCCCCAGATTTGCTTTTTCAATTCCTTCTATCAATAATAATGGCCCTGATAAAAGATATCAATGGAAAGTATTGCCACAGGGAATGGCAAATAGCCCTACAATGTGCCAACTATATGTGGACAGAGCTATACAGCCCATTAAAAACAAATATCAAGACCTCATGTGTCTACACTACATGGACGATGTTTTATTAGCTCACCCTAATCAAAAAATCTTATTTAATATATTTAGTGAAATAACAAAAAAATTTAAAAAATATGGATTATATATAGCAGAAGAAAAAGTTCAAAGCAGATCACCTATACTATACTTAGGCTTTAAAATCATGGATACTTTTGTTAAACCCCAAAAAATTCTAATAAGTAAAGAACATTTGACCACCCTCAATGATTTCCAAAAATTATTGGGAGACATTAATTGGCTTCGCCCTACACTAAGCCTCACTACTGGACAATTAAAACCTTTATTTGACATCCTTCGCGGGAACCCTGATCCATCCTCACCGTGAACATTAACTCCTGATGCCAGGAGAGCTCTAAAATTAGTAGAACAGGCCATTGAAAGATCCCATTGTGATAGATTTGATTTTGTTCAACCACTAATATTGATTATTATTCCTTCACAATATACACACACAGGAGTATTTTGGCAACAGGGACCTTTATTATGGATACATTTGCCTGTCTCTCCTAAAAGTACAATTGAGTCTTGTACCTCCATGGTGGCTAAACTTATTCTTCAAGGACTTAAGACCTCTACTAAAATATTTGGAATTCATCCTGCTACTATTATTACTCCTTATTCATCATCACAGGTTGAATATTTGTGCTTCAATGATAATGATTGGGCTATAGCTAGATGCTCTACTTCTGCAAATTTTGATAATCATCTTCCTAAATCTCCTATACTATCCTTTTGTATCAATCATCCTATTATATTTCCACAGGTAATAAAAAAATCAACCCATTTCTAAAGCATTTAATGTATTTACAGATGGGTCCTCTAACGGTAATGCTGCAGTAGTCACTCAAAATGAAAATATGATTCATATCACTAATCAAAAATCAGCTCAATTAGTGGAACTTAAAGCTATAATAATAGCTCTGGAAAATTTTAAAGAACAGCCTATGAATATTTTTTCAGACAGCCACTATATTGTACATGCTGTCCCTAAATTGGAGCTAGCAGGTCCAATAGCACCACATACTCCAGCTTTTAAATTGTTTTCTCAAATCCAAAATCTCCTATGGCAATGAAAAGAACCTTTATTTATAGGTCACATAAGAGCTCACACTAATCTGTCTGGTCCTCTCCATGAAGGTAATCAAAAAGCTGATGCCCTCACTAAAACAATATTTATATTTACTACAGTACAACAAGCTACTTTATTTCATTCCCAGTTCCACGTCAATAGCACTACCTTAAGACAAAAATTTAAAATCACAAAAGAACAAGCTCATAGAATTGTAAAAGAATGTCCATCTTGTGTAACACATTTGCCCAATCCACATTATGGGGTTAACCCACGAGGTTTGATGCCCAATCATTTGTGGCAGATGGATGTCACACATGAGCCAAGTTTTGGAAAATTACGATTTATTCATGTCACCATAGATACATGCTCCGGCATGATTTTTGCTTCTTTACATTCCGGAGAAAAAGTTAAAGATGTTACATCTCATTGTCTGCAAGCTTTTGCTGCATTGGGCATCCCCAAAATGCTTAAAACAGATAATGGCCCTGAATATACATCCACATCCTTCAAACAATTTTGTACAAAATTCAATATAATCCACAAAACAGGTATCACTTATAATCCTCAGGGACAAGAAATAATTGAAAGAGCAAATTGGACACTTAAAAATATGTTATTAAAGCAAAAAGATGGAAACTAGAAAATTCCTAAGGACAGATTGGCAGTTGCCCTGTTTACCCTAAATTTCTTATCTTCAGATTCTAATGGATATCGGCTGGAGATAGACACTGGAACCCACACCAACAACATAAACCTTTGGTTTACTGGAAGGATGTTCTCTCAGGTACATGGAAGGGTCCAGACCCAGTATTAATTTGGGGGAGAGGATCTGTTTGTGTTTTTCCAAAGCACAAATTCTCTCCAATATGGATACTATCTAGATTAATAAAGCAGGTACAAAGTCAAAAGGATCAAGATGAAGTTATTGAGGAGTCAAGATTGAATAAACAAGTACAAAATCAAGAGGACCAAAATGAAGGTATGGAGTGATTCTTTTGAAAGTGTCCTCCAATAAATTCACAACTTAAGTTTCATTCTTCCCGGCCGGGACAAGAAGATCTCTCTTTAGTGCATACACAATTGTATTTTTTTCTTTTATATATATGTCTTTATGTCCGTGCATTTGTCTAAATTTCATGTTAATGTGATGTCACAAATATATGTTTATATGTGTGTCTGTCTAGTGTGACGTCACAAATAACAAAGTGCTTATGAAATAGGAAAAAAATAGATAAATATAGATCCAAATAACATTAATTCATTTAAGTTTAGAATATTCTAATTAGATAATCAATATAGATAGATAGATAGATAGATAGATATTCATATAAGCTTAGAATATTCTATTTAGATAATCAATTATAGTGGTAATCAATTTTGATTTATAGTTGTCTCCGGGACTTCTCTTCAGCTGTGAATATGACTAAACCTGATATTTTGGTGTTTTGACATAGGATTGTTTATTTGTTATTAACTTCATTTGTTTAATAGCTGATTAATTTGAATTATTTCAACAGTTATAGGATTGCTGTATATATAGAGACTCAAGGATTCCAGCTAACAAATTATTTTTCCAAAGTGACTTTAGCTTTTCTTTATCTTTTTTTTTTTCTGTTCTTAATCTGTACCCAAGCTAGATTTTTTTTATTATTTTTTTGTTATTTATTTATTTATTCATAATGCACAAGTATATCATCTTTTTACATAAAACTGCTTGATGCAGTAAACACCCTCAGTTTCTCTTTGATTATTTCTGAATATGATATTTTGCCAGCTTATGTTTGTGGGATCTTAAGCAGCAATGTTTGTGAGCAGAGATCAACTTTTATTTTCTACTCTAATAATTCTTTTTTTAGTTTGAGAGCTCACCTTTTGATCTCAGTGCTGGAATAGCACTGCCTTTCCCTTAATAATGGATGCTTGAGTTTTTAGGTAACGGGCCCTGAAGATTTGCCGGTGGCAGTATCTAGACATAAAAAAGATGGCTGCTGCTACAACTGCAGGGACCATGGTTGCTGCAAGCATCCCTGCTGCTCAAGCATTGAACAACCTCACCAGCAGTGTGGCCTCTGCTGTGCATGCATGGGGCCTCCTGGATCTATGTGTTATAACTTATGGACATTTTGATTTTCCATTATTTTGGGACATTACGGGACAATGCCTTGCGGGTATTTTTCTAAGAGAACTCAGTGCATTACTTGATGAAACTAAGGGCAGCTGATTTGTTTAAAGAACTTGATACGCTATGGAAACTTGGCTCGTCAGCAGTAGGCTTGCTGCCTTAAAGCCGCAGTATCTCCTCAAATTTGGACGGCTGTTAGTCAACACACAGTCGATCCTGAAGGGCTCAATTGGATGGCTGGTTAGCCTATGACGGGTAAGATCCCCAGAGGCGGACAACCTAAGACATGGCACAGTTGCACAGGACAGTCTAATGTGGCCGACATGTCAACCTAAGCCAGGAGTCAAGGGCAGCCTTGATTCCCATGACGGGTAAGAATGTTGGTTGCACATGGAAGTCCTAGAACATCCCCTCTTTTAAAACTAAAGGGGGAAAATGAAGGAGCCCTGATCAAGGAGATAGCTAAAGATTGTGGTTAGCTGAGAGCCATAAAAGATGTTCTAGTTTCCACCTGATATTCATACATTATTCAAAGAATCTTTGTGTGCCCGTGAACACTGTGTGATGCACCTGTAAGCTCGAGCTTACACTTGTCCTTGTTAAAGCTAAATGTATATAGCTGGGTGAGGTTGTTTAGAGGGTCGGGAAAGAAGAAGAAGGTTGCTGGTGGTTGGAGTTAGAGTGGTTAGAGTTCCAGAGGTTGCTGAAGCCGGAGAGAGAAGAAGAATAAAAGACCTTTTTCATTTTCATCCTGCCTCCGAGTTTTCTCCCGTGATGTCATAGCTGCAAGCAACACCAACAGGCAGCTACAACAGAAGACATTTTGAGCATTCCAACATCAATGAGAGTAACAAGATAAATATAATCCCCTCACTAGAATATTAGATAATCATGAGAACTAGGGAAGAATCAAACATAATTAATTCAGTAAACCATAAAATCTCTACGACGAATGGGGAAGACAGAAACAGACACAGATTGTTTGAAAGATCCAGAAAGTAAACAACAACATAACATTAATTATTATATACCTTTCAATGATATCCCTGAATATCAATGGTCTGCATTTTACAATTAAATGAATCAGCTTGTTGGATTGATTTAAAAACAAAAACCTGCATTCTGTCACCTGCAAGAAATTCACCTCAACATCAAAACTGTAAAAACACAGAGAATAAAATGATTCAAAATGTTATTCTAAGAAAAAGTGAATGAAAAAGCAGTTGTATTAGGTATACTCATATCTGACCAAATAGAGTTCAAGCTAAAATTGGTCAGAAGACACAAAAGTATGTGATATGATTTAGGTATGAGTTGTCCCCCTAAAGGACATGTGTGAATCAATGCAACAAAGTTTAGAGGTGAATGATTGGGTTGTGAAAGCCTAACCCTAAACACTGCATTAATCTGCTGTCAGGGTTTAACTGGCAGTAACTATATGTATGTAGTGTGTATCAGAAAAAGCACGGTCATTGGGGCATTTCTTTGCCGTATATGTTTTGTCTGTGGTCAGGGAAGTTCTCTCCCTCTCTCTCTCTCCTTCATTATGCCAAGTCCTGAGCTGCTTTCCTCTATTACACTCTTCCTCCATGATGTTCTGCCTCACCAAAACTCACATGGTAGGTACTTTATTTGGCAAACATATACAGATATTTAAAATGCAATGATGGAAAATGATATTCCAAGCAGTGTTAATGAATAAAAAAACAAACAGGAGTAACTCTAGTCATATCTGATGCATGCAACAAAAATCGGAGTACCTAATTTGATACACTTAATTCTACTGGACTTAAAGGGATAGATAGGCCCCCAAACTGTAATTTTGGTGACTTTCATACCTTATTTCAGGAACACATTTTTCATTCATACCAAAACAAAACAAAGAATTGTTATAGTCAATCTATCCTATATATTAAATGGACTTACAGATATCTACAGAATATTGCAACAGACAACAGCATATATATGTTCTTTTCAGGATATTATAGAACTTTCTGAAAAATACCTCACATTTTACACCATAAAATTTATATTAGAAAATACAAAAATGTGAATTTTTTGCATTTTATTGGATCTTAATGGAATGGACATAGAAATCAGCTCAACAGAAAATATACAAGTACATGGAGTTTGAGAAATACACCTTTATATGATCAACTGTGATTGCACAAGTTGTGAGAACTTAATAATTCTGAGAAATAATTGCCAATGGAAATACAACAGAACAGATTATATAGGATAGAGCAAAGCCTTTTCTGAGAAGAAAGTTTATAGCTTTGAGTGCCTATATTGAAAACATGCAGTGAGTATTTAAAAAACCTCGAGTGATCTCAAATAAATATACTAGTAATGCAACCCAAAGTCTTAGAAAAAGCATGAACAAACCAAAACCAAAGCCAGTAAATTGAGAGAAGTAATAAAAATCAGAAGTGAAATTAATGAATTAGAGAGTAAAATTACAATACAATAGATCATTGCAAGAATTGGTTTGATCTTTGAAAATAGAAGAAGATGATGAAAACTTACCAAACTGACCAAAAGAGAGGGAAGACCCAACGAAGTAAAATGAAAAGAAAATGGATATGTTACTACAGGTGCCACTGAAAACCAGAGGATCATTAGCAACAATTTTGAAAACTTGTATTAAAAAAAGTGGAAAATCTACAAGAAATGGACATATTCCTACATACATGTAATAAAATTAAGTAGAACCAAAGGTATTCAAAAGAACTTAAGAAAGGTCAGATACAATTAATGGGATCAAGGTAGTTATAAATAGCCACCTGACAAAGAGAAGTCCAGGACCAGACGGATTCAGAACTCAGTTTTATCAGAGCTTTAAAGAACAAACACCAGTGCTCCTCAAGTTATTCCATGTAATCAAAATGGAAAAAAAATTCTTCCATACTCATTTTACAAAGCCTAGCATTCCATTGCTAAAATCAGCTACAGATACAACAAAAAGAAAAAAATAAAACTAGAAGCCAATATCTGATGAACATATATACAGAGATTTCCAAGAAAATACTTGAAAACAGAATTCTGCAGCACAATTGTAAAGCCATATACCATGCATTATCAAGTTTGGTTTCATTCTAAGGATACAAGGATGATATAACATATACAAATCAAAAAATGAAAAACAGCACATGAATAGAATCAAGAATAAAATCATATGGTCATCTCAACAGAAGCAGAAAATTCCTCCAACTAAATTCAACACCATTTCATGATAAATTCCCAGAAGAAACTAGCCATAGAAGTATTTTACCTCAATTTATGAATGGCTATGTATGAAAAACCCATACCCATCATAATAATGAATGGGGATCAACAAATGGATCTGGGAGAACTGGAAATCCATACATAGCAAAATGAAACTAACCCCCAATCTCTCATCATGTGCAAAACTTAACTCAAAGAGGATCAAGAAACTAGGAATTTGACCAGAGACCCTGTGCCTAATAGAGGAAAAAGTAGGCCCAAATCTTCATCACGTCAGATTAGGTCCTGAATTTCTTAACAAGACACCTAAAGCACAAGAAATAAAATCAAGAATTAATAAATGGGATAGATTAAAATTAAAAAGCTTCTTCTCAGCAAAAGAAACATTCAATGAGGTGAAGAGAGAGCCTACATTTGGAGAGCAAATTTTTGCTACATGCACGTCAAAAATTTAAAAATCAAACAACCCAATCAATAAATGGGCTAAGGAACTGAACAGGCACTTCTCAGAAGAAGATATGCAATTGATGAACAAATATATGAAAATATGTTCAACATCTCTAGTAATTAGAGAAATACAAATCAAAACTACTCTAAAATTTCATCTCATGGCAGTCAGAATGGCAGTTATTGAGAATACAAACAATAAAATAAGTGTTGGTGAGGGTGAGAGGGAAAAGGCACACTCATACATTGCTGGCGGGAGTGCAAATTAGTGCAACCACTCTTGAAAGCAGTATGGAGATTCCTTAGAAAACTTTGAATGGAACAATCATTTGACTCAGCTATCCCACTCCTTGGTCTATAGCCAAAGGACTTAAAATCAGCATACTATAGTAATGCAGCCACATCAATATTTATAGCAGCACAATTCACAATAGCTAAACTGTGGAAGCAAACTAGATGCTTTTCAATAGATGAGTGGATAAAGAAACAGTGGTATACATATACAATGGAATATTACTCAGCATTAAAAGAGAATAACTTATGGCTTTTGCAGGTAAATGGATAGAGTTGGAGAATATCATGAAGGAGCCCTAATTAGGAAGGGCTGTTGTAGCTAGCTGGAAGCCATAAGTTCCACCTGATATGTATGTGACGCACCTGTAGGCACCCGCAAACCTGAAGGTATATAACCGGGTGAAAGCGGTCCGAGTTAGGAGAACGGAGAATTCAGTCAGCCGGGCAGTCACTCGGTCGGTCAGAAGAATCAGCGCGGCCAGAACGTAGGCAGAGCGGTTACAGAAGAGAAACCAGATAGAAGAAGTAATGACTGGTCAGAGTTAGGCCGAGACTCCTGAGGAAGACAGAAGACAGAAGAAAGAAGAAGGAAGAAAGAAGAGAGAAGAAAGAAGCTCTAATCTTTCTCTAAGCTAAGCTCTATCTTTCTAAGAAGACTCTAAGCTAAGCTCTATCTTTCTAAGACTCTAAGCTAAGCTCTAAGCTCTACTATATCTTTCTTTCTCTCTAAGCTAAGAAGAAAAATCTTTCTTTCCCTCTCTAAGCTCTAAAAGCTTAACTCTGCCTCCGAGAATTTTCCTCCCGTGGCGGCGCCGTGGCTGGCCGTGACAGGCAGCTTACAAATGGTGGTCCGTCCGGGGCTCGGCAGGCAGAGAAGAAAAGCTAAGAAATAAGGAGAGCAAAAAAAGCATAGCCTCAGACTCAGTTAAGACCAGCAAAAAGAGTAGAAACAAGTAGCATAGCCTCTGACTCAGTTGAAGCCAGTTAAGAATTAAGCCGAAGCAGAGTAGCCGGCCAAAAGCTAGAAAAAATAAAGAAGCCAGAAAAGCTATATAGAGAAAAAGCCTTGAGCTTTAGTATAAAGAAAAAAGCCATGAGCTTAAAAGAAAATAGAGAATTAAATAGCATGGTAAAAACCATGCAGAAAAAAAAAAAAAAAAAAAAGCCATTGAGCTTTGGCAAGAAAGCCATAAAGAAAAATAAAGAAGAGGAGAAAAAAAAAAAAAAAAAGTCAAAGCCGCTTATGCAATTGTGCTTAACTAGGTGCGTTAGCTGCTCCTCAGCATTAGGCTTCCTTAAAGCCACAGCACCTTCTCAAAAAGGGCTCAAATATCCACCCTTTCAAAAATAAAAGGTGAAAAGCTAGGTAGGGACAAGAAAATAAAAGAAAATAGAGAAAATAAAAATAGAGAAAATAGAACAAAAGCACCTTTTTAAACTAAAGGGAAGGAATATGAAGGAGCCCTAATTAGGAAGGGCTGTTGTAGCTAGCTGGAAGCCATAAGTTCCACCTGATATGTATGTGACGCACCTGTAGGCACCCGCAAACCTGAAGGTATATAACCGGGTGAAAGCGGTCCGAGTTAGGAGAACGGAGAATTCAGTCAGCCGGGCAGTCACTCGGTCGGTCAGAAGAATCAGAGCGGCCAGAACGTAGGCAGAGCGGTTACAGAAGAGAAACCAGATAGAAGAAGTAATGACTGGTCAGAGTTAGGCCGAGACTCCTGAGGAAGACAGAAGACAGAAGAAAGAAGAAGGAAGAAAGAAGAGAGAAGAAAGAAGCTCTAATCTTTCTCTAAGCTAAGCTCTATCTTTCTAAGAAGACTCTAAGCTAAGCTCTATCTTTCTAAGACTCTAAGCTAAGCTCTAAGCTCTACTATATCTTTCTTTCTCTCTAAGCTAAGAAGAAAAATCTTTCTTTCCCTCTCTAAGCTCTAAAAGAAAGTAGAAGTAAAGTAGTAAAAGCTTAACTCTGCCTCCGAGAATTTTCCCAGAGTAGCCGGCCAAAAGCGGCCACTATATAGAGAAAAAGCCGTGGCCATGGCCACAACAGGCAGCTTACAAGAGGAGAAAAAAAAAAAAAAAAAGTCAAAGCCGCTTATGCAATTGTGCTTAACTAGGTGCGTTAGCTGCTCCTCAGCATTAGGCTTCCTTAAAGCCACAGCACCTTCTCAAAAAGGGCTCAAATATCCACCCTTTCAAAAATAAAAGGTGAAAAGCTAGGTAGGGACAAGAAAATAAAAGAAAATAGAGAAAATAAAATAGAGAAAATAGAACAAAAGCACCTTTTAAACTAAAGGGAAGGAATATGAAGGAGCCCTAATTAGGAAGGGCTGTTGTAGCTAGCTGGAAGCCATAAGTTCCACCTGATATGTATGTGACGCACCTGTAGGCACCCGCAAACCTGAAGGTATATAACCGGGTGAAAGCGGTCCGAGTTAGGAGAACGGAGAATTCAGTCAGCCGGGCAGTCACTCGGTCGGTCAGAAGAATCAGAGCGGCCAGAACGTAGGCAGAGCGGTTACAGAAGAGAAACCAGATAGAAGAAGTAATGACTGGTCAGAGTTAGGCCGAGACTCCTGAGGAAGACAGAAGACAGAAGAAAGAAGAAGGAAGAAAGAAGAGAGAAGAAAGAAGCTCTAATCTTTCTCTAAGCTAAGCTCTATCTTTCTAAGAAGACTCTAAGCTAAGCTCTATCTTTCTAAGACTCTAAGCTAAGCTCTAAGCTCTACTATATCTTTCTTTCTCTCTAAGCTAAGAAGAAAAATCTTTCTTTCCCTCTCTAAGCTCTAAGAAAGTAGAAGTAAAGTAGTAAAAGCTTAACTCTGCCTCCGAGAATTTTCCCGCGGCACCGTGGCTGGCCACAACAGGCAGCTTACAATATCATGCTAAGGAAAGTAAGCCAATCCCAAAAACTCAAGGCCAAATGTTCTCTCTGATAAGTGGATGCTGATCCATAATGGAGGAGTCATGGGAAAAAATGAAGGAAGTTTGATTGGGCAAAGGGGGGAGGGGAGGGGAGGGAATATGGTGGTAGGAAAGATGGTGGAATGAGATGGGCATTATTATTTTAGGAACATGTATGATTGCACATATGGTGCAACGCTACATCATGTAAAATCAGAGAAATGAAAAGTTGTGCTGCGATTGTGTACAATGAATCAACATGCGTTCTGCTGTCATATATACCTAATTAAAATAAATAAATAAATTTTAAAAAATAATGAATGGGGAAACATTGCACAGTTGTTCGATGTTGAAGGTGAAAGCCCCATTAAGTGTGCTGGGGGGAATAAAAGAATCATAAAAATTTTAAGAACCATAGATGCAAATATGGGGCAGATATGCAGTACTAGGTATTACCTTCCTTAATCCAATTTTGTGAATTTTATCTTTGAAGTTTTACTGTGTTAATTAGAAGTTTGCATGTGACTGTTTTTACCCCCCCTTTTTTACTCTTTTCCTCTCTTTTTCCTCTCCTTGATATTTCTTTTGAATACCCTCTGCACATCTCTGTTTTAATTTTTATTATGTAAAATGGTATAATTTATTGTTATTGTTTTTGTTGCTGTTATTATTATTATCATTATTATTATTTTTCCTGAAATTGAACCCCAGGGCACTTAAGTACTAATCCACATCCCCAACCCTTTTTATATTGTTTATTTTGAGACAGGCTCACACTAAGTTGTTTAGGGTCCCTCTCCATTGCTGAGGCTGGCTTTGAGCTTCTGATCCTGCTGCCTCAGCCTCCTGAGCCATTATAGGTGTGTACCATCACACCTGGGTGGTGTAATGTATTAATTGGAATTATTCATTCTGTGTTTTTTCTTACTATTTTTCTATAGTCACTTTCTCTTTTCCATTTATTTTTCCACTTCTGTATCTCCCTCAGGTCCCCATTTATTCTCTTTTTTGAGAATTATAATTATATATAATGAACCCAATATGGCATAATTATGCACACATAATTTGTAATGAAATCATATCCTATAACTTTTCTTTTTTTCAGTGTTCTCCTATTTTTCTTTTCTTCCCTTTGTATTGACACATTATAATTATACATAACAGTGGGATTTGTCATAATATATTTATACAATAAAGCAGTTTAATTTATTCAATTTAATTCCCCAGTACCTCCCCTTTCTTTCCCTTCCCTCCCCCTGATCCCCTTCTTCTATTCTACTGGTCTCCCATTTTTTAAAATTTGTACTAATTAGTTATACGTGACAAGAAAATGCATTTTGACACATTGTGCACAAATGGAACACAACTTCTCATTCCTCTGGCTGTACATGGTGCAGCGTTAACCAGTAGTGTAATCATATATGTATATAGGATAATAATGTCTGTCTCATTCTACCATTCTTCCCATTCCCACAGCCCCACTGCTCACATTACAACTCTCTGAACCTTCCAAAGTTCCTTCCTTCTTCCCTACCACCCCCCCACTGTGTATCAGCATCTGCATGTCAGAGAAAATGTTTGGCCTTTGGTTTGGGGGGATTATTTCACTTAGCACGATGTTGTCTAGTTCCATCCACTTACCAACATACAAATGCCACAATTTTATTTTTATTTAAGGCGGAGTAATATTCCATTGTGGATATGTACCACGTTTTCTATATTCATTCATCTGTTGAAGGGCATCTAGGTTGGTTCCATAGTTTAGCTATTGTGAATTGAGCTGCTATAAATATTGATGTGGCTGCATCCCTTGAATATGCTGATTTTAAATTCTTTTGGTATAAACTGAGGAGTGGAATAGCTGGGTCAAGTTGTGGTTCCATTCCAAGTTTTCTGAGGAATCTCCAAAGTGGTTTCACCGATATGCAATCCCACCAGCAATATATGAGTGTAGAATTTTCTGCACATCCTCACCAACACTTATTATTGCTTGTGTTCTTGATAATTGCCATTCTAACTGGAGTGATATGAAATCATAGAGTAGTTTTGATTTGCATTTCTTTAATTGCTAGAGATGTTGAACATTTTTCCATATGTTTGTTGAGCGATTGCTTTTCTTCTTCTGTGAAGTGTCTATTTAGTTGCTTAGTCCATTTACTGATTGGTGTTAAGATGTTTGAGTTCTTTATATATCCTGGAGATTAGTACTCTAACTGAGGTGTGTATGTTAAAGATTTTTTTTCCAATTCTGTGGGCTCTCTCTTCAGTTATTATTTCCTTTGCTGAAAATAAACTTTTTAGTTTGAATCGATCCCACTTATTGATTCTTAATTTTAGTTCTTATGCTTTAGGAGTCTTGTTAAGGAAGTTAAGTCCTAAGCTGACAAGATGAAGATTTGGGCCTACTTTTTCTTTTATTAGGCATAAGGTCTCTGTTCTAGTACCTAAGTCTTTGATCTAATTTGTGTTGATTTTTGTGCAGGGTAAGAGAGGTTTAATTTCATTTTGCTACATATGGATTTCCAGTTTTCCCATTTGTTGAATAGGCTATCTTTTCTCCTATGTATGTTTTTGGCACCTTTGTCTAGTACGAGATAGCTGTATTTATGTGGGTTTGTCTCTGTGACTTCTATTTTGTACCATTGGCCTATATGTCAATTTTGGTGCCAATAATATGCTGGGGGGATTTTTGTTTGTTTGTTTGTTTTACTATTGCTCTGTATTATAGTTTAAGGTCTGGTATTGTGATGCCTCATGCTTCACTCTTCTTGATAAGGATTGCTTTGGCTATTCTTGGTCTCCTATTTTTCCAACTGAATTTCATGATTGCTTTTTTTTTCAAGTTCTATGAAGAATGTCATTGAAATTTTAATAAAAGTTGCATAAAATTGTATAAAAGTTTTGGTAGCATGGCCATTTTGGCGATATTAATTCTGCCTATCCAAGAGTTTGGGAGATATTTCAGTCTTTTAAGGTCTTCAATTTCTTTATCATTCTGTAAGTTTTGTTGTAGAGGACTTTCACCTCTCTTGTTAGTTTGATTCCCCAATATTTTACTTTTTTGAGGCTACTGTGAATGAGGCAGTTTTCCTAATTTCTCTTGCAGTGGATTCATTGCTTATGTATAGAAATGCATTTGATTTATGGGTATTTGTTTTATATATTGCTTTTTTGCTGATTCAATTTTTAGTTCTAGAAGTTTTCTGGTGAATTTTTTTCATCTTCTAAATATAGAATCATGTAGTCAGCAAATACTGATAGTTTGAGTTCTTCTTTTCCTATTCCTATCCCTTTGATTTCTTTCATCTTATCTGATTGCTCTGGCTAGAGTTTCAAGTACTATGTTGACTAGAAGTGGTGAAAGAGGACATCCCTCTCTTGTTCCAGTTTTTAAATGGAATGCATTCAATTTTTCTCCATTTAGAATGATGTTGGCTTGGGCTTAGCAAAGATAGCTTTTACAATGTTGAGGTATGTTCCTACTATCTCTAGTTTTTCTAGTGTTTTTAACATGAAGAGTTGCTGTATTTTGTCAAATTATTTTTCTGTGTCTATTGAGATAATCATATGCTTTTTGTCTTTAAGTCTATTGATATGATGTATTATGTTTATTGATATCTGTATGTTGAATCAACATTGCATCCTTGAGATTAACCCCACTTGACCATGGCACACTATCTTTTTAGTATGTATTTGTATGCAATTTGCAAGAATTATTGAGAATTTTTTGCCTTTATGTTCATTAGATATTGGACTGACATTTTCTTTCCTTGATGTGTCTTTGTTTGCTTCTGATATCAGGGTGATACTAGCCTCCTATAATGAGTTTGGAAGGGCTCTCTTCTTTTATATTTCATGGAATAATTTGAGGAGTATTAGTATTAGTTCTTTTTTGAAGGTCTTGTAGAAGTCAACTGAGAATCTGTCTGGTCCTGGGCTTTTTTTGTAGGCTTTTGATGGCATCTTCTATTTCATTGTATAAAATTGATCACTTTAAATTATGTATGCCTTCCTGATTCAGTTTGCATAGATCATATATCTCTAGAAATTTGTGGATGTCTTCAAGATTATATATTTTATTGGAGTATTCATTTTCAAAATCATTTCTAATTATTTTCTGTATTTCAATAGTGTCTATTGTGATATCTCCTTTTTCATCATGAATTTTAGTAATTTGATTTTTCCCTCTCCTCTTCATTAGCATGTCTAAATGTTGTCTTTTGTCTTTTTTATTTCCAATTTTTTTTGTTTCAGTTTCATTGATTTCAATTCTGAATTTTTTTTTTTTTTTTTTTTTTGTACCAGGAATTGAACTCAGGGCACTTGACCACTGGGTTACATCCCCAGCCCTTTTTTGTATATATATATATATTTGTTTATATTATATATATATATATATATATTTGTTTAGAGACAGGGTCTCACTGAGTTGCTAAGTACCTTGCCATTGCTTAAGCTGGCTTTGAACACATGATCCTCCTGCCTCAGCCTCCCAACTGCTGGGGTTACAGGTGTGTGCCACCGTGCCTGGCCTCAATTCTGATTTTAATTATTTCCTATCTCCTACTACTTTTGGTGTTGATTTATTCTTCTTTTTTTATGGGCTTTGAGATATTATGTTAGGTTATTTACATGTTGACCTTTTATTCTTTTAATGAATGAGCTCAATGCAATAAACTTTCCTCTCAGCATTGCCTTCGCAGGGTCCCAGAGATTTTGATATGTTCTATCAGTGTTCTCATTGATCTCTAAGAAATTTTTTATCATCTTCCTGATATATTCTTCTATCCATTATTCATTCAATAGCATATTATTTAGGATCCAGGTGTTGGAATAGCTTTTATTTTTCATTTATCATTGGTTTCTAATTTCATTCCATTATTATAGAATGCAGTGTAATCTCTCTCTCTCTCTCTCTCTCTCTCTCTCTCTCTCTCTCTCTCTCTCGCTGAGAGTTTCTTTGTGGCATAACATATGGTCTATTTTAGAGATGGGTCCATGTGCTGCTGAGAAAAGGTGTATTCACACATTGATGGATGAAATACTTATATGTGCCCATTAAGTCTAAATCATTGAGTGTATTATTTAGTGCTATAATTTATTTGTTTAGTTTTTGTTTGGAAGATCTCTCTAGTGGTAACAGAGGTATATTAAAGTCACCCAGTATTATTGTTCTGTTGTCTATTTGATTCTTGAAATTGGGAAGGGTTTCTTTTATGTACATAGATGCTCCATTGTTTGGGGGCATAAATATTTACAATTGTTATATTTTGTTGCTATATGATTCCTTTAATCAGTATGAAATGTCCTCCTTTATCCCTTCTGACTAATTTTGAATTGAAGTCCACTTTGTCTGATATGAGGATGGAAACCCCTGCTCTTTTTCACTGTCCCTGTGAGTGATATGTTTTTTTCCCAACCTTTCTCCTTCAGGCTGTTGATGTCCTTTCCCAGGAGCTGAGTCTCTTGAAGACAGCAATTTGTTGTTGTTGTTTTAATCTAATCTGCCAGTCTATGCCTTTTTGTTGATGAGTTTAGGCCATTAACATTCAGGGTTTTATTGGATATACAAATATAATTTGTATTCCCAGATATTTTGGTTAAATATTTTTTTTTTTAAGCTTGACTTAATTTCTCCCTTGATTGACCTTTTCATTAGTGTAACCCCTCCCTTTTCATTTTCTCCTTGTGGAATATTTTGCTGAGAATGTTTTGTAGTGCAGGCTTTCTAGTTGTGAATTCTTTTAATTTCTGTTTATCATGGAAGGTTTTTATTTCATCTTCAAATTTGAAGCTTAATTTTTCTGGATATAAAATTCTCAGTTGGCATCCCTTTCTTTCAGAGCTTGATATATGTTATTGCAGGACCTCCTGGGGTTGAGGGTCTGGGTTAAGAAATCAGCTGAAATTTGAGTTGGTTTTCCCTATATGTAATTTGATATTTTTTCCTCCTGCAGCCTTTAAAATTCTATCCTTATTCTGTATGTTAGTTATTCTCATTATAATGTGCCTTGGTGTGGGTCTACTGTAATTTTGTATATTTGTGGTCCTATAAACCTCCTGTAGTTGATTTTCCATTTCATTCTTTAGATTTGTTAAGTTTTCTGATATTATGTCTCAAAAAGTGTGCATTCATTTGTATCTCCATGCCTTCATCACTTCCAAAATATCTTAAATTTGGTCTTTTTCTTGTTATTCCATATTTCTTGGACGTTCTATTCATGGTTTCTTATCATGTTCTCTGTGCAGTCAACTTTATCTTCATTGCTAGAGGTTCTGTCTTCTACATGGTGTAGTCTGTTGGTGATACTTTCCATTGAATTTTTAATTTCATTTATTGTTTTCTTCATTTCAATGATTTCTGCTTAATTCCTTTTTATAGTATCTGCTTCTTTGTTGAAGTGATGTTTTACTTCCTGTATTTTCTCTCCTGTAAAATTCTTTATTTCAAAGATCAACCTAACTATGAATCTTCTAAATTCCTTCTCTGATATTTCTTCTACTGTTGTTGTCTATGGATTCTATTGTTGGAACATCTTAGTTTTTTTGAGGCACTTTATTCCCTTGTTTCTTTCATGTTGTTTGTGTGTGTCTTTCCATCTAGTGGTATGGATCTGAGGCAGTACAGTTTCTACCCTATAGTCTTATAGTGTCCCTGAAGGCTTCAAATACTTTACCTTGAGGGGGAAGATTAATATTAACAGCAACCAATGCAAACAATATATACCTTTAAACAAAATAGCTCTTATTAAGGCATCTACAGTTTTGTTGCAAGTAATAGAAATGATATGTTCAATTATTATCTACAATACAAACAGTAAGTTTTCTAGAAAGTTTTACCAATTCTAATGATGAACAATGAGAAAATAGAAGTAGTGTAGGTTGTGATGTTTATGAGGGAGAGGAGAGAAGATCGAGGAAAAAAATTATAGTAATAGCAAGGGAGGAATTAATAGAGGTTGGCTATTAGTATGAGAGAAGTGATAAAGAGAATACAAGGAGACAGGTGGGAGAAAAATATACATTTTTTAAAAAACTAAAAATATAATAAGGATACACAGTAAAACTGTAATATACTATTCAGATATCCCATTCCTCAGTACATTGATGCATAAAAAATACTTGATTCAAAGGTGGTAGAGATGTGAAAGAAAGGGCAAAAAAATAAATAAATAAAAAGAAAAAAAAGGAAAATCTCAATGGAAAATTAAATAATAACTTCCATTGGCTTTCAAAAATTTTCTTAGCTTTCCTTCCGAACAGTTGGGTGAGTGAACTGATAGCAAAATTCTCTCACACCCTCTTCCAGGCTTCCCACCTGTTGTAGCCAGCCCCTTCCATCCTTGCTCACTTCAGAACTCACTGAGCTGGAAAGTGACCAGTTTTTTCTAGTTTCTCCAACTTGAGCTGCCTCCCTCCCAGGGAACTGCTCCTACTCTTCAGCTTTCCATAGACTTGCCAGACTCAGACTTGTTCACACAAGCCCAGCTGCAGTCTGACAAACCTGGGCTTCAGATTCCCTAAACTCTGTCTTGCTGCAGTTCCAAGGTCTCAATGTCATTTTAGGTTTCAGAGAGACCACCAGGGATGCACTCAAACAAAGGAGAAACCCTACAAAGAGGCAACCAGATGGCAGCGACTAGCACACTCAGCAGAAAGACCTCAGGTGCAACCATACCTCAACAATATATCTTATGGCTCTGGCTTGTGTCCCCAGACTGTGGAGGCCATGCCCCAAGATAGCTGTGGTAGCAGCAACAAACCCAAAGGCCCTGGCTGATGTCCCAAGATGGTAGCAGCTATGTGTAACCAAACTTGTGGGTACTGTGACAATGGATTTCCAGGCAACAGGGAGCAGTGGTTAGCAGGAAATACACTGGTGGTCTGTGGGCAGTCTGCAGTGATGGGCAATCCACAGGTGGACCTCAGACAGCCAGTGGTGGGCAGGCAAGAGGTGGGAAAACAGCCAAATGGTGGAGGATAGGCAGCAGTCAGTGAGGTATCTGTGCTCAAAAGTCAGGCAATATGCTGGTAGATGGTGGGCGATCATGGCAGATGAATGAGGGTAAATTGCAGGGCAACAGGGGAACAGTGGTTAGCTATGGCTGCCTTGTAAAGAAACAGTATTTTCTCTGCTTAACTCTGGAATCACAGAGCAACAAGGAATGCAGCCTACCTCCAGTCTGCCATCTTGGATCTGTCCCCCACTTCTTTTTACATTTTCTTTTTACTTATATGTGACAGAAGAATGTATTTTGATATCTTATATATACATAGAGTATAACTTCCCATTATTGTGGTTGTACATGATGTTCAGTTACACTGGTCATGTATTCAGACATGAACATAGGAAAATTAGGTCCAATTCATTCTACTGTCACTCCCATTTCCTCCCCTTTCTTCTCTGTACTCCTCCTGCCCAATCTGGTGAATGCCCACACACACACTGACATGTTGTGAGTCAGCATCCACATATCAGAGAATATTTTGCCTTTGGTTTTTTGCAATTGGCTTATTTCACTTACCATGATAGCCTTCAGTTCCATCGCTTTATCAGCAAATGCCATAATCTCATTCTTGTTTATGGCTAAGTAATATTCCATTGTGAATATGTACCATATTTTCTTTATCCATTCATCTATTGATGGGTATCTAGATTGATTCCATAGCTTAGCTATTGTGTATTGACCTGCTATGAACATTGATGTGGCCACCTCAATATAGTATACCAATTTTAAGTCCTTCGGTTATATGTGGAGGAGTGTGATAACTGGGCCAAATGGTGGTTCCATTCCAAGTTTTCTGAGGCATCTCCATACTGCTATCCAGAATGGTTGCACCAATTTGCAGTCCCACCAGCAATGTAGGAGTGTACCCACATTGCTACCTAACTAGATAGATTTCCTTCTGTAATATGCCCTCCCTCTCCATCCCCTTTCTCTACTTTAATGATATACTTTCTATTTTTGTGAGATCCATTTTTTAATTCGACTTTGTTGTATATATAACAATAGCATGCATTACATTTCATATTACATATATAGAGCACCTTTTAACATAACACTGTTTGAATACAAAGTATATTCATACTATTCATGTCTTCAATCATGCATTTAGGATACTGATATCCATTTCAGTCTACCATCTTCTTTTTTTTTTCCTCCCTTCATTTTTATTCCACTTTTTCTCTTTCTAGTTTCCATATATGAGAAGAAACAATCTATCCTTGACATTCTGAGTGGGCCTAATTTCACTTAGCATGCTATTCTCAAGTTCCATCCATTTACCAGCAAATAACATCATTTTATATTTTTATGGCTAAAACTTCATTCTTTGTATATGCTACATTTTCTTTATCCAGTCATCTACCGAAGGATACATAGGCTGGTTCCATAACATGGCAATTGTGAATTGTGCTGCTACAAATGTTGATATTCATATATCACTGCAGTGTGCTGATTATAATTATTTAGGATAAACACAATGGAGTTGTATATCACGTTCATAGGGTAGTTCCATTTTTAGTTTTAAAGAATCTTCAAACTGTATGTTCTGCATTTACAGTTATACTAATTCTGCAATTCTACCAGTAATGTATTAGTTCCCATTTTCCCCATATCCTTGCCAGGAAATTTTGTTATTTGTAGCCCTGATGATTATCATTCTAACTGGAGTGATGTGAAATTTCAATGTAGCTTTGATTTACATTACACAATTGCTAACAACTTTGGAAATTTCTTTTTCAATTTTTTGTTGACCAGTTCTATTTCTTCTTTTGTGAAATGACTATTTAATAATTTGACAATGTATTTAATGGGATTTTACTTGTCATTTGAATTCTTCTTTATATATTATGGGAGCTAATTCTTTGTTAGAAGAGTAGCTGGCAAAAATTTTCTTCTACTTTATAAGGTCTTTTTCTAAATTGTTAAACATCCCCTGCAGTGAAGAAGCATTTGAACTTAATGTCATCCAACTTATTTTTTCTTGGTTTTCTTCCTTAATATTTAGGTATCTTATTTAAAAAGTTGAAGCTTGAGCCAATATTTTGAAGCATTGATCCTAAGTTTCTAGCATTTGCAAAGTGTCTGGTCTACATCCTAGGTTTTGATAAATTTTATAATAAGGTAAAATAAATGAATAAGTTCATTACACAAATAAAAGACAGTATCAAATGACTACATTACAAATGTATCAATCAAATCAGTCTTTAAAAATTTGATGAAATTTTGTAGGTCAGGTAATAATTAATGTTTTTTTCTTTTGATTGTTTAATTATTTAATTATTTTGTTTTCTTTTTCCTGTCATTCCTTACTCCATCTTTGAGATATCTGATCTCTCCCACTTTTCCTCCTTATTTTGATATAACTTTCACACATGAGAGAAAATATTCAACCCTGGATTTTGTGAGTCTGGCTTATTTCACTTAGCATGAAATTCTCTAGTTCCATCTATTTATAAACAAATGCCATGATATCATTCTTCTTTATGACTGAGTAAAACTCCATTGTGTGTGTGTGTGTGTGTGTGTGTGTGTGTGTGTGTGTGTGACATTTTATCTATAATTATCTACCAATGGGCATCTGAACTGATTTTTCATACCTGGGCTATTATAAATCATGTTGCTATAAACATTGATATGACTGTATAAGTAGAGTGCTGTGATTTTAGATTTTTTGGTTATTACCAAAAGATAGTTTGATCATACAATGATTCAATTTTTGATTTTTTGAAAAATCCCTGTATTTCATTTCAGAGTAGTTGTACGAATTTAGAGCTCTACAAACAATAAATGTGTGTACTTCTTCACATATCATCAATTGTATTTACTACTATTTGTATTCTTGAGAGATGCCTTTCTTAATGGAGTGAGATAAAATGTCAGTGTTGTTTCAATTTGAATTTTCTTGATTGCTAGAGATTTTGAAAATTTTCATTTGAGAGATATCTGTTATGTTTCCCATTTATTAATTGGGTTATTTGGTTTTCTACTCCTAACATTTTTGAGTTCTTTATTTATTTTAGATAATAATCCCATGTCAGAGAGGGAAGTTGGCAAACATTTTCTTCTGTTCTGTGGATTCTCTCTTTGTGCTTTTAATCATTTACTTTGTTGGGCAGAAGCTTTTTTAATTTGAAGGAATTCATTTCACTTATTGATCCTTGGTTCTATTTATTAAGTTGTAAGGGTGTTTTTAATAAAGTGGGTGCTTGTAATAGTATGATGCAGTGTTGACCCCATGCATTTTTTCTAGAAATTGCAAACTTTCTGGTCTAATTCTGAAGTTTTTTATCCACATTGATTTGACTTGTGTGCAAGATGAGGGATATTCTTCTACATATGCATATCCACCTTTGCAGCATCATTTTTTAATTAAAAGTTGTATTTATAATAGTAGTGTGTATTACAATTCATAATGCACATATAGAGCATCTTTTTACATAACACTGTTTGTATACAAAATATATTCGTACCATTCCAGTCTTCAATCATGCATTTAGAATAATGATATCCATCTTATTATACCACCTTTTCTTTTTTCCCCACCATCCCCCTTTCTCCCTTCCTTCCCCTCCCTTCCCTTTGACCATTATAGTGTTCCTGTTCCTCTAATCCTCCTATGTACCCCGACCCAACAACACTGTAAACCAGCCTCCTTATATCAGAGAAAACATTCGGTATTTGGATTTTTGAGATTGACTAATTTCACTTAGCATTGTATTCTCCAATTTCATCCATTTACCTGCAAATGCCATTATTTTATTCTCTTTTATTGCTGAGTAAAATTCCATTGTGTATATGTATACCACATTTTCTTTATCCATTGGTCTACTGAGGGACATCTAGGTTGGCAACGTAGCTATGGTGAATTGTGCTGCTATAGATATTGAAGTGTCTGTGTCACTGTAATACGCTGTTTTTAAGTCCTTTTGGAATAGACACAGGAGTGGGATGGCTGGGTCATAGGGTGTTTCCATTCCCAGTTTTCCAAGAAATCTCCATACTGCTTTCCATAAGGGTTGCACAATTTTGCAGTCCCACCAGCAATGTATGAGTGTGGCTGTTCCCCCACATCCTCTCCAAAATTTATTATTGTTTGTGTTTTTGATTAGCTGCCATTCTGACTGGAGTGAAATACAATCTTAGAGTAGTATTGATTTGCATTTCTCTAGTTTCTAGTGATGTTGAGCATTTTTTCATGTATCTGTTGATTGATTGTATATCTTCTTCTGAAAAGTGTCTGTTCAGTTCCTTGGCCCACTTATTGATTGGGTTGTTTTTGTTGTTGTTGTTGCTGTTGTTGTTGTTGTTATTGTTGTTGAGTTTTTTGAGTTCTTTATATATTTTAGAAATCAGTGCTCTATCTGATGTGCATGTATTAAATATTTATTCCCAATTAATTGGCTCTCTATTCACCTCATTGTTTGTTTCTTTTCCTGAGAAGAGTCTTTTTAGCATAAATCTATCCCATTCATTAATTCTTGGTATTAATTCTTGCACTACAGGATTCTTATTAAGAAACATGGGGCCTAATCTGACATGTTGGAAATTGGAGCTTACTTTATCTTCTATTAGGCGTATTGTGTCTGGTCTAATTCCTAGGTCCTTGATCCACTTTGAATTGAATTTTGTGCATGGTGAGAGATAAGGGTTTAATTTCATTTTGTTGCATATGGATTGTAAGCTGCCTGGTACCGTAAACCGGGATAAAAACTCTCGGGGGCAGAGTTAAGCTTTTACTACTTTTACTTCTACTTTCTTAGAGCTTAGAGAGAGGGAAAGAAAGATTTTTAAAGAGAAAGATTAAAGCGAGCTTTTCTTCTTGTCTTCTTAGCTTAGAGTTAGAGTTAGAGAGAAAGAAAGATATAGTCTTAGAAAGATAGAGCTTAGCTTAGAGAAAGATTAGAGCTTCTTTCTTCTCTCTTCTTTCTTCCTTCTTCTTTCTTCTGTCTTCTGTCTTCCTCAGGAGTCTCGGCTTAACTCTGACCAGTCATTACTTCTTCTATCTGGTTTCTCTTCTGTAACCGCTCTGCCTACGTTCTGGCCGCTCTGATTCTTCTGACCGACCGAGTGACTGCCCGGCTGACTGAATTCTCCGTTCTCCTAACTCGGACCGCTTTCACCCGGTTATATACCTTCAGGTTTGCGGGTGCCTACAGGTGCGTCACATACATATCAGGTGGAACCCATGGCTTCCAGCTAGCTACAACAGCCCTTCCTAATTAGGGCTCCTTCAATGGATTTCCAGTTTTCCCAACACCATTTGTTGAAGAGGCTATCCTTTCTCCACTGTACATTTTTGGTGCCTTTGTCTAATATAAGACAGCTGAAATTATATGTATTAGTCTCTGTGTCCTCAATTCTGTACCATTGGTCTACCAGTCTGTTTTGGTGCCAATACCATGCTGTTTTTATAACTATTGCTCTATAGTATAATTTAAAGTCTGGTATGGTGATACCACCTGCTTGCCTTTTCTTGCTCAGAATTGCTTTAGCTATTCTGGGTCTCTTATTTTTTCCAATGAATTTCGTGACGGCTTTTTCTATTTCTTTGAGAAATGTCATTGGGATTTTGATTGGAATTGTATTAAATTTGTATAATGCTTTTGGTAGTATGGAAATTTTGACAATATTAATTCTACCTATCCAAGAACAAGGTAAGTCTTTCCATCTTCTGAGGTCTTCTATAATTTCTTTCTTTAGTGTTCTATAGTTTTCATTATAGAGGTCTTTCACCTCTTTCGTTAAGTTGATTCCCAGGTATTTTATTTTATTTTTTGATGCTATTGTAAATGGGGTAGTTTTCATCATTTCCCTTTCAGAGGCTTTGTCACTGATGTACAAAAATGCCTTTGACTTATGGGTATTGATTTCGTATCCTGCTACTTTGCCGAATTCATTTACTAGTTGTAAAAGTTTTCTGGTAGAGTTTTTTTGGGTCTTCTAGGTATATTATCATGTCATCAGCAAATAGTGCTAATTTGAGCTCTTCTTTTCCTCTTTGGATCCCTTTAATTTCTTTCGTCTGTCTAATTGCTCTGGTTAGGGTTTCAAGTACTATGTAAAATAGCAGTGGTGAAAGGGGGCATCCCTGTCCTGTTCCAGTTTTTAGAGGGAATGCTTTCCATTTTTCTCCATTTAAGATAATGTTAGCCTGGGACTTTGCATAAATAGCTTTCATAATGTTGAGATATGTTCCTGTTATTCCGAGTTTTTCTAGAGTTTTGAACATAAAGGTGTGTTGTATTTTGTCAAACGCTTTTTCTGCGTCTATTGAGATGATCATATAGTTTTTATCTTTAAGTCTATTTTGTGATGTATTATGTTTATTGATTTCCAAATGTTGAACCAACCTTGGATCCCAGAGATAAACCCCACTTGATTGTGGCACACTATCTTTTTGATGTTTTTGTATCTGATTTTCCAGAAATTTGTTGAGGATTATTGCATCTATGTTCATTAAAGATATTGGCCTGAAGTTTTCTTTTTTGGCTGTGTCCTTTCTTGGCTTTAAAATTAATGTAATATTGGCATCATAGAAAGAGTCTAGAAGAGCTCCCTCATTTTTTATTTCTTGAAATAATTTGAAGAGCATTGGTATTAGTTCTTCTTTGAAGGTCTTGTAGAACTTGGCTGTAAACACATAAGATCCTGGACTTTTTCTTGTTGGTAGCTTTTTGATGACATCTTCAATTTTTCGCTTAAAATTGATCTGTTTAAATTGTGTATATCTCCAGATCCAGTCTGGGCAATTCACACGACTCTAGAAATCTGTCAATGTTTTCAATATTTTCTATTTTATTAGAGTATAAGTTTTCAAAGTAATTTCAAATTATCTTCTGTATATCTGAGTTGTTTGTTGTGATATTTCCTTTTTCATCACAGATGTTAGTAATTTGAGTTTTTTCTCTTATTCTTTTCCTTAGCATCTCTAAGGGTCTGTCAATTCTATTTATTTTTTCAAAGAACCAACTTTTAGTTTTGTCATTTCTTTGAATTGTTTCTTTAGTCTCAATTTCATTAATTTAAGCTCTGATTTTAATTATTTTCTGTCTTCTACTGTCCTTAGTGTTGATCTGTTCTTCTTTTTCTAGTGCTTTGAGGTGTGATGTTAGGTCATTTATTTGTTGATTTTTTTTTTCTTTTAGGGAACGAACTCATGAATTTTCCTCTTACTACGGCTTTCATAGTGTCCCAGATATTTCTAAACGATGTATCTGTGATTTCATTTACCTCTAGGAATTTTTAAATCTCCTCATTGATGTCTTCTTCAACCCCTTGTTCATTCAGTAGCATGTTGTTCACCTTCCAGTTGTTAGAGTAGTTTCTTTTTTTTTTTTTTAATTTCTTGTTTTATCAGTGATTTCCAATTTCATCCCATTATGGTCTGATAGAATGTAGGGTAGTATCTCTATTTTTTTATATTTACTGAGAGTTGCCTTGTGGCATAATATATGGTCTATTTTGGAGAAGGAGCCATGTGCTTCTGAGAAGAAAGTGTGTTTGCTTACTGAGGGATGAAATATTCTATATATGTCCCTTAGGTCTAAGGTATTAATTGTTTTAACGAGGCCTACAGTTTATTTATTTAGCTTTTGTTTGGATGATCTATCCATTGGTGAGAGAGGTGTGTTGAAGTCCCCTAGAATAACTGTGTTTTGGTCTATTTTACTCTTGAACTTGAGAAGGGTTTGTTTGATGAATATAGGTGCTCCATAATTTGGGGCATATAGATTTATGATTGTTATATCCTGTTGATGAATGATTCCCTTAAGTAGTAAGAAATATTCATCTTTGTCCCTTTTGATTAGCCTTGGCTTGAAGTCTACCTTATTTGAAATGAGAATAGAAACCCCTGCTTGCTTCCGTGGCCCATGTGAGTAGTAGGATATTTCCCAGCCTTTCACCTTCAGTCTATTGATGTCTTTTTTTATGAGGTGGGTTTCTTGGAGACAACATATTGTTGGGTGATTTCTTTTAATCCAGTCTGGCAATCTGTGTCTTTTGAATGGTGAGTTTAGGCCAATAACATTCAAGGTTATTATTGATATGTGATTTTTATTCCACTCCATTTTTATTTGTTTATGGTATTTAACTTGATTTGGTTTCTCCTCTGGTTGGTAATTCCTTTAGTTTAATATCTCCCTTTGTTGATTTTCATTGTCATTTTTCTCTTTTTCTTTGTGGAAAATTTTGCCCACGATGTTCATAAGTGCTGCCTTTGAGTTGTGAAATCTTTTAACTTTTGTCTGTCGTGGAAGGTTTTTATTTCATCTTCAAATCTAAAGCTCAATTTTGCAGGATTTAAGATTCTTGGTTGACCTCCTTTTCTTTCAGAGCTTGAAATATGCTATTCCAGGATCTTCTAGCTTTTAAAGTCTGGGTTGAAAAATATGAACATAGTTTTATTGCCACCTGCGGCTGCCGCTTGCAGCAATGACGCTGCGGGAGAAAATTCGGAGGCAAGATGGAAATGAAAATGTCCTTTTATTCTTCTCTCTCCGGCTCGAATGACCTCTCCAACTCCAAATCCAACCAACCAATAAACTCACCCTCACCCAGTTAAATACTTTTTGCCTTAACAAGGACACGTGCTAACAACTCGAGCTTACAGGTGCGTCACGCAGTGTTCACGGGCATAAAAAAGATTCAGGCCGGGCGTGGTGGCGCACGCCTGTAATCCCAGTACTTGGGAGGCTGAGGCAGGAGGACCATGAGTTCAAAGCCAGCCTCACCAATGGCGAGGCACTTAGCAACTCAGTTATACCCTGTCTCTAATAAAATACAAAAAAGGGCTGGGGATGTGGCCCAGTGGTCGAGTGCCCCTGGGTTCAATCCCTGGTACCAAAAAAAAAAAAAAAGAACAAAGATTCATGTGAAAATACTTGAACACCTTAATGGCTCTCAGCTAACTGCCATCTTAGCTATCTCCACTATTAGGGCTCTTACATTTTCCCCCTTTTGTTTTAAATGAGGGGATGCTCTAGGACGTCCATGTGCAACCAACATTCTTACCCAACATTGGATAATCAAGGAATGCCCTAGACTCCTGTCTTAGGTTGATATGTCGGCCACATGAGACTGTCCCGTGGATGAGTGACGACCTCATCCAGATCGACTGTGCCTGTCTTAGGTTGTCCCCCTCTGGGGATCTTACCCATCATTGGCTAACCAACCATCCAATCAAGCCCTTCAGGATCGAATGTGTGTTGACTAACAGCCATCAAATCGTGAGGAGATGCTGTGGCTTTAAGGCGGCAAGCCTTCTGCTGACGAGCCAAGTTCCATAGAGTATCAAGGTCTTTAAACAAATCAGCTGCCCTTAGTTCCATCAAGTAACGCACTGAGTTCTCTAGACAAATAGCTGCAAGGTATTGTCCCATAATGTCCCAAATAATGAAAGATCAAAATGTCTACTTGTTATAACTCGTTGATCTAGGAGGCCCCATGCATGCAGAGCAGAGGCCACACTGCCGGTGAGATTGTTTGATGCTTGAGAAGCAGCCGTCTTTTTTATGTCTAGAACATGCCACTGGCAAATCTTCAGGGCCCGCTACCTAGAACCTCAAGCATCAATTATTAAAGGAAAGGCAGTGCTATTCCAGCACTGAGTCAAGAGGCGAGTTGTCAAACTAAAAAATAGAATTATTAGATTAGAAAATTAAAGTTGATCTCTGCTCACACACATTGCTGCTTGAGCTACCACAAACATAAGCTGGCAAAATATCACATTCAAAACAAAGACTGAGGGTATTTACTGCATTAAAGATAGATTAAAGAAAAGCTAAAAGCACTTTGGAAAAATAATTTGTTAGCTGGAACCCCCGAGTCTCTGCATACACAGCAACCTTCTATGAAATTACCTATTGAAATAATTCAAATTAATCAGCTATTAAACAAATAAAGTTAATCAGAAATAAACAATCCCATGTCAAATACCAAAATATTAGGTTATACAGTATTAGTCATATTCTTTGCTGAAGAGAAGTCCCAGGGACACCTATAAATCAAAATTGAAGGTACCTTCACTTTTTAAATTGTTTACCCAAATTGAATACTCTAAACTTAAATGAATTAAAGTTATTTGGATACATATATATATATATATATATACATGTATATTTTTTATAATTAAATTTTTTTATATTATTAATTTTCATAAGCACTTTGTTATTTGTGACATCACACTGGACAGATGCACATACAAACATATATTTGTGACGTCACATTAACATGAAATTTAGACAAATACACAGACATAAAGACATATATAAAAAGAAAAAAAATACAGTTGTGTGCACACTAAAGAGAGATCTTCCTGTCCTGGCCAGGAGGAATGAGACTTAAATTGTAAATTTATTGGAGGACTCTTTTAAGGGAATTATTCCATACCTTCATCTTGGTCCTCTTGATTTTGTACTTGTTTTATTAATCTTGATTCCTCAATAACTTCATCTTGGTCCTTTTGATGTGGTATCTGTTTTATTAATCTAGATGGTGTCCATATTGGGGAGTATTCATGCTGTTGAAAAACAAAAACAGATCCTCTCCCCCAAATTAATACTGGATCTGGACCCTTCCATGCACCTGAAAGAACATACTTCCAGTAATCCAAAGGTTTATGTTGTTGGTGTGGATTCCAGTGTCTGTCTCCAGCCGATATCCATTAGAATTTAAAGTTAAAAAAATTAAGGTAAACAGGGCAACTGCCAATCTGTCCCTAGGATTTTTCCAATTTCCTTCTTTTTGCTTTAATAACATAATTTTGAGTGTGTGATTAGCTTGATCAATTATACCTTGACCTTGAGGATTGTATGGGATACCTGTTTTTATGGGATATATTGAATTTTGCACAAAACTGTTTGAAAGGTGAGGATGTATATGCAGGGCCATTATCTGTTTTAAGTATTTTGGGGATGCCCAATGCAGCAAAAGCTTGCAGACAATGAGATGTAACATCTTTAACTTTTTCTCCAGCATGTAAGGAAGCAAAAATCATGCCTGAGCATGTATCTATGGTCACATGAATAAAACGCAATTTTCCAAAACTTGGCTCATGAGTGACATCCATCTGCCACAAATGATTGGGCATTAATCCTCTTGGGTTAACCACATAATGTGGATTGGGCAAATGTGTCACACAAGATTGACAATCCTTCACAATTGTTCGAGCTTGCTCCCTTTGTGATTTTGAACCTTTGCTGTAACGTAGTACTATTGACATGAAATTGGGAATGGAACAAGGTAGCTTGTTGGACTGCTGAAAATATAAAGATTGCTTTAGTGAGGGCATCAGCCTTTTGATTACCTTCATGGAGAGGACAAGACAAATTAGTATGAGCTCTGATATATCCAATAAAAAAAAGGTTCTTTATGTTCCCATAGGAGATTTTGAATTTGAAAAAACAATTTAAAGGCTGGAGTATGTGGTGCTATTGGACCTGCTATCTCCAATTTAGGGACAGCATGTACAATATAGTGGCTGTCTGAAAAAATATTTATAGGCTGTTCTTTAAAATTTTCTAGAGCTATTATAATAGCTTCAAGTTCAACTAATTGGGCTGATTTTTGACCAGTAATATGAATTATATTTTCTTTTTGAGTGACTACTGCAGGAGTACCATTAGAGGACCCATCTGTAAGTACATTTAATGCCTTAGGAATAGGTTGATTTTTTTATTACCTGTGGAAATATAATGGGATGATTGACACAAAAAGATAGTATAGGAGATTTAGGAAGATGGTTATCAAAATTTGCAGAAGTAGAGCATCTAGCTTTAGCCCAATCATTATCATTGAAGCACAAATATTCAACCTGTGATGATGAATAGGGAGTAATAATAGTAGCGGGGTGAATGCCAAATATTTTAGTAGAAGTCTTAAGTCCTTGAAGAATAAGTTTAGCCACCATGGAGGTATAAGACTCAATTGTACTTTTAGGAGAGATGGTAAATGTATCCATAATAAAGGTCCCTGTTCCCAAAATACTCCTGTGGGTGTATATTGTGAAGAAATAATAATCAATATTAGCGGTCGAGCAAAATCAAGTCTGTTTCAATGGGATCTTTCAATGGCCTTTTCTACTAACTTTAAAGCTTCCCTACCGTCAGGAGTCAATGTTCGCGGTGAAGATGGATCAGAGTTCCCACGAAGAATATCAAATAAGGGTTTTAATTGTCCAGTTGTGAGGCTTAGTGTAGGGCGAAGCCAATTAATGTCTCCCAGCAGTTTTTGGAAATCATTGAGGGTGGTCAAATGTTCTCTATTTATTAAAATTTTTTTGAGGCCTAATAAAGGTATCCATGATTTTAAATGCCAAATATAATATGGGAGATCTAGTTTGAACCTTTTCTTCAGCAATTTTTAATCAATATCTTTTTAAATTTTCTGTCATATCACTGAATATGGTAAATAAGATTTCTTGATTAGGGTGAGCAAGCAAAACATCATCCTTATAATGGAGGCACATAAGGTTTAGGTATTTGTTCTTAATGGGCTGGATAACTTTGTCTACATAGATTTGACATATAGTGGGGCTATTAACCATTCCCTGCGGTAGCACTTTCCATTGGTATCTTTTATCAGGGCATTATTATTGATAGAAGGAACTGAAAAGGCAAACCTGGGGGCATCCAGAGGATGTAGGGGAATGTAAAAGAAACAATCCTTTATATCAAGAGTTATAAGATGGAAATTTTTTGGAATAGCTACAGGATTAGGAAGTCCAGGTTGGGTAGGGCCCATAATTTGCATGGTTTTATTGATTTCTCTAAGGTCATGTAACAATCTTCATTTTACAGATTTTTTCTTGATTACAAATATGGGGGAATTCCAGGGAGAGGTGGAAGGCTCTATGTGTCCTGCTTCTAGTTGTTCTTGCATTAATAGGTGTGCCGCATGTAATTTTTCTCTAGTCAGGGGCCACTGAGGGACCCAAACTGGCTTATCAGAAAGCCATGGTATTTTCAAAATTGTTTTCTCATTTGCCCCTAGAAAAAATATCTTTTACCCTTTTGATGATGATTTAGATTTTTATTTTTAACACCTGTGGGCTTGGTTGCGAGGTGTACCCCCATTTGCTGTAGAATATCTCTTCCCCATAGGGTAACTGGCAAACTGGTCAAAACATAAGGTTGGAATGTTCCTTTATGCCCTTCATTATCTTCCCAATATAAGACTACATCACTTTGTTCTGGGGTGTTAGTATATCCCAAGCTTCTTAAACTAGTTGAGGCCTTCTGCAGAGGCCAGTGCTTGGGCCATTGTTGTAGATTAATGATGGAAGAGTCATCCCCAGTATCAATCAGCCCCTTCATCTGTATATTTGAATTTTTATTTTGCACATAGGCCTCCATGAACAATCCTGGACCCAGCAAGTGATAGGTCCTGAGCCAGAGGAACCAAATTCTCTATTGTTCCTATTCTGCGGCATACTCTTGAATGAGTTGTGGAAACTGGGAAGGAGAAGCAGCTGAGCAATTCTATCTCCTTGGTTAACAGAGATAATGCCTCTAGGTGAACTAAGCATTATTTTTATTTTTCCTTGGTAATCAGAGTTAATAACACCTGGTGTTACTTGAAAACCTAATAAGCTTTTAGAACTTCACCTGAGGATAAGTCCTACAGTCCCTGAGGGAAGAGGTCCCCTGACTCCTGTAGGAATCAGTTGAACCCCCATTTCAAGTGTTAGCACTATTCGGGTGGTAGAACAGAGGTCTAGTCCTGCACTTCCTCTTGTCCCTCTGACAAGGGAGTCAATGGGTAGGAGGGATTGTGATGAGTAATCATCTGTATGGATGTTTGAGGATATTCCTCATCTAATGTCTCATACATTTGTGGGCCCTGAGGCATTGGGCCCCGTGCCCCGTTTTTTGAATTCCTGGACAAAACATTTCCTCAGATATCAAATTTAGAATGGCATTTATTGGCCCAATGGTATCCCTTTTTACACCTGGGGCAGCGGCCTGGGGCACGGTATGAGCTTGGTCTTGTTTCTCTTTGGGGATATTGCCTAGAATATCCTGGTTGATTATAATAATTTTGTCTGGAATATCCTGATTGATTATAATTTTTTTGTTGAGCCCTATTTGTGAAATTTTGATGGGAAGCACCTCTCATTGCTGCTGCAATCACATTGCCTGTGACAAAGGCATCATTAATATCTTTACATAAACTAATGTATATTGAAAGGTCTTTTGTATTTTTCTATGGTCTTATAGCATCTTGGAAATATTTGTTGGCATTTTCATATGCCAACTGGACGACTAAGGACATTGCTTGATCCACATCCCCGAATATTCTGCCTTCAGTTCTTAAAAGTCTGTTAGCAAAATCAGCATACGGCTCGTTAGGCCCCTGTATTACTTTTGATAAGCTACCTTGCAAATCACCTGTTCCTGGTAAGGTCTTCCAGGCTTTAACAGCTGCATTGTTTATTTGTGCGTATATACCAGGATCATATTGCATTTGGGTTTGTAGTTCAGCAAACTGTCCTTCACCTGTTAGCATATCTACATTATGGTCTGGGAAGACTGCAGTTGCTCAATACTGCCTTGCATAACCTCTTCCGGTATTAGGGGGTAAAAGTGAAAGTGTTAAGGGACTCCAGCATGCTCAATGTGAACAGAGCTTGAGGCCCATAGGTCATTATCGTCTCTTTGAAATTTTTTATTGTTTTAAAATCTAGGGATTGGTGATACCTTTGCCCATTTTCATTTTCAAATACTGGCAGGTCTCAATGTTCCTGTGGTTTTTTCGCATTCGAGGGCACATAAGCGCTCAGAAAGGCCGTTAATCTCTGCCTCAAGGGCATGTATAAGCTCAGAAATACCCCTCATCGTTTCTGTAATGGATTCCACCCATGAGGGTACAAAATATTCCTCCACTTGACGGTCCTTTCTGGTCTTAATTGACTTAGCAGAGGATGCTGTGCTTTCATGGTTATTTGGCTCCTGCTCATTACTATCACTTTCACTGGTAGTAACTTCCTGAGTTTCAGATTCTATTGAGAACACGTATTCCTCGGCTATTTCTAATAAATCTCTGATAGCTTTAGCAGCTCTTATTTTCATTATTTTTGAGTTCCACCAATATTATCCTTACTGGTCTTATCTGACTCAGTGGAGGCTATGCTTTCTTGATCACTTTCCTCCTCACTATAAACTGAGTCAGCGATGTCAAAAAAGGCTTTTATTACTCGGCTTTTTTGTTATTTTCGCACCCATCTTTAAAGATTTCTTAGTTCTTACCTGCCAATTCCGAACTCCCCGTATGGGCCACCACTTGTTGCTGCCTGCAGCTGCAACTTGCAGCAATGACGCCGTGGGAGAAAATTTGGAGGCAGGATGGAAATGAAAAAGTTCTTTTATTTTTCTCTCTCTGGCTCCAACAACCTCTCCAACTCCAACTCCAACCAACCAACTAACTCACCCTCACCCGGTTAAATACTTTTTGCCTTAACAAGGACACGTGCTAACAGCTCGAGCTTAGAGGTGTGTCATGCAGTGTTCAGGGGCATAAGAAGATTCAGGTGAAAATACTTGAACACCTTAATGGCTCTCAGCTAGCTGCCATCTTAGCTATCTCCTCAATTAGGCCTCTTACATAGTCTGATTGGTTTCCCCCTATATGTAATCTGCTTCCTTTCTCTCGTGGCTTTTAATATTCTGTCCTTGCCCAGTATATCAGGCATTTTCATTATATTGTGCCTTGGTGTGGATCTGTTGTGATTTTGTACGTTTGGTGTTCAGTAAGCCTCTTGAACTTGGTTTTCCCATTCATTCCTCAAGTTTAGAAAATTTTCTGCTATTATTTCATTGAATAAATTACTCCTTCTTTGGATTGGAACTCTGCACCTTTCTCTACCCCAATTACTCTTAAGTTTGGTCTTTTTATGTTGTCCCATATTTCTTGAATGTTCTGTTCTTGATTTCTTACCACTTTTGCTGTGTAATCTAGATTTTTCTCCAGAATGTATAATTTGTCTTCATTATCTGAGGTCCTTTCTTCCAAGTGGTCTAATATGTTGGTGATGCTTTCAATTGAACATTTAGTTTGGTTTATTGCTTCTTTCATTTCCAGAATTTCTGTTTGGTTTCTCTTTAGAACCTCTATCTCCCTATTGAAGTAATCTTTTGCTTCCTGTATTTGTTTTTATAATTCTTTGTCCAAATGCTCTTTTACCACCTGTGTTTGCTCTCTGATCTCATTTTTTAGTTCATTTTTAAGATCCATAAACATTTGGAATATGTAATTTCTAAATTCCGTCTCTGGCGTCTGACCAACTGTGCTTGCCATGGAATCTACTGAGGAGGTATGTTGATTTGTTTGAGCTACTTTTTTTCCCTTGTTTATTCATATTGCTTGTGTGTCTTTTTTTCTAGCACTGTGGTTCCTTGACTATTTTGATTTTGCCTGAAAGCCTTATGTTGCTCCTATAGTACAATGCTACCAGATCCCCTTATAAATACTTTACACTTTAAAATCTAACACTTTCTATTCAGCTAATCCCAGTTTGATCACTATGTACAGATTTAGATAATTCAGATATTGTTTCCAATTCACTCTGTATGCTTCTGATGGGGTTTATAGTTTCAAGTATGACACAGATGTGATATGTTTAGGAAGAAGGAAGTGAGTGTATTGTGTTGTTATTTCTTAGGAAGTATGAAAATAGAATTCTATGAAAGTGGTTTAATATCAGCAGACAAGAGAGGAAAGAGAATGGAGTGAACAATTGAGTTGCATGACCGAGTTATATATAAACCAAACTTATGTAGCCATTAAGAGAAGAAGAAAAAAAAAGATGGAAAAGAAAAAAAATTACAAAGAAATAGGAATTAGTGTAATAGAGAGGAGAGTGAAAGTGGTCAAGAAAATAGAGAATAAACTATATATAACACCGCTTTGCTGTATAGTTCAATTGACCCAGTTCTAGAAATCCCAATTTCTATGTATAACTTGTTTTTGCCTCTGATGAGTATTCAATGGCAGGGTGTGATTAAGAAAGATGAGGGAAGAAGAAAAGAGACAAAAGTGAGAAGGAAGAAAAGAAATAAAAGAGGAACAAAAACAAACAAACACACTATCAAACAAAACAAAAACAAAGCAAAACAAAACAACAACAACAACAAAGTCAAACCCAGGAACAAGTCTCAAACAAGACCCTGGGAAGCCTTTCTTTTTTCCCTTCCAGTTGAAGCTAGTTTTCTGAGTCACGTCCAGACAGTCACAGAGCACCTGTCAGTGAAGTCAATTCTGCACCTTTGGCCAGTGGCAGAATGGCGCAGTGGAAGAGTGGCTTACGGGGAGTGTGTGTCAGTTGGTGAATGGCACCGGGGAAGGGTCCATCCAGAAGGAGCCCACTCCCCACGCCCACCCACATTTGTAGTGTCTCGGGGCCACTGCGCTGGCCTCAGACATGCCCTCTCCTGTTGGCTGCCAGCGTCTCACCCTGGTGAGTGCTGTTCTCAGAGCACTGGCCTGATTCCTGGATGCCTGCAGCTGCTTTTCCATTCTTCTTTGTTTCTTTGTCCCAGTCAGCCATGGCTCTCCTCAAAGATGGCAGTGCTTTTCTCGGGCTCAACAACAGTTATCCAGACCTGTGTGTTGCTCTTGAGCGTGCAAATCCAGTTCGGCAAGTTGTGTGAAAGAACTCTATGTGGACGCTGCTCAAGTCTAGCTTCCCTTTTATCTTTCTGCACTGTTCGGTTTTAAAGCCATTGTCTGGATCTTTCCCTTACCAGAGTGCTACCACGCTGGCTGTGCTGATAGTGCTGGTTCAGTCTGTGGACCGCTCGAACTGGGCCCCCATGCATTGGCAGTCTGGAGTTCATTGTATTTCACCATCCAGAGGTGCATGAATGTCCCAGCTCCCTCTCAGTTGCAGGAGTATTGCTAGCAATGCATTCAAACTTCCCACTAAGCCTCTTTTAGTGACAGTCTCCCAAGAGCACCTCCCTCCTGTCCGCCATTTTCATCCCAGCTCCGCAGCATCATTTAAAAAAGGATATCATTTCTCCAACATAGTTTTTGAACCCTTTTTGAGAACTCCAACATAGTTTTTGAACCCTTTTTGATAATCAGTTGACTGTAAATAGGTGTCCTTTTCTTTATGTATTCTATGTTATCCCATTTGTGTTCATGTCTATTTTTATGCCAATTCCATGCCTTTTTGTTACTATATGTCTGTAGTGTAATTTAATATCAGGTATTTTGATGCCACCTGAATTTCTCTTCTTGTTCAGGATTGCTTTGACTATTCTGGGTCTCTTCTTTCTTTCCAAATGAATTTTGTGATTGTTATTTCTAGTACTGTGAAGAATGTTATTGGCATTGTCATGGAAATTCCATAGACTCTGTATAACACTTATGGTAATATATTTGGTAATATTTGACAATATTAATTCTGCCTATGCAATATCATGGGAGATCTTTCTATCTTCTAATGTCTTCTTTAATTCTTTTCTTCAGTGTCCTGTAATTTTCATTGTAGAGATCTTTCAACTCCCTGATTAGACTTATCCTCAATTTTTTTGAGATTATTGTAAATAGTATAAATTTCCAGATTTCGTTCTCCATAGAATCAGTGGTGAAATGTAGTGTGTGTGGGGTGTGTGTGTGTGAATTTTTATTTTGCTACTTTGATGAATGAGTTTAACAGTTTATCATTATTGGGGTATATCTGGGATTTAATGTCAAGAATTACTTTTATGTAATTTGATGCACTGACTTTTGGGGAATAATATATTTACTATTGTTATACATTCTCATTTGATTGTTCTATTTACCAGTAGGTAGAGTCATTCTTTCTCTTCAGTTTAATGTTTTTTTAATCTGCTTTGACAAATATGAAAATAGCTACTCCTGCTTATTTTCAGACCCCATTTTCATGGAATATTTTTTCCATGGTTTGACTTTCAGCTTGTTTCCTTGTGTTTTCAAACATTTTTGACTTGTACATCAACTGAGATGGATTCCACTTCTTTTAAATACTTATGTCTTTTTGAGTGTAATTATCCTTTTTGTTCTGGGACTTTTATCTGTTCTTGATGTATGAGCAGAGGTCCAGAAGTGGGCCCTGAGGTCCTTGTCTAATTGTTCCTCCTTGGGGCCTGGTTGTTGGTTTGTGGTTTTTCTCTCCCTTATTCTATGTGTTGAATTATTGTTGAAGCTTTCATGAGGCTTAACTGTGTGTGAGTTGAGGTTGGCTGTTATTTGCCTGAACTGTGTGTTTTGCTCAATAGCAGGATATGTACGATATGAACTTGAAGTGTCCCAATAACTTTCCAACCCTTATTAGAGACAAGAGGAACTAGAAATTTCAACAAAGTTGACAACTGATGTAAAGCCTTAAAATAAATGTCCAGTGTCTACTTTGACATCTATAACACTAATTACCACCTGTGAAGGAATTATGGAGCCAGCACTTAACATCAGAACCCACAACAAACAACCGTGAACTAGATTAGGCATTAAACAGTAGGTTTACATCATCACTGTATAAATGATCACAACAAGAATGGGGTACTAATTACATAGACTTTATAAAATTTATAATTTTATCATATTGTGGAATTACAGTTTCTTAAGTGAAGAGAAACTAGGGCAGGAAGGCAAAAGAAGTTTTGAAATATTTAAAAAGTAAACAAAGGAGAGGGAGAAGATAAGTACCAGATAATGGCTATAAAGAAAGAAAGAGTAAACATAGCTAAGAGTAACAAAATAAAGATGGAAAGTAGGAGAATGTGGCCATTAGTGGAAGAAGAGAGTGAAGAAGGGGCAATAAGAGGAGTAGAGAACAAGGATTAAACAAACAAATGTAAGATCAAAACAACTCAAACACATGCAAATTTATTTTTAATATTTTATTTGTTTTAATTAGTTATATATGACAGTAGAATATATTTATGTACTGTGATGTATCATACATAGATGGGAAATAATTTCTCATTTTTCAAAGTGCACATGTTGCAGAATCATATTGGTCATGTAGTCACATATATACATATACTAATAATGTCTGTTTCATTCCACTATCTTTCCCATACCCACATCTCCTCCCTCCCCTCCCATCACTTCCCTCCACCTAATCTAAGGTAATGCTATTCTTCCATAGTGCCCCCCCTGCCTTATTGTGAACTAACATCTGCATATTTAACCATCAAAGTCAAATCAATAAAATGGTGAAGAAGAAAACTATTGAAATGAAAGTAAAGTTACATGAATGAATATATGCTTATGTATATATGTATGTATGTGTATATTAAAACCTCTCTGCTCAGTGATCTCTCTCTCTCTCTCTCTCTCTCTCTCTCTCTCACACACACACACACACACACACACACACACACATGCAAACACATGCAAGGTCAGACATAGTGGAAAAAGGTAAAAAAAGAAATGAAATTAAAAAATAAAATTAAATTAAAGGCTTATTTCCACCATGGTGGTAAAAAGTGTTGGCAAGGACCAATTTTCATTCTTATATTTATGTTTGGGCTCTATAACTCTTTGATCAATGGCTGGGGATAGACTGGGGAGTACTGACAAGTGGTGTACTCCCATTTTGGAGCTGGTGCAGTTTTAAGTTGAAAGTTCCTGTAGTTGGGATTGGATTTTGGCTCATTTGGAAACTCTGACAGTGGTATTTGAGATTTATTACAAAACCCCTATTGCTGGAGAGATGCTGAGTTCTGCTGTATATCTGGGTCCTCAGGGCCTCCTATAAATTTCTCTTTTATGGTGTGCAATCTTAGCCTCCACAGGTCTCACATTACCACTATGCATGTGAATTACCCAGGATCAGACCTTGTGTGCAGATGCTCCTATCTGGTCATCTTCCTGATATCTTTGATGGGACACCAGTAACAAAGGGAACTCTCTCTCCTGATTATCCTGAGCTTGGATCACCAAAGGCATAATTCTCATCGCAACTGTATCAATCACAATTGCCCAAGCACACATCAGAGCCCACAAAATGCAACTGCTGGGTCAGTATACCAATTTCCACTATAAGTTCCCAACCTTTTTCTCTGCTTGCTGTTTCAGGGTTCTCATAAATGGTTCCTACTTATACCATGCTGTTTTTATTATTATAATTCTGTAGTATAATTTGAGATCAGGTAGTGTGATACAATGAGCATTGTTCAGGCTTGTTTTGGCTATTATGCATTTTTATTTTTGGACTGCTTTTGCTAGTTCTCTGGAGAATATCATTGTTATTTTGACAAAGATTGTATCAAATCTGTATATTGCTTTTGGTAATATTGTCATTGTGAAGATATTTATTCTGCCTGTCCAAGAACATGGGACATTTTTCCATATTCTAAGATCTTTGTTTCAATTTCTATCTTCAGTTTTCAATCATTTTAATTGAAGAGGTCCTTCTCATTAGTTAGAATTTTTCCCAGTTATTTAATTTTTCCTAGAGGCTACTGTGAATGGAATTATTTTCCTGATTTCTTTCACAGCAGTTTTATTATTGTAGTATATAAAAAGCTGTTGAAATTTTATCTGTCTACTTTTCTGACTACTTTTTTTGTTCATCAACTCTAGAAGGTTTCAGGTGGATTTTTATTTTTGATCTTCTAAATATAGTTCATGCTGTCTGAAAACAGAGGTAATTTGAGTTATTTTCCTATTTTTAATCCCATTAATTTTATCCTCTTGCCCTGAGTGCTCTGGCTAGATTCAATATCATTATTGAATAAATGTGGAGATAGTAGACATTCCTCTTTTGTTCCTGATTTTGAGACTTTAGTTTTTTCATGTTCAGTGTGATATTGGACTTGGGTTTGACATACATAGATTTTATAACATTGAGAAAAGTTACTCTGTCCCCAATTTCTTCAGTGTTCTTGACATAAATGTGTGCTAGATTCTGTTACAGGCCTTTTCTGCAACCATTGAAATTATTATGTGATTATTATTATGTGATTATTTTTATATGAAAAATTATAGTTAATGATTGTGTAAACTGAAGAAAACTTGCATTCCTTGAATAAAATCAAATTGATCATGGTGTATAATCTTAATATGTTTTTTAAAATATTTATTTATTTGCTTTAGTTGTATAAAATGTGGTTTTAGTTTTACATGGTGCTGAGAATCGAACCCAGGCCGCGCAGGTGCTAGGAGAGCACTCCACCGCTGAGCCAAAATCCCAGCCCTCTTATTATGTTTTATAATGCACATTGGTAATATTTTATTCACATGTTTTGCATCTATTTTGCTCATTGATATTCTTCTGTAGTTATCTCTCCTTGATATATTTTTTTAATTATTTATTTACTTATTCATAATGCAAAAGTATAGTATCTTTTTACATACAACTGCTTGTATACAAATTATATAAGTACCATTCAGATCTTCAACCATGCATTTAGGATAATGATATCCATCTCATTCAACCACCAATTTTTTTTCCTTCCCCCCTCCCCCCTTGTTCCCCCCTTCCCCTCATTTTCCGTTGACCATTCTAGTGTTCCTCGGATCCTATGTACCCCCTTCCAACAACACTGTGAACTAGCCTCCTTATATGAGAGAAAACATTCGGTATTTGGATTTTTGAGATTGACTAATTTCACTTAGCATTATATTCTCCAACTTCATCCATTTACCTGCAAATGCCATTATTTTATTCTCTCTTATTGCTGAGTAAAATTCCATTTTGTATATATACCACATTTTCTTTATCCACTCATCTACTGAGGGGCATCTAGGTTGGTTCCACAACCTACCTATTGTGAATTGTGCTGCTATAAACATTGAAGTGGCTGTGTCACTGTAATATGCTGTTTTTAAGTCTTTTGGGAATAGACCCAGGAGTGGGATGGCTGAGTCATAGGGGGGTTCCATTCCCATTTTCCAAAGAAATCTCCATACTGCTTTCCATATTTCAGCTATCTTATATTAGACAAAGGCGCCAAAAATGTACAGTGGAGAAAGGATAGCCTCTTCAACAAATGGTGCTGGGAAAACTGGAAATCTATATGCAACAAAATGAAATTAAACCCTTGTCTCTCACCATGCACAAAACTCAATTCAAAGTGGATCAAGGACCTAGGAATTAGACCAGAGACTATACGCCTAATAGAAAAAAAGTAAGTTCCAATTTCCAACATGTCGGATTAGGCCCCAAGTTCCTTAATAAGAATCCTGTAACGCAAGAACTATTACCAAGAATTAATGAATGGGATAGATTTAATCTAAAAAGCTTCTTCTCGGCAAAAGAAACAATCAGTGAAGTGAATAGAGAGCCAACTAATTGGGAACAAATATTTAATACATGTACATCAGATAGAGCACTAATTTCTAGAATATATAAAGAACTAAAAAAAACTTAACACCAATAAAGCAAATAACCCAATCAATAAATGGGTTAAGGAATTGAAAAGACACTTCTCGGAAGAAGATACACATTTAATCAACAAATACATGAAAAAATGCTCAACCTCTCTGGCAATTAGAGAAATGCAAATCAAAACTACTCTAAGATTTCATTTCACTCCAGTCAGAATGGCAGCTATCAAGAACACAAACAACAATAAATGTTGGAGAGGATATGGGGGAAAAGGCACATTCATACATTGCTGGTGGGACTGCAAAATGGTCCTTGATATAGTTTTATCCTGTATTCATATTGGGGTGATATTGGCTTCATAGACTTAATTTGGGAATGTTCCCTTCCTTTCCCTTTCTTGGAATAGTTTGAGGAGAATTGACATTAGCTCTCACTTACTGGTATGGTAGAATTCATCTGAGAATCCATTCAATCCTCAACTTTTATTTGTTGCTGCTTCTGCTGTGTTGCTCAATATCTATTTGTTTAGGTTTCTATATCCTTATGGTTCAATTTTGGAGGGTCATGTGTGTCTAGAAATATTCTTAATATCTTCTAGATTTTACAATTTACGGAAAAAATCTCTTTTCAAAATAGTCCCTAATGATCTTTTGCACTATGAATGTCTGTAATGGTGATATCCCCATTATCATTTCTAATTTTGTTGATTTGGGTCATCTATTTCTTATGATTAGATTGTGCAAGGGCTTATAAATATTGCTTATCTTTTAAATAAAAACAACCTTTTAGTGTATTGATCCTTTGTATTTCTATCAATTTTATTAATATTGGTTCTAATCTTAATTATTTCTCCTACTAGTTTGAGAATTATGGGTTTGTTTTTCTAGTGATGTAGCACTAGATTATTTGAGATATTTCTGTTTTCTTACTATAGGACCTTAATCCTATAAATTATACTCTTAGAACTGCCTTCATAGTGTTCCAGAGAGTTTGGTGCATTGTATCTCTACTCCCAGTTGATTGTAGAAATATTTTAATTTTATCTTCATTTTTTCTATAATCCATTTCTTCTTCAAAATTGTTTTGTTCAATATTGTTTATGTGGTTTTTATAATTTTTCTTGTTGTTGATATAAAAATTAATTCTCTTGTGATCTGATAAAATGAATGGGATTATACTGATTTTTGAGTATTTGCTAAGACTTGCTTTGTGACCTAAAGTATGGTATCTTTTGAAGAAGTTTCCATGAGCATGATATTAAAAAGTAAATTCATCTGTTCTTGAAAGAAATATTCTAAAGGTGTCAGTTAGTTCTATTTTATTTTTAGAATTTATAATGACAATTATCTGTATTGATTTATCCTAGATAACCTATCTATTGGTGAGATGGCATTGCTGAAACCATTCAGTGTTTTTGTATTGGGGTCTGAGACTTAATGTGAAGAAGTGTGTTTTAAATAGTAAGTTCCACTGACATTGTGTCATAAATAGTTATTATGGCTATATTTTCTTGTTAGTTGTATCTTATTCTACTATAAAGTGACTTTCCTTTTCTCTTCTTATTAAATTTTTTTAAATCCTCTGTTTGATATGAGAATAGCTACTCCTGCTTTGTTTTGAACTCTATTTGCATACAATATCTTCTATCATTTTACTTTCAGTCTATGAATGTCTTTGCCAATATCATGTTTTTTGCAAGCACTATATAGATGAGTCTATTTTTTAAAATTTGCTCTGACAGTCTACGTCTTTTTGTTGGAGATTTGAGACCATTTACATTCAGTTATTATGAAGAAATATTTATTACTTCTTGCCATCTTGATTTTTTTATGTGTTAAATATGTCTTAATGTTCATTTGCATGACTAATCTTCTAGCAAGTTTCATCTATTCAGTACCTCTGAGGTTTCTTTTTGAGTTTTTCTGTGTGTAACATTTCTTTCAGAATTCTATGTAGTACTGGTTGTTTTAGTCAGCTTTTTTCCTGCTGTGACCAAAAGACCTGACAAGAACAATGCAAAGGAGAAAAAATTTATTTTGGAGCTCAGAATTTCAGAGGTCTGTATCTTCATGGCCTCTTTAATTCTAATAACTCTAACTCTTAATATCCCAAAGTTCTACTGAGCATGGTCTTTTATTCTTTTTTTTACTTATTTGTACTGTTCACTTAGTGTTAATATTTATATACCCTGTATTTTGTGACCTGAAGTTGTTTTTTATGTACTCTAATCTGTCAGTGACACTTTCAAATAAAAAATTGTGTCTTTAATTTTTTGGTGTTCTTATTGTTTTCTTTTTATAATTTCTCTTTATTGAAATGACCTTTCACTATATTTTCTCTCTAAATGCATTTCATAGATTTTCTTTTAGTCCTTTAAGCTTTTTAAAAGGCAACAATTTTTAGCCTTTCTCTGGAATTTTATCACCTTCAATATTTATGGTCTCCTTTTAAGATATTGTAAATTTTGGAGGGAGTTTTCTCCCAGTTTCTCATGCTTTCAGAGGTCCTATTTTGAACATCTTTTCAGATGAATTATTTTTCCTCTTTTATGTGGAAGTTCTTTTGTAAGTTTATCTTTTGTAATAAGTCCATTATTGTTGGTATATCTTACTTTCAACATATATACTCAGCTTAATGTATGTACTAGTTTTAACCACCAATGGCTATTTTTTTTCAAAGGAAAGAGTGCTAGAAGTAATAGTAATAGTTTTAAAGTAAATTGTACATCAACACATACTATAATGTAATTACTAATTATGTCTACAACCTTATTTACCCAGAATAAATGTGGCTGAGGCTGAAAGGGTTACTTGCTGGGGGCCAGCCCCAGTCAGGGGGTACAACGCAAGTGCTCAGTGAAGTATGGAGGCAGAGAAGCAGTGATGGGGAAAATAACACACCGACACGCGAGTCAGGCTGTGGAATCTTCTCTCTTTACTTTTTCTTTCTTGTAAGTTTTTAAGCACACTTTTTGGCAGCACAGAATATTTACACTTTCTTTGGTGATTTCATTACAGACATGACTTAATTTTTAGACATATTAAATTTCTTATTTCATATATTTCAAGGTTTTGAGGTCACTTGCACCTTTTCAAGGCCCTGTATGTGACTGAAACGGTTTTCTCTGCATACTATTTAGGCTGTCTGATAAAAGTCAGACTTCTCTGTCTGGGATTCCACAGCACTATTGTTTTGCATTTATAGCAGTTGTTTATAAAATATAGAAGCAGGGAAAAGAGGGAGGCAAGGCTGAAGGACTTTTTTTGCTCTAAGGGATTTATATCTACTTTAAAAGTAAGAGGAATTTATTTTAATCACAAAAAGACTCTTAAAGCTTATTAACTAGAAATTAAGTACTTATAGAAAAAGGTTTGTGTTACTCTTTTCAAGAAAAGATAAATGTACAGAGTTAGTCTGGATCTAAATAATTGAAATAGGGATACCTGGTGGCCATATATGTGAATAAAGAACTGAACAGCAGCAAGTAGAAGTCAAAGTTAACTCTTTCAATACCATATCTTTCATGAAAAAGGAGAGGGCTTTATAGAAGATGCCACAACTGTTCCTCATTATTTTTATACTACATTTAATTTGAACATGGGTTAAAATAAAGAATATTCAGGGAGAAAAGGGAAAAAAGAAAGATGTAAGAAAAGGGCGTGTGAGGGAAAGGAGACAGGTTAAAATGGTAATAATAATGTGGGTGCAGAAGACAAGATTGATAAAGAATAGTTGCAGATAATTGTAAGGTCCTTGCTTAGCATATGTATGGCCATCTCAAGTGACAGCCACTATTTTAAGAAAAAGTTTCACTTTCCTGCCCAAGGATGTTTCTTAGAAAGGCTCATCACTCCCTCATACAAACCCAACCCTTAACTGCCCACATTAGGACCGGCCAGGCTCTAATCCCTGAGCCTGACCCACAAAATCCCAGAATTCATATCTGTTTTGCTTCTCTCCATCTATGGAGAGATGGCCTTTATTTGTCAGCTCTGACAAACTCTCATGTCTATCTCTGCCAGGTCTCTGTCTTTCATTTCTTGCTCCCCCATCTCCTGGTTCCTCACTTTCCTTTCAATAATAGAGACTAGGAATTACTTAATATTAATCAGTTAATGTATAAATTATCATTCATAGGTTCAAATTAATTGTTGCTAAATATTTTAATTAGTCTGTGTCTGGTGTATCAAATAATAGTGACTGCCAACTGTGAGGAAGTCATTAACATGATCTCAACTCTGACGCAACTGATGAAATTTATGATGTAAACTTGTATGAACAATTTGATACTCTTTTTTCCTGACCACTTCTGCTGGAGGGTGTGGGGGGGAAAACTGCTTTTCTTTTTCAGAATTTCTATTTTTGTAGTTATTAAATCCACTTTGTTGTAAGAGTGTAAGTCTGTTAGGAACATCATTCAGCTCCTTCACCTGCTCCATTTGTGGAGTGATCTTGCTTGAATTGCATTTCATGAGCCAAGAGCTTCTGTCCATGTTATAGGATTGAGGGATTGAGCCTTTTAGTCTTGTATAGACTCATATTTCTACCCTCTCTGAGTCATACTTTTTATTCCACAGATTATGCTTCAAATTCAAATAAAAATTCCTTTTTCCATCTTCCCTGTAGAGTTATACCAGGGCCTCAGATCCTCTTCTATGCTTAAATTGGTTTTCATCCACACAAATCCATTGAAAAATATAACCTAAGTGTCTGTTCAGTCATGAATATTCAAAAAGAAAATACATCCAGTAACAAACAAAAACAAGAAGATGGAGAGAGATAAGGGGAGAGTAATTTTTGGAAAAAAAAATATAGACTTCAGGAATTCCAGTTCCATTGGTTCAGAAAGTATGATCAATGAGAACTTTATTTCCTGTAAGTATAGCCCAGATTTTCTAAGTTTGTAATTTGCTCCAATTGCAGATATGTTGATCAACATCTGTTTTTCTTAAATTTTGTGAGAAAATATCATTTTGCTTGTTCCATGGGTGCTTCCTCACACTTAATGATACACAACATATTGGCCACTATTGTTGTCTGTTGTTTTTATTAATATTCTTTCTATTCTCAAAACTAAGTTTTTTTTTTTTTAAAGATGCTAGCAGAATCCTGAGAAGATAGCCGACAGGAGGGAGGTGCTCTATGGACACAGTTACTAAAAGACGCTTAGTGGGAAGTCTGAGCGCATTACTAGCAATTCTCTTGCAACTGAAAGGGAGCCGAGACATTCGTGCACCTCTGGACGGTGAAATACAACGATCTCGGGACCACGGCGGGCAGGGGCAGAGTCGGTGGGGTCCACAGTCCGAAGCAGCGCTGTCTGCGCTGCAGGCGCAGCTGCCTGATACCATCTCGGCAAGGGGACTGTCCACACAGCAGCTTGGAAACCGATCAGCGAGGAGGTTTAGAAAGGAGCCTAGAAGCGCGGGCGGTGTCCACATAGAGCTCTTTCGCACAGCTTGCCAAGCCGATCCTGCACACTCTGGAGTGACACAAGGGTCTGCAGAGCTGCTGTTGAGCGGGAAGAGAGCACCGCCATCTTTGAGGAATACAGTGGCTGACCCAGACAAAGGGAAAAAGACAGAAAGGAAGGACAGCTGCAGACATCCAGGGAGCCGCCAATGCTCAGAAAACAGCGCACACCTGGGTGAGGCTCGGGTAACCAGCAGGGGAGGGCGTGTCTGAGGCCAGCGCAGCGGCCCCAAGAAGCTACAACTGTGGGTGGACGTGGGGAAAGGGTGCCTTCTGGAGGGTCCCTTTCCCAGTGCCATTCATCTGCTGACACACAACCTCCCTGAGCCTCTCTTCCGCTGGGCCATTCTGCCACTGGCCAAAGGTGCAGCCTTGATTCCACTGGCAGGATCACAGTCTAGACGCCATTCAATGTGGGTGGCTTAAACTGGAAAGGAAAAAAGAGGGGGGCTTCCCAGCGCCCGTTTTGTTTGAGACTTGGGGTTCAACTTTTTTTTGTTGGTTTGCTTGTTTTGTTGGTTTTCTGTTTTTTTTTTTTTTTTTTTTTTCTTTTTTTGGCTTTGTTTTGTTTTGCTTTTTTTTTGCATTGATTGTCAGTGTGTTTGTTTGTTTGCTTCTGCTCCTCTTTTCTTTCCTTCTTTTCTTCCTTCTCACTTTTGCATCTTTTATTCTTCCTTCATCTTTCCTATTTACACCCTGCCGGTGCATACTACACAGAGGCAAAAACAAGTAAATTGGAAGCAATATCTGGGTTAACCAAATCTGTACATTGTGATCAAACTTGGATTTTCAGAATAGAAAGTGTTAGATTTTAAAGTGTAAAGGAATTATAAGGGGATCTGATAGTATTGTACTACAGGAACAACATAAGGCTTTAAGGTAAAATCAAAATAGTCAAGGTCCCACAGTGCAGGAAGAAAATACACAAAAGCAACATGAAAAAACAAGGGAAGAAAGTGACACAAACAAATCAACATACCTCATCAGTAGATTTCATGGCAAGCACAGTTGGTCAAAGCCAGAGATGGAATTTAGAAATTACATATTCCAAATGTTTATGGAACTTAAGAATGAACTAAAAAATGAGATGAAGGAGCAAATACAGGTGGCAAAAGATCATTTTGACAAAGAACTCCAAAAACAAATACAGGAAGTAAAAGATTACTTCAATAGGGAAATAGAGGCTCTAAAGAGAAACAAAACAGAAATTCCAGAAATTAAAGAAGCAATAAACCAAAATAAAAGTTCAATTGAAAGCATCTCCAACAGAGTAGACCACTTGGAAGAAAGAACCTCAGACAATGAAGACAAAATATATATCCTAGAGAAGAACTTAGATTATACAACAAAACTCATTGGAAATCAAGAACATAACATCGAAGAATTATGAGACAACATAAAAAGAACAAACTTAAGAGTGATTGGCGTAGAGGAAGGGGCAGAGTTTCAAGCCAAAAGAATGAGTAATTTATTTAACGAAATAATTACAGAAAAATTTCCAATCTTGAGGAATGAATGGGAAAACCAAGTTCAAGAGGCTTACTGAACACCAAGCAAACAAAATCACAACAGATTCACACCAAGACACATTATAATGAAAATGCCTAATACACTGAGCAAGGAGAGAATACTAAAAGCCACAAGAGAAAGGAAGCAGATTTTACATATAGGGGGAAAACAATCAGACTATGTTCAGATTTTTCAACCCAGACCTTAAAAGCAAGAAGATCCTGGAATAGCATATTACAACCTCTGAAAGAAAAGGGATGTCAACCAAGAATCTTATATCCCGTAAAATTGAGCTTTAGATTTGAAGATGAAATAAAAACCTTCCACAACAAGCAAAAATTAAAAGATTTTGCATCTCGAAAGCCAGCACTTCTGAACATCCTGGGCAACATTTTTCATGAAGAAGAAGAGAAAGATAACAACAAAAATCAACAAAGGGAGATATTAAACTAAGGGAAATACCAACCATAAGAGAAACTAAATCAAGCTAATGACCATAATACAAATAAAAATGTATGAAAATAAAAATCACATCTCAATAATAACCCTGAATGTTAATGGCCTAAACTCGCCAATCAAAAGACACAGATTATCAGAATGGATTAAAAGAAATGACCCAATAATTTTATGTCTCCAAGAAACACACCTCGTAGAAAAAGACATCAACAGACTGAAAGTGAAAGGCTGAGAAAAGTCTTATCACTCACATGGCCTGCGGAAACAAGCAGGGGTTTCCATTCTTATATCAAATAAGGTAGACTTCAAACCAAAACTAATCAAGAGGGGAAAAGATAGATATTTCTTACTACTTAAGGGAACCATTCGTCAACAGGATATAACAATCATAAATCTCTATGCCCCAAATAATGGAGCACCTACATTCATCAAACAAACTCTACTCAAGTTCAAGAGTAAAATAGACCACAACACAGTTATTATAGGGGACTTCAACACACCTCTCTCACCAATGGATAGATCATCCAAACAAAAGCTAAACAAAGAAACTTTAAGCCTCCTTAAAACAATTAACAATTTAAACCTAACAGACATATATAGAATATTTCATCCCTCAGTAAATGAATACACTTTTTTTTCTCAGCAGCACATGGCTCCTTCTCCAAAATAGACCATATATTAGGTCATAAGGAAACTCTCAGCAAATATAAAAAAATAGAGATACTACCCTGCATTCTATCAGACCATAAAGGGATGAAATTGGAAATCAATGACAAAACAAGGATTAAGAAAAAACTACTCCAACAACTGGAAGCTAAACAACATGCTACTGAATGAACAAGGGGTTGAAGAAGACATCAAACAGGAGATTAAAAAATTCCTAGAGGTAAATGAGAACACAGATACATCATATAGAAATCTCTGGGACAGTATAAAGGCAGTAGTAAGAGGAAAATTCATTGCACTGAGTTCATTCCTTAAGAGGAAAAAAAAAAACAACAAATAAATGACTTAACATCACACCTCAAAGCACTAGAAAAAGAAGAACAGACCAACACCAAGAGCAGTAGAAGACAGGAAATAATTAAAATCAGAGCAGAAATTAATGAAATTGAGACTAAGGAAACCATTCAAAGAATTGACAAAACTAATAGTTGGTTCTTTGAAAAAATAAACAAAATTGACAAACCCTTAGTGATGCTAACAAAAAGAAGAAGAGAAAAAACTCAAATTACTAACATTCGTGATGAAAAAGGGAATATCACAACAAACACCTCAGATATACAGAAGATAATTAGAAATTACTTTGAAAACTTGTATTCTAATAAAACAGAATATATTGAAAACATTGACAGATTTCTAGAGTTGTATGATTTGCCTAAACTGGAACTGGAGGCTATACACAACTTAAACAGATCAATTACAAGCAAAGAAATAGAAGACGTCATCAAAAAGCTACCAACAAGGAAATGACCAGGACCTGATGGGTTTACAGCCGAGTTCTATAAGACTTTCAAAGAAGAACTAATATCAATGCTCTTCAAACTATTTCAAAAAATAGAAAAAGAGGGAGCTCTTCCAGACTCTTTCTATGAGGCCAATATCACATTAATTCCAAAGCCAAGCAAAGACACATCCAAAAATGAAAACTTCAGACCCATATCTTTAATGAACACAGATGCAAAAATCCTCAACAAAATCCTGGCAAATCGGATACAAAAACATATCAAAAAGATAGTGCACCACGATCAAGTGGGGTTTATCCCAGGGATGCAAGGCTGGTTCAACATTCAGAAATCAATAAACATAATACATCACATCAATAGACTTAAAGATAAAAACTATATGATCATCTCAATAGACGCAGAAAAAGCATTTGACAAAATACAGCACCCCTTTATGTTCAAAACACTGGAAAAACTAGGAATATCAGGAACATATCTCAACATTAGAAAAGCTATTTATGCAAGGTCCCAAGCTAACATTATCTTAAATGGAGAAAAATTTAAAGCATTCCCTCTAAAAACTGGAACAAGACAGCACTGCCCCCTTTCACCACTGCTATTCAACATAGTACTGGAAACTCTGGCCAGACCAATTAGACAGAAGAAAGAAATTAAAGGGATCAGATAGGAAAAGAAGAGCTCAAATTAGCACTATTTGCTGATGACATGATAATCATCCTAGAAGACCCAAAAAACTCTACCAGAAAACTTTTACAACTAGTAAACGAATTTGGCAAAGTTGCAGGATACAACTTTTTTGTCAAAGGCATTTTTGTACATCAGCGACAAAGACTCTGAAAGGGAAATGATGAAAACTACCCCATTTACAATAGCATCAAAAAAAAAAAAAAAAAAAAAAACCTGGGAATCAACAAAAGAGGTGAAAGACCTCTATAATGAAAATTATAGAACACTAAAGAAAGAAATTATAGAAGAACTCAGAAGATAAAAAGACCTACCTTGCTCTTGGATAGGTAGAATTAAGGTGGTTGAATGAGACGGATATCATTTTCCTTAATGCATGATGGAAGACCTGAATTGTACGAATATACTTTGTATACAAACAGTTGTATGTAAAAAGATACTAAATATATGCACTATGAGTTGTACATATTAAAAATTATAAAAATAAAAAAATTAAAAAAAAATTCAAACTGGGAAAAAAATATTGTCAAAATGTCCATACTACCAAAAGCATTATACAAATTTAATGCAATTCCAATCAAAATCCCAATGTCATTCTTCAAAGAAATAGAAAAAGCAGTCATGAAATTCATCTGGAAAAATAAGAGACCCAGAATAGCCAAAGCAATCCTGAGGAAGAAAAGTGAAGGAGGGGGCATCACCATACCAGACTTTAAATTATACTATATAGCAATAGTAACAAAAACAGCATGGTATTGACACCAAAACAGACTGGTGGACCAATGGCACAGAATTGAGGACACAGAGACTAATACATATAATTTCAGCTATCTTATATTAGACAAAGGCGCCAAAAATGTACAGTGGAGAAAGGATAGCCTCTTCAACAAATGGTGCTGGGAAAACTGGAAATCCATATGCAACAAAATGAAATTAAACCCTTATCTCTCACCATGCACAAAACTCAATTCAAAGTGGATTAAGGACCTAGGAATTAGACCAGAGACAATACGCCTAATAGAAGAAAAAGTAAGCTCCAATATCCACAATGTCAGATTAGGCCCCAAGTTCCTTAATAAGAATGCTGTAAGCGCAAGAATTACTACCAAGAATTAATACATGGGATATATTTAAACTAAAAAGCTTCTTCTCAGCAAAAGAAACAATCAGTTAGGTGAATAGAGAGCCAACTAAAGGGAACAAATATTTAATACATGCACATCAGATAGAGCACTAATTTCTAGAATATATAAAGAACTCAAAAAACTTTACACCAAAAAAAACACAAATAACCCAATCAATAAATGGGCTAAGGATTTGAGAAGACACCTCTAAGAAGAAGACACACGGTTAATCAACAAATCCATGAAAAAAATGTTCAACATCGCTGGCAATTAGAGAAATGCGAATCAAAACTACTCTAAGATTTCATTTCACTCCAGTCAGCATGGCAGCTATCAAGAACACAAGCAACAATAAATTTTGGAGAGGATGTGGGGAAAAAGGCACACTCATACATTGCTGGTGGGACTGCAAAATGGTGCAACTGTTATGGAAAGCAGTATGGAGATTTCTTGGAAAACTGGGAATGGAACCACCCTATGACCCAGCCATCCCACTCCTGGGTCTATTCCCAAAGGACTTAAAAACAGCATATTACAGTGACACAGCCACTACAATGTTTATAGCAGCACAATTCACAATAGCTAGATTGTGGAACCAACCTAGATGTCCCTCAATAAATGAGTGGATTAAAAAAATGTGGTATATACGCACAATGAAATTTTACTCAGAAATAAACGAAAACAAAATAATGGCATTTGCAGGTAAATGGATGAAGTTGGAAGACCTAATGCTAAGTGAATTTAGTCAGTCTCAAAAATCCAAGTACCAAATGTTTTCTCTGATATAAGGAGGCTGGTTTACAGTGTTGTTGGGTCGGGGTACATAGAAGATTTAGAGGAACACTAGAATGGTCTAAGGGAAGGGAGGGAAAGGAAGGGAGCAAGGGGGGAGGGAGGGGGAGAAAAGGGAAAAAAAAAGGTGGTTGAATGAGACGGATATCATTTTCCTAAATGCATGATTGAAGACCTGAATTGTACGAATATACTTTGTATACAAACAGTTGTATGTAAAAAGATGCTATATACAGGCACTATGAATTGTAAATATTAAAAATTATAAAAATAAATTTAAAAAAAGATCATAGATTAGTAGCAAATTCACAGAGAAAAAAAAGATGCTAGCAAACTGCATTTCCTCCCTGATTTTACCCACAATTTTCCTACTTGAGTTTACTGGTACTGAGCTGCCGATTTAATTCACTCTGAAGAGAGATATTGCAATACTGTGAATTCCTCTGGTCTGCCATTTTTTTCAACATACACCTATTTTGCTTTGTTTTATTTATATTTGTTTTGTTTTCTTTGCTTAGCAGTTTTATTAGAGTTTTGTTAGTGTTTTGTTACTTTTTATTTTTCTTTTGAATTTTTTTTCTCATTTTGATTTTTTTTTTTTTTTTTTGCTTTTTCTGGTTGACATTTTTGTGTTGATGAATCAATTAGATTTATACATTCCATCTTATTTATTTTTTATAAATTATAACCCTTTCTTTTTTACTCTCATTTTTTCAGTTTCTGCCTATAATCCTTCCCTATTCCTATTTAGTAAAAAGTAAAAAGCTTTTTCATTTTGTTCCTCTTCTTTCTTGTCTATTTTCATCCTTGATAATAGTTCCACACTGCTGAAAATTAGTGTTTAATTGTTTGGATATTGCACATATTCTTCCACATCTGAACTATTTGAGTTGTGAAAAGTAATTTTAATGACTTCTTGTGGATTATCAGTATATAGTTTGCTGTCAGGTATTTTCAGTTCCAAGTGATTATCATCTCTTCTGAAAGTAGAATAAAGGATTGATCAAAGTACTATGAATACATTGAGTGGGTCCTTTGACATGGGAATATACTCTAGTATTGGGACACATAGTAAAGTGACACCATTTACTAAAGCACAAACAACCATGAGAAACAGATCCATTCTAGCAGATGGACAAATCTCAGTAGAGATATACAGAATACATATAAAAGAAAGAAGACAAGATGTCAAAGGGGTATAAACCCCAACAACTGAATCTGCATATGCTGATAAGGAAATCCCTGAAAATGATATGATTTATCATGAAAATTATTAGTTTGCTAAAAGAAAATCTAAGGAATGACCCAAGAGAATACAGGAGAATCAGAATCATTTCAATAAACAGAGAGAGATTATAAAAATAATTAAACAGACATTTTTGAAAGTAAATTCTCAATAATGAAATTATTAATTCTTTTGAAAGTCTCACCCATCACATGGAAAGCAGAATTTTAGGGCTTGAATAACATACATGAACTTTAACACTCAGCAACACAAAAAAGAAAATAAGAAACATGATATAATTATACAAGAACTCTGGGACAATATGAAGAGACCAAACTTAATCAATGGGATCAAAGAGGGATCTGAGATACAGGATAATGACATTGATAATCTCTTCATGAAATAATAGCCGAATATATTTTCAAACTTTGGAAATGAGATGAAGACCCTAATACAGGATCCATTCAGAATACCAAATAAACAAGGTCACAAAATAAACTTTCCAGAATACATTTCATTTTAAATTCTGAGCACAGATGGAAAGTGTATAATTTTTAAAAACCCAAGAGGAAAATGTCAGGTCCCATTCAGAGGTAAGCCAATCAGAATTACTCTGGAATCCTCAGAAGAAACTAATATTCAGGAGTGTTTTGAATGATGTTTTCTGACCTCTGAAAGTAAATAACTGTCAGGCAAGATGGACATAACCAGGAAATATATTCTTCAGAATAAAAAAAAAATGCATGTCTTCCAAATTAAGCATAAACTAAAAGAATACATGACCACTAAATCAGCATTACACAAAAACATAAAATATTTTAAGAAGAACCAAACAGAGAAAGTAAAAAACAAAACAATACAAAACAAAACAAAACAAAGCACAACTCCATGCTCATGAATGGATCAATCTTAAAAGAGAAGCTAAGGAAGTGCTGTAGTTGTGGCTCAGTGGTACAGCACTTGCCTAGTGTGGGTGAAGCACTAGATTTGATTCTCAGCAATGCATATAAATAAATAAAAATAAAGGTTCATCCACAAAAAAAAATTTAAAAAAAAATCTAAGGAAATTAGTATATGAAAAAAATTATATGTTAAAAATAAATAAAAATGGCAGGAGAAATAAACATCTCTGGTCTAAATGTTTTATTTAAAAAGGGCATAGACTGGCAGAGCACATTAAAAACCAAAATCCAACTATATGTTTTCTTCATGACACTCATTTTACAGGCAAAGAAATGCACCAGCTTGAAGTGAAAGGATGGAAAATGATATAACATACAAATGGATCCCAAAAGCAAGCAGGGGCAACTACTCACATATGTAACAAAGTAGATTTGAAAGCAAAATTAATCAGAAGAGACGGAAAAGTTCACTTCACAGTGGTAAAAGGAGCAATCAAAAAAGGGTTATTAATAGTAAATATATACACTGCAGATGTTGGTATACCTAATTATGTATTAAAAACTTTACTAAGCTGGGCAAGGTGGAGTACACCTAAAATCCCAGTAGCTTAGGAGACTGAGGCAGGTGGATCATGAGTTCAAAGCAGCCTTAGCAAAAGTGAGGCACTAAGCAACTCAGTGAGACCCTGTCTCTAAATAAAATACAAAATAGGGCTGGAGGTGTGGCTCAGTGTCCCTGAGTTCAATCCCTGGTACCAAAAAACAAAACAACAACAACAACAAAAAAAAAAAAACTTTGCTAAACATAAATACTCAAATAGACACAAATATCATAATACTATGTAATTTGAACACACCTCTCTGAACAGTACATAGATTAATCAGACAAAAAATCATGAAAAACAAAAAGAAAGGGGCAAGATGGTGGATTAGCATGAGGCAGCATTTCTCTTAGCTCAGCTACCCAGAGCTCAAATAGTGGGAATACCACATCTCCCTGAGGCTTAGAGTAAAAAATCCTGAGACTGGAGGGACAGTCTGCCCTAGCCACGCCAGATATTGTTTGACTCATTAACTGGATACAAAAACGGGTTACAAAACCCTCTCCACTGGGGTTTATTAATTGTCTGCCACAAGCCGATCCAGGAGCCATCTTGGGAGTACAGCATGGCAGAGTCTAGAGAAACTAGAAACCCAGATCCATGAGTTTGCAGCTAGGTTTGCATGGGCCTGTCTGAACCTAGCCACCCTGTGGAAAGTCAGAAACTAGGAGCATTTAGACCCAGAGAACACAGGTTAGAGAGACTGGAGAGAGCCAGGATCTCCCTAGCTGAGGCTTGTGGGGACTGTTGGGGCCAGCTTCAGTGGGTCAGAAGGTTTGAAGAGGGTGTGAGAGCACTCTGCTCTCAGCTGGCACAACCAGCCCTTCTGGCACCCACCAGATTACTGGGGCCCACCAGAGCTGGCACTCACCAGGACCACAGCTCCCTCCTCAGTCTGGCATCCACCTGTCCCTGGAAGCAACCAGGTCCAGCATCAGTCTGGCACCCAACAGCACCCTGTGGCTCCCCAGGCCACAGTCTACCAACCCTTCCCTGTCCCCAAACTGGCCCAACACTTGCAGGTTTGTGGTCAGCCCTCAGGTTTCATGTCTGACCTTGATCCACCCAGAACAAAACATCTGGGCCCCTGGCAAGGCTGGGCTCCAACTTGCCCCATATGCTACTTAGCTTCCAGACCTTCCCAGTCCAGCACACATCTTCACAACCTTCCTGCAGGTCTCAAGAGTTCTTCCTTGACCCACCACCAGACCCATCTGATCCAGCATGCAGCTTCATGGCCACCCACAGGTCCCAGGGCCTGGCCTTGATCCACCTGGTGCAGAATAGCTGGCACCCCAGGATGGATAGCCCCAACTTGATCCACAAGCTGCTTAGCTGCCAGACCAGCCCATTCCAGCACACAGCTTCATGGCTGGCCTGCAGGTCTCAGTGCCCAGTCCTCACTCACCTGGCTCCAGCCTGGCTGGGCCCTGGTATACCACCAGACCTGCCCATTTCAGCACACACCCTCCTGGCCAGCCCCCAGGATCTAACACCAGGCCCTGATCTATCTGCCACCTGGATATGGCCAACTGCTTTGCTGCCCACCCACAACCCAGCTTCCCCAGCACAGCACTTCACCTTTCACACCCTCTTCAAACTTTCTGACCCACTGAAGCTGGCCCCAAAAGTCCCCACAAGCTTCAGAACTCACACAGCTGGAGAGATCCTGGCTCTCTCCAGTCTCTCTAATCTGTGTTCTCTGGGTCTAAATGCTCCCAGTTTCTGACTTTCCACAGGTTGACTAGTTTCAGACAGGCCCATGCAAACCTAGCTGCAAGCCTAGCCTCACCCTTGCACACTAATCTCCAAGAGGGGAACTTAGGAAGTCTTAAACCTGAATTTTCAACATGGCGAACAACATAATGAAAGGAAGGATGCACAACCCAGAGCCCAAACTCATAAGCTTAGATCATACCTCAAGAAGAAATGAAAAGAAAACAAGGTGGGCACAATCAGTGAATACATATACTACTAAATATTATGTCCACCATAGGTATTTAACTCCTTAATTTGATAAAATTTCACCAAGATTTTTCTTTTTTGTTGTTGTTGTTCCTATTGTGGTTATGGCTTATTTGTTGTGGCAGTAGTTCTGGTTTGCTTTTTGATTTGGGGGTTCCATATTGTATACTTGCTTTAGTTGAATGGGTACTGACTGATTCAAGGACTCCAACACATATTCATGTTTGTTTCTCTCTCCTAATTTCTAGCCTTGTTTTTCTCTTTTCTTTTCTTTTTCTTTTTCTTTATTTTTTGCCTTTTAAAAAATTAAATTGTAGTTTTTTTAAAAAAAAATTTATTGAAGGTGTTATTTTCCTGTGCTCTGGATTTTGAGGGTTAGGGTTTATAATTAGCTTTTTGTGATTTTGTTTTGTATCATCTTTATCACTACTTTATCTCCCATGTCTCATTCTCTAATTTCTCTATTCCTGATACACAAATTCCATTCTCTCTCTCCTCCTTTATATTCTTCTTTTTTAAATTCCCTTACAAACTAACAATATAACCTAAGTTACCACTGCATCTTCCTTTATTCACACTTTGAAATTGCAAACACTTTATACCCTCCTATCTCTTCTTCTTTACACATACTTAACTATCCTTAACACATCTTAGTACTAACTGAGGTATATAACATCTACTACCACCAATATCACAGCAATAATTAATAGAGTGGAAGGCATAGAAAACCACTATTATTTGATTTTCAACCAGACATACAACATGATTATGTACTATTTTTACTGATGGAAATGGCTAACCTTACTATCCCTATATATTTTACCAATTAACACTAGTTATCAAAATAGGAATTAAGGACATAGTCTACGCTATATATTGTTTTAATACATTGTTGCTATCATTGGACTACCCCCACCAATCTGTGAGCTGTTAGTAACATAGATGGACACTATACAGCATCAGATCCATCCAGATAGATGGGTAGACACACAAACAATACAAAAAAGCAAAGAAACAAACTGTCCCAAACAACACAGAATACCTCAGCAACAGATTCCACTGACAACACAGTCTAGGAAATGTCAAAGATGGAATAAAAAAAATTCATTGCTAAACTGATCTACAAGGTAAAAGATGACATAAGACTTGAAATTAGAGAGAAAATACAAGAAGTGAAAGATCACTACAATAAGGATATAGAGATCCTGAAGAAGAATCAGTTGGAAATTCTTGAAATGAAGGAATCAATAAACCAAATTAAAAATTCCATGGTGGACCAGAAAGAGGTAGCATTTTGTGTCACTTGGTGAACTGGGACTCAGTAGTGAGAATACTGCTTAGTTGTGAGCAATACTCCTACTTCAGTGAAGAAGTCAAGTTCATCATGCCTGTCTGGGGCTCTGGGGCTACAGATGACAGCATCGGGGTGGGTCGCCCAGTTACTTACTCAAGCGGGACCACAACCCCGTGAGACCATCACCGAACGGACCACCTGCATTGGTGCCGGTGTGGAACATTCAGCCACCCAACTGAGCAGAGAACACTGACATGGCTCTCATGCAAGACACCTGGCAACTTCCTATGCACAGGAACTCCAGATACTGTCCTGTGTGGACCCTCATCTGCGAATGTGGAGTGGCCACCATCATCTTGTCGTGCTGTAGCAGCTGAGAAACTCACCTACGTGCAATAGTGCAATAGCCTGCCTGCACCCCAGGAATTTACACAGGCTATGAAGTCAGCTGACAGCCACACACACCATTCACCAACAGCCACAGAGCTTGTATCCAAACCCAGCATCTGGCACCATTGCCCAGCTCCATCACCTAGCTCCCTCCATCTGACCCAACAATATGACATGGAAAGTGGGCGCCTACATCTTGGGTCACCTTTCAGTGTCATTTCCCAGGAGCGACAACTCCCAGCTTAGAACTCCAGCTGACCAGGAACACAGTGTATAACTCCACCCCCTCATCCTAGCAGTGGCCACATTGGTACTCCATGGTTACCTTCACCATCTGGAGGGTGGAAATACCAGCTGACAACAGATGACCACACCTATTGCATTTGAAGGGAAGCAGGAAATCTTCCTTCAAGAATTTTTGATTTTTGTTTTGTTCGTGTTTTGTTTTTATATGTGTGTGTTTTTTGTTTTCTTTTCTTTTTTCTTTTCTTCTCCCTCTCTATTCCTCCACCCTAACATCCCCAACATATGTGAAACCAAGTATTATGCATGAATTAGGATTTTGAGTACTGGGGCATCTGAATAATATATCAAAGTTGTGTTATATACTATTTTTCTTTTCTCTTTTTTACTTTCTTTTGTTTTCTTTTTTCTCTTTCCACCAATTTCTACTATTTTGACATTTTTAATTCTCTTCATATGTATGTGTGTGTTATGTACACCTCTGTCTTCCCACTCACTTGTATACCCCAAATTACTTTCTCTCTCTTCTACTGATACTAAACTACCTCCTTAGAATTCTCTTTCACACTTCCTAAGAATTAATAACTCAATATCCTCACCTCCTCAGCATATCATATCTTTGTCCAACATCAGAAACTACAAACCCCTCTATGGTTTGTAAAGGGATATGTATGTTGTGGATAATAACTGAATTCACTACTTCTGTACATTGTGACCAAACTGTGAACATCTTAACAGCAAATGCCTGGTTTTAGGGTGTAAGTTGTTCATATGGGGATCTGTTAACATTTTCCTACAGGGGCTCTATAAAGCTATAGGGTAAAAACAAAGAAGCCTCAGATCCACAGTGCTAGAAGAGAAGACACACAAACAATATAACAAGACAAGGGAAGAAAGTGCACCAAACAAAACAACATACCTCATTATTAGAATCCATGGAAAGCACAGCTGAAAAAAATGACAGAGAAGGAGCTCAGGATGTACATAATTAAAATGTTCTGTGAATTAAAGAATTATATAAGGGAGCAAATACAGGCAGTAAAAGATCATTTTGACAAAGAGCTACATAAACAAATACAAGAAGCAAAAGATTGCTTCAATATGGAGACAGAGGTTCTAAAAAAAAACCAAACAGAAATCCTGGAAATGAAAGAAATAATAAAACAAATTAAAAGTTCAATTGAAAGCATCACCAGCAGATTAGACCACTTGGTAGACAGGACCTCAGACAATGAAGACAAAATATATAATCTTGAAAAGAATGTAGACCACACAGAGGAGATGGTAAGAAACCATGAGCAGAACATTCAAGAAATATTGGATAGCAAAAAAAGACCAAAATTAAGAGTTATTGGGATAGAGGAAAGCATAGACTTCCAAACCAAAGGAATGAGTAATCTATTCAATGAAATAATAGCAGAAAAATTTCCAAATATGAGGAATGATTGGGAAAACCAAATTTTAGAGGCTTACTGAACATCAAATGTACAAAATCACAACAAATCCACACCAAGGCACATTATAATGAAATGCCTAACATACAGAATAAGGAGAGAATATTTAAAGCCATGAGGGAAAGGAATCAGATTACATATAGGTGAAACCAATTAGATTATGTGCAGATTTTTCAACCCAGACCTTAAAAGCTAGAAGATCCTGGAACAATATATATATCAAGCCCTAAAAAATGGATACCAACCAAGAATCTTATATTCAGCAAAATTAATCTTTAGATTTGATAATGAAATAAAAGCCTTCCATGAGAAACAAAAGTTAAAAAAAATTTACAACTCAAAAGCCTGCACTACAGAATATCCTTGGAAAAATATTCCATGAAGAAGAAATGAAAGTCAGCAAAGGGAGATATTAAACTAAAGGAATACTAATCAAAGGAGAAACCAAGTCAAGTTAAATACCAAAAATAAAAAAAAATGCCTGGGGATATGAATCATGTCTCAATAATAACCCTGAATGTTAATGGCCTAAAGTCACCAATCAAAAGGCACATAATGAGATATTGGATTAAAAGAAAAGACCCAACAACATGCTGTCTTCAAGAGAGCACCTGACAGGAAAAGACATGCACAGACTGAATGTGAAAGGTTGGGAAAAATCATACCTCTCACATCGACTGTCAAAGCAAGCAGGAGTTTCCACCTCACATCAAAGAAGGTAGACTTCAAGTCAAAGGTAATCAGAAGGGAAAAAGAAGGATATTTCATACTGCTTAAGGGAGCCATTCATCAACAAGACATAACAATAATAAATTTATATGCCCCAAATAATGGAGATCTTACATTCATCAAATAAACTCTTCTCAAGTGCAAGAGTCAAATAGACCACAACACAATAATTCTGGGAGACTTCAACACACCTCCTTCACCATTAGATAGATCATCCAAACAAAATCTAAATAAAAAAAAATTTAGACCTCATTAATACAATTAATAAATTAGACGATGAACATAATCTTCTCAGCAGCACATGGCTCCTTCTTTAAAATAGACCATATACTATGCCACTAGGCAAATCTTAGCAAATATTAAAAAGTAGAGATACTACCCTGCATTTTATCATATTATAATGGAATAAAACTAGAAATCAATGATAAAATGAAAAATAAAAGCTATTCCAACACCTGGAGACCAAATAATATGCTACTGAATGAACAATAGGTTGCAGAAGAGATCAAGAGGGAGATTTAAAAAAATTTTAGAGGTGAATGAGAACACAGATACAACATATCAAAATCTCTGGGACACCATGAAGGAAGTAATAAGAGGAAACTTCACTCCTCAAAAGAAGAAAAAACAAATACATGACTTAACATTACACCTCAAAGCCCTAGAAAAAGAACAGGTCAACTCCAAAAGCAGTAGAAGACAGGAAATAATTAAAATCAGAGCTGAAATCAATGAGATCAAAACAAAGGAAACAATTGAAAAATTGACAAATCAAAAAGTTGATTCTTTGAAAAAATAAATAAAATTGACAGACCCTTAGCCAAGCTAACAAAAAGAAGGAGAGACAAAACTCAAATTACTAACATCCATGATGAAAAAGGATGTTAGTAACATATCACAACAGATACTTCAGAAATACAAAAGATAATTAGAACTTATTTTGAAAACTCATACTCTAATAAAATAGAAAGTACCGAAGGCATTGACAAATTTCTAGAGTCATATGAATTGCCCAAACTGGATTAGGATGTTATACACAAACTTAAACAGCTGTTCAATTTATTTCAGGAAATAGAAAAGGAGGGAGCTCTTTCAGACTCATTCTATGAGGCCAATATCACCCTGATCCCCAAACCAGGCAAAGACACATCAAACAAAGAAAACTTCAAACCAAAGAACATAAAAAACATAGATGCAAAAATTCTCAATAAAATTCTAGCAAATTGAATACAAAAACATATCAAAAGGATAGTGCATGACGATCAAGTGGGGTTTACCTCAGGGATACTAGGTTGGTTCAACATATGGAAATCAATAAATGTAATACATCACATCTATAGACTTAAAGATAAGAACTATATGATCATATTAATAGATGCAGAAAAAGCATTTGACAAAATTCAGCACCCCTTCATGTTCAAAACACTAGAAAAACCAGGGATAACAGGAACGTATCTCAACATTATAAAAGCTATCTATGCTAAGTCCCAGGCTAACATCATTTTAAATAGAGAAAAATTGAAAGCATTCCCTTTAAAAACTGGAACAAGACAGAGATGCCCCCTTTCACCACTTATATTTAACAGTACTTGGAACACTGGCCAGAGCAATTAGACAGACAAAAGAAATTAAAAGAATACAGATAGGAAAAGAAGAGCTCAAATTAGCACTGTTTGCTGATGAATGATTCTATACCTAGAAGACCCAAAAAATTCCACCAGAAAACTTTTATAACTCATAAGTGAATTCAGCAAAAGTCGCAGGATACAAAATCATCACCCACAAATCAAAGGCATTTATGTATATCAGTGGCAAATCCTCTGAAAGGGAAACAAGGAATACTACTCACTTACATTAGCCTCAAAAAAAAAAAAAACTTGGAATTAATCTAACAAAAGAGGTGAAAGACCTCTTAACTGCCTGACGTACAGCCACAATACCGTGGGAGGAGATTCGGTGGCAGGAATCTATTATTCTTAGTTTCTGTCTTTCTCTGTCTCATTTATTTAGTCTCTGTCTCATTTCTTTCTTAGTCTTCTTCTGACTACGTTCTGGCCGCTCTGACTCTATTCTTCTTCTGACCGACTGAACGACTGACTGAATGAATGCTGCTTCTGACCGCTTTCACCCGGTTATATACCTTTAGCTTTGCGGGTGCATCACGTGCATTTACAGGTGCATCATGTGCATACTTAATGTATGATTATTATCAGGTGGAACTTATGGCTTCCAGCTAACCGCAATAGCCATCTCCCTGATTGGGGTTCCTTCAGACTTCTACAATGAAAACTACAGAATGCAAAAGAAAGAAATTAAAGAAGACATTAGAATATGGAAAGATCTCCCTTGTTTTTGAATAGGCAGAATCAATATAGAAAAAATGACTATATTATGAAAAGCATTATACAGATTCAATGCAATTCCAATCAAAATCCCAATGACATTCCTCATAGAAATAGAAAATGCAGTCATGAAATTCATCTGGAAAAATAAGAGAGCCAGAATAGCTAAAGCAACATTTAGCAAGAAGAGTGAAGCAGGTGGCATCACAATACCAGGCCTTAAACTATACTACAGAGCAATAGTAACAAAAACAGCATGGTATTGGCACCAAAATAGACTGATAGACCAATGGTACAAAATAGAGGACACAAAGTCTATTCCACACAACTATAGCTATCTTATATTAGATAAAGATGCCTAAAACATACATTGGAGAAAAAAATAACCTCTTCAACAAATGGTGCTGGCATAACTGGAAATCCTTATGCAAGAAAATTGAATTAAAACTCTATCTCTCCCATGCACAGAACTCAACTCAAAGTGGATCAAGGACCTAGGAATTAAACCAGAGACCATGAGTCTATTACAAGAAAAAGTAGGTCCAAACCTCCATCATATAGGATTAGGCCCCTAATTCCTTTTTAGGACTCCTACAGCACAAGAATTAAAATCTAGAATTAATGAAGGGGATGGATTCAAACTAAAAAGCTTCTTCTCAGCAAAAGAAACAATCAGTGAGGTGAATAGAGAACCTGCTAATTAGGAACAAATCTTTACTACACTCAAGGCAGATAGAGCAGTGATCTCTACAATATATAAAGTACTGACAAATCTTAACAACAACAACAACAAAAAAAAAAAAAAAAAAAAACCAAATAACCCAATCAAGAAATGGGCAAAGGAACTGAACAGACACTTCTCAGAAGGTGATATACAATCAATCAACAAATACATGAAAAAATGTTCGACATCACTGGTAATTAGAGAAATGCAAATCAAAACTACTCTAAGATTTCATTTCACTCCAGTCAGAATGGCAGCTATTAAAAACACAAACAACAATAAATGTTGGAGAGGATGTGAGGAAAAAGGCATACTTATTCATTGCTGGTGGGATTGCAAAATGGTTCAGCCAATCTGGAAAGCAGTATGGAGATTCCTTGGAAAACTGGGAATGGAACCACCTTATGACCCAGCTATCCCACTTTTCAGTCTATACCTAAAGGACTTAAAAACAGCATACTACAGGGACACAGCCACATCAATGTTTATAGCAGCACAATTCCCAATAGCTAAACTGTGAAACCAACCTAGATGCCCTTCAGCAGATGAACGGATAAAGAAAATGTGCTATATATACAAAACAAAAGAGAATAAAATAATGGCATTCACAAGTAAATGGATGAAGCTGGAGAATATAATGCTAAGTGAAGTTATCCAATCCCCAAAATCCAAATGCTGAATGTTTTCTCTGATATAAGGAGGTTGATTCACAGTGGGTTTGGGACGGGGAACATAGGAGGATTAGAGGAACACTAGAAAGGTCAATGGGGACAGATGGCAATGGAGGGGGCAAGGGGGTAAATAAAAAGATGGTAGAATGGGATGGATATTATTACCCCTAAGTGCACATATAAAGACATGAATGGTGTTAATATACTTTGTATATAACCAGAGATCCATAAAAATGTGCTCTATATGTGTAATATGTATTGTAATGCATTCTGCTGTCATATATAACAACTTTGAATTAAATAAATAAATCAGTAAATTCTGTGGATGAAGTGAGGGAAACAGAATGCTAACACACTGTTCATGAGAATATAAACTAGTACTGCCATGATAGTGGTGTAAAATTTATTCATGAAATTAAAAATAAGAATGCATATGATCCAGCTATCTCAATCCTTGGTACTTGAAAGAATTAAATCAGCATTCTATAGAGATACCTGCATGTCCATTATGTCTATCATGGTCCAATTCAAAATCATCATATTATGGAATCAGCCTTGGAGCCTATCTATTGATTAATGGATGAAAAAATGTGTTATGTATGCACAATGAAAGTTTACATACATGATGCAATACTATTTAGCCATAAAAATTATGTTATTTATAGGAAAAGGGATGAAACAAGAGATGATCATGTTAATCTAAATAAGACAAACTAAAATATAAGACAAACTAAAAAATACATAATTATCACATGTTTTCTCTGATAGGGGCAATCTAGAATAATATGATATTAGATTGAAAGCAGAAGGAAGACTTTTAGAGAGGAAGGGAATCAAGGGAAGAAGCAAGAGAGAATATAGGAAGTGGTGGGGAATGTTAATTGATTGAAGTATGTTCTATACATGTACAAATACATCACATTGAAATCTACTTTCTGTATGATTAATATACACTAATAAAAATAGTTATAATACACTTTTAAAGGAACACGTGTTTTTCATTACAAGTATTCCAGAAGGAGAAAGAGAAAGGAAAGGCATACAAGACCTATTCATCGAGTCATCACCTCCATAGCTGACAATAGCAGCTCCCCGCTGCAGACAGGGCCCGACCAAAGGAAGGGCCCCATCCATTCTTTGGGAAACTGTGACCTGACCAAGCTGCGACTGGAACAAGAGGTAGGCACCCACCAGAAGGATCAACCCAGCCACCAGCTCGCCTGACCACAGGTTCATGCCATCACGAGGACCAGAAACTGTAGGCTCCACCCTGTTTAAGGGCCCTGCTGCTCACTTGCCCAACCCCCACCAAAACAACTAAACTGGGAGGAGACCCAGGAGGAGGAGAGTGGAGAGAAGAAAGCCAGACTGCCTGCTCCACCACACTGCAGCCAGGAGGGGATCTGGAGAGAGAGGCTTGTTCCACACCCGCAAATCCAAGAGGCAACTCGCATCTGCCCAGAGAGACACACTGAAATGGGATCCCATAGCTACTCAACCCAACACCAATATAATTATAGGCCTGAGGCTACCACTGCTGCAAAACTGAGTTAGCTACGATACTACCAAGGAACAACAAAAAGGTCTGGGTAAGACATCACTAAGGTCCCTAGAGACCAGGATGCACCAAAAGGTGCAACCAGTTATGATAATGTGAACTAACAGGGAATCTTTCATGGGGTTGTCTATCTCTTGCTTCTTCTACTAACAGCCAAATTCTAATGATTATAGTCTCACTAGTCAAGTAATCTAATGCCTCTATTTTCTCACATCTTACTTCATAAACGTTTAAGCCAACCTCTAAGTCCCCCCTTCTTTCATTAGATACTGTAAACCACCACCATGCAAACATAGAGACTGTATGGAATAAGATAACTGATCTCATCCTTTATGTTTATAGCAACAAAACTGTAAATATAAAAATAGAAACTAACTGATATATGGACACACATTGGGTACATTGAAAGATCTAATATTGATATTTCCCTAAAAAGTGAGGTTCTGGGTAACCTGGAGGGACCTTACAAAACAAAAGGGTAGAAGTTGTAATACCTCAGGCTTGCCTTGCAAGAGAGGAAAACACATAGACATCATGAGGAAACAAGGGAGGAAAATGCCCCAAACAAACCAAGATACTACAACAATAGAAACCATAGAAAGCACAGTAGGTGAAATGTCAGAGAAGGAGTCCTGGATATACATAATTAAAATGATAAGGGATTTTAAAAATGACCTAAGTGAACAGATACAGGCAAAAATTGATCCCTCCAACAAAGAGATAAGAGATCAAATACAGGCAACCATTGATCACACCAACAAAGAGATAAGAGAACAAATACAGGTAGCAAAAGATTACTTCAAGAAAGAGATAGAGAGTTTGAGAAAAAAACCAAACGGAAATCCTTGAAATGAAAGAAACAGTAAGCCACTTAAAAAATCGCATCACCAACAGATTGGACCACTTGGAATATAGGACCTCAGACAATGAGGACAAAATATATCATCTTGAAAATAAAGTTGACCTCACAATGAAGATGGTAAGAAACTATGAACAGAATATCCAAGAGCTATGGGATACCATCAAAAGACCAAATATAAGATTAATTGGAATAGAGGAAGGTGCAGATATTCAAACCAAAGGAATGCACAATCTTTTCAATGAAATAATATCAGAAAATTTCCCAAGCAGGAAGAATGAATTTGAAAATCAAATACAAGAGGCCTATAGGACGCCAAATGTACAAAATTACAACAGGTCTGCATCAAGGCATGTTGTAATGAAAATGTCTAGCATATAAAATAAAGATAGAATTTTAAAGTCTGCAAGAGAGAAAAGTCAAATTACCTATAAGGGAAAACCAATTTGCATCTTAACAGATTTTTCAATCCAGACCCTCAAATCTAGGAGAGCCTGGAACAACATATACCAGGCTCTAAAGAATAAGGGATGCCAACCAATAATTTTATATCCAGCAAAATTAAGCTTTAGATTTGAGGATGAAATAAAAACCTTCCAGGATAAACAAAAGCTAAAAGAATTTACAACAAGAAAGCCTGCTCTGCAGAACATTCTTGGTAAAATATTCCACGAGGAGGAAATGAAAATTAATAATGAAAATCTGCAAAAGGAAGAACTACAATAAAAGGAAAAACCAACCAAAGGAAAAACCAAGTCAAACTAAAAACCAAAAATAATTTAAAAAATGACTGATAATACAAATTATGTCTCAATAATAAACCTGAATGTTAATGGCCTAAACTCACCAATTAAAGACATATGCTAATAGATTGGATTTAAAAAACAGACCCAACAATTTGTTGCCTTCAAGAGACACATCTCATAGGAAAAGACGCCCATAGACTAAAGGTGAAAGGATGAGATAAAATATATCACTCACATAATCTACGTAAGCAAGCCGGGATCTCCATCCTCATATCCAATAAAGTAGACTTCAATCCAAAGTTAGTCAAAAGAGATAAAGATGGACATTTCATACTGCTTAAGAGAATCATAGATCAACAAGATATAACTGTTATAAATATATATGCTCCAAATAATGGCGCATCTACATTCATCAATCAAACTCTTCTCAAGTTCAAGAATCAAATAGACCACAACACAATAATTGTAGGTGACTTTAACACACCTCTTTCACCACTGGATATATCTTCCAAACAAAAGTTAAACAAAGAAACTATAGAACTCAATAATACAATTAACCATTAGAATTAACTGACATATATAGAGTATATCACCCATCAATGAGCCAATACACTTTCTTCTGAGCAGCACACGGATCCTTCTCAAAAATAGACCATATATTATGCCATAAAGCAACTCTAAGCAAATATTAAAAAGTAGGGATACTACCCTGCATTCTATCAGATCATAATGGAATGAAATTAGAAATCAATGATAGAAAAAGAAAGAAAAGCTACACTAAAACCTAGAGACTAAATAATATGCTATTGAATGATCAATGGGTTACAGAAGACATCAAGAAGGAGATTAAGAAATTCTTAGAGGTAAATGAGAACAATGATACAACATACCAAAATCTCTGGGACACCCTAAAGGGAGCTCATTCCTTCAAAAAAGAAAAAGTCAACAAATAAATGAACTAACATTACATCTCAAAGCCCTAGAAAAAGAAGAACAAATTAACTCCAAAAGAAGTAGAAGACAGGAAATAATTAAAATCAGAGCTGAAATTGAAACTAAAAAAAAAAATGAAAAAATTGACAGAAAGAAAAGTTGGTTCTTTGAAAAAATAAATAAAATTGAAATACCTTTAGCTATGCTAACAAAAGAAGAGAGAAAACACAAATTACCAATATCTACGATGAAAAAGGAAATATCACGACAGACACTACAGACATACAGAAGATAATTAGAAATTACTTTGAAAATTTATACGCCAATAAAATATAAAATAATGAAGGCATCAACAAATTTCTAGAGACATATGATATGCCCAAACTAAATCAAGATGATATACACAATTTAAATAGGTCAATTTCAAGCAAAGAAATAGAGGATGCCATAAAAAACTTACCAACCAAGAAAAGCCCAGGACCAAATGGATACACAGCTGAGTTCAACAAGACCTTTAAAGAAGAACTAACACCAATACTCCTCAAACTATTTCATGAAATAGAAAAAGAGGGGACACTCCCAGACTCATTCTATGAGGCCAATATCACCCTGATTCCAAAATCAGACAGAGCAAATCAAAGAAAGAAAACTTCAGACCAATATCTCTAATGAATATAGATGCAAAAATTCTCAATAAAATTCTGGAAAATGGAATACAAAAACACATCAAGAAGATAGCACATCAAGATCAAGTGGGCTTCATTCCAGGGATGCAAGGTTGGTTCAATATAAGGAAATCAATAAATGTAATTCATCACATCAACAGGCTCACAGATAAAAATCACATGATCATCTCAATAGACACAGAGAAAGCATTTGACAAAATACAACATCCCTTCATGTTCAACACCACTCCTATTTAACACAGTTCTTGAAGCCCTAGCCAGAGTAAATAGACAGACAAAATAAATTAAAGGGGTACGGATAGGAAAAGAAGAACTCAAATTATCACTATTTGCAGACTATATGATTCTATACATAGAAGATCCAAAAAATTCCACCAGAAATCTTCTAAATCTAATAAATGAATTCAGCAATGTAGCTAGACATAAAATCAATACCCATAAATCAAAGGCATTTCTGGGCACCAGCGACAAATCCTCAGAAAGAGAAACTAGGAAATCCACCCCATTTACTATAGCCTCAAAAAAAAAAATTGGGAATCAACTTAACAAAAGAAGTGAAAGTCCTCTACAATGAAAACTACAACACACTAAAGAAAGAAATTAATGAAGATCTTAGAAGATGGAAAGATCTACCTTGTTCATGGATAGGTAGAACTAATATTGTCAAATGACCATTCTCCCAAAAACACTATACAGATTCAATGCAATACCAATCAAAATCCAAAATCCTAATATCATTCCTCATAGAAATAGAAAAAATAATCATGAAATTCATCTGGAAAAATAAGAGACCCAGAATAGCCAAAGCGATTCTTAACAAGAAGAATGAAGTGGATGGCATTACTATTTCAGACCTTAAATTGTACTACAAAGCAATAGTAACAAAAACAGCATGGTATTGGCATCAAAATAGACCAGTTGACCAATGGTACAGAATAGAAGACTCAGAGATGAACCCACACACCTACAGTTATCTTATATTAGACAAAGGTGCCAAAAATGTTCACTGGAGAAAAGACAGCCTCTTCAACAAATGGTGATGGGAAAACTGGAAATCCTCATGTAATAAAATGAAATTAAATCTTTTTCTCTCACCATGCACAAAACTTAAAGTGGATTAAAGACCTAGGAATTAAACCAGAGACCTTTCACCTAAAAGAAGAAAAAGTAGGCCCAAATCTCCATCATGTTGGTTTAGGCTCCAACTTCCTCAATAAGACCCCTATAGCGCAAGAACTAAAAACAAGAATCAATAAATGGGATGGATTCAAACTAAAAAGCTTCTTCTCAGCAAAAGAAACAATCAGTGAGGTGAATAGAGGACCTACAGAATGGGAGCAAATCTTTACTACAAGCACATCAGATAGAACACTAACCTCAAGGATTTATAAGGCTCTTAAAAGCCTTAACACCAAAAAATAAAAAATAAAAAATAAAAAATAACCCAATCAATAAATGGGCCAAGGAACTAAGCAGACACTTCTCAGAAGATGATATACAGTCAACAAATATATGAAAAAATGTTCAACATCTCTAGCAATTAGAGAAATGCAAATCAAAACAACTCTAAGATTTCATCTTACTCCAGTCAGAATGGCAGCTATCAAAAAAAAAAAAAAAAACAATAAATGCTGGTGAGGATGTGGGGGAAAAGGCACACTCTTACATTGCTGGTAGAGCTGCAAATTGGTGAAGCCAATCTGGAAAGTAGTATGGAGATTCCTAGGAAAACTGGGAATGGAACCACCATTTGACCCAGCTATCCCACTCCTTGGCCTATTCCCAAAGGACTTAAAAACAGATTACTATAAGGACACAGCCACATCAATGTTTATTGCAGCACAATTCACAATAGCTAGATTGTGGAACCAACCTGATGCCCATCAGCAGATGAATGGATAGGGAAACTTTGGAACAATGGAACTCTACTCAGAATTAAAAGAGAACAAAATCATGGTATTTGCAGGTAAATGGATGGAGTTGGAGAAAATAATGCTAAGTGAAGTTAGCCAATCCCCCCAAAAAACAAAGGGTAAATGATCTCTTTGATATGAAGATACTAACTTATAAAGGCAAGGGAGTGGGGATGAGAGGAATGAAAGCTTTAAATAGAACAAAGAGGGGGAGCAAGATGTGGGGGCAAGGGGATAGGAATAATGGCAGACTGAGTTACCATGATTACCCTAAATACATGTATGAAGACACAATTATTGTAAAAATACTTTATATTAAACCAGCAACTCAAAAAATTGTGCTCCTTCTATGTAATATGAAATGAAATGTACTCGCCAAATGTGTATAACAAATTAGAATAATAAAAAATTTTAAAAAAAAGGAATCTGTGGCAAAAATAAAATAAAAACTATATATATATATATATATATATATCCGATTTCACTTTTCTTTTTAGCATATGGAATTTTGATAATGTGCTTTTGTCACAGTCATTGGGATACTTTTGATGTATATTTATTGGTGCTAAAATATATTTGATACTTTTATGATCAAAAAACGAAGACCTATTCATCTAAACAACAGCTGAAAAATTCTCAAACATGTGGAACAAAGTGTACATCTGTCTCTGAAGGTGAAATTACACCAAATGTGTATCAACAATGAAGGTCTGATGCCAGAAACATAAAGTCAAAATGTAAAATGTTCTACACAAAATAAGAATTTGAAAAACAACAGGACAAAAGAACCAAGCCATATCCAAGGAATCCTCCATTAGACTAACAGCACGCACATCAACATGAACCTTAAAATCCAAGAAGAAATCGGATGGCATACTCATACACCTGAATGAAAATAACTGCCAAATAATAATATTATTCACAGCAAAGTTATCCTTCAGAAATAAAGAAGAAATAAAGACTTTCATAAAAATGTAAAATCTTCTTCTTGGGGGGGGTGGTGGCATCCATTGCTGTTGTCACCAACCAAGGACTTCAGACACCAGCTTCTTCACTCTTTTCACTCTTATAAAGTGGACTCTGACCAACAATTAGTCTGAAGTGATTGTAACAAATAGGGTTTAATGTCTTCTCTTAAAGTGGCATTGATATTGTGAACACCAGAGGACATGAATTAAGTTAAAATATCAATACATGGATAGTCAATGGCTCAAGGGTCTTAAGAGAAAGAAGCTTACAAATAGTCCCTTGCATGAAATTAGAAGTGATAATCCCAGCAGAAGGATAGATATAAAAATAGTATGAAAAAGCATGGGGACAAACCACTCCAAGAAGCCCACAGATATTCAACAATTGATCCAATTGACACAACATTGGAGGAAATGTTGGAGAAAAAAAATTAGGCAGTTCATAGCTAAAATGTTTAATATGCTAAAATAAAGATGTAAGGAATGAAATTAAAAAGGGAATATAGGAAGTGAAAGCTCATTTCAATAAAGAGAGACTCTAAAGAAGAACCAACAGAAAATCTAGAAAAGGAAGACTCAATAAATCAAATTCAAAATTCAATGGAAGACATCAACTATAGATGAGACCACTTTGAAGACAGATTCTCAGTTCTTGAAAACAAAGTATATAATCCTGAAAATAAATAAAATATATAAAGAGACCATGACCAGAATGTTTTAAAATCTGGGAAAATAGATCTCTTAATGTTAAGAGATCAAAAATAAGAATCATTTCTGTAGCTAAATGATCTTAAATACAAACTAAATGATTATTAGGTTATTCAATGAAATAATACCAAGAAATTTTTCAAATCTTAAGCATGAGATGGAAATTCATTTGTAGGACTAGTGAAACTCTGAACATGCAAATTTTTAAAAAGATATTCTCCAAGACACATTATACTAAAACTATCTAATACACATAATAAATATCAACTGTTTAAATTCACAAGAGTAAAATGGTAGGAAACAATTAAAGACAAGCCAATTCAGACTTCAATTTATTTCTCAACCTAGACTCTAAAAGACAACAGACCTTGGAATAAAATATATGAAGTCCTGAAAGAAAACAGGTGACACTCAAGTTTACTATATTCAGCAAAACTAAATTTCAGAATTGAAGGTGAAATAAAAACCTTTATTGATAAGCAGAATCTTAAAGAATTCATAACCCCTAGGCCTGTACTACAAAACATACTCAATAAAATATTTTATGCAGAAGAAATGAAAAATAAAAATGAAAAACAGCATAATGAAAAACTGCACTAAAATTATAGTTAATTAAAGGAAAATTAAGCTTTAATTAAACAATTAAAATGTCAGGAAATAGAAATCATCTGTCCATAATAATATTGAATATAAATGATCTAAATTTTCCAATCAAAGAAATGGATTGGAAGATTGTATCAAAAACAAGACACAAACACAATCTAACTTACAAGAGACTCACTTTAAGGCAAAGACATCCACAGACTTAAGGTGAATGAATGTGAAAGGATGCACCATGCAAATGGAAACTGAAGGCAAGCAGGGGTAATTATTCTCACCTTACAGTAGATATCAAGCCAAAATTAGTCAGAAGATACAAGATTGTTACTTCATACTGTAAAGGGAGGCATTCAACAACAAAATATAATAATTGTAAATATTTATGTCTCAAACAATGAATGTGCAGGACAATAGCATCCCAAGTAGTCAAAACTACTGATCATAGTCCTGGTGAAATTAATGGTTATATTGATCCATGTCTGTATGCCTATCTTAATATAAACGAAGTATATTATAAGACAAAAATACTGGGTGTTGTAAATATACCTCTTTCATCATAAGGTAGGTCATCCAGGCATAAATTATGTAAATATTCTTCAGAAATTAAAAAAAAAAAACACTATTAATAAAATGGTCCTAATAGATATCTATAGACTATTTCATCAATTGAAAACTGAATTAATTTTCTTCTCAATAGCACATGAATCTTTCTCTAAAATAGATCATATTTTAGGGCACAAAGCTAGTGTTAGCAAATGCAAAAATTGAGATAATCCCTTGCATCCTATCATATCATAATGTAATAAAATTAGAAATTGAGAGGTTAAAAAACCAGAAAACATTTTAAGACCTGCAGATTAAATTACACGCTTCTGAATGTGTAATGCAACATAATAAATTGGGGGAAATATAATTCCTAGAAACAAATGAGAATAGAGATACCGCATATCAAGATCTCTGTGACAGTATGAAGGCAGTTCTAAGAAGAAAGTTTATGGCACTGAGTTCCTACATTAAAAAATAGAAAAATACCAAATAAGTAATCTAACATTACACTTCAAGGCACTAGAAAAAGAAAAACAAACTAATCCCCAAATCAGAAGACATGAACTAATTAATATCAGAGCTGAATTTAATGAATTGAGATTAAAAAATACAAATGATCAAGGGAATAAATAATTGGTTCTTTGAAAAGATAAATAAAATTTATAACCCCTTAACCAAGATGATGAAAAGAAAGAAAAGAATCAAATTGACAAAATTAGAGATGCAAAAGTAGATATCAACAGATACTTCTGAAATCTGAAGTCCAGAGGATCACTTGAAACTATTTTGAAAATTTATAGTCCAATAAACTACAAATTCTTGATGATGTTAACAAACATATGTACACATATAATCTACGCAAATCAAAACATGATGACCAATATCACGCAAAGGAATTTAAGCAGCAATTAAAAAGCTTCAAACAAACAAACAAGGCCCAGGATGAGATGAATTCTCAGACAATTTCCTCCAGACCTTTAAAGAAGAAATACTGCCAATCTTCCTCAAATTATTCCATGAAATAGAAAAGGAAGGAATACTGCCAAATCCATTCTATGAAGCCAATATCAAGCTGGCTATTAAAACCAGACAAAGGTATATCAAGTAAAGATACCTTCAGACCAATATCCCTGATAAACATAGATGCTTAAATTCTTAATGAAATATGGTCCAACCACATTTAATAATGAAGATAGTACATCATTATTTAATAGAGTTTATCCCAGGGATCAAGTTTGTTTTAACATGTGCATATCATAAATGTAATTTTACCATATAGAGTAAAAGACAAGGATTACATACTCATCTCAATACACACAGAAAAAAGCATTTGACAAAGTCCACAACCCATTCATGTATAAAATACTAGAAAAACCATGAATGCAAAGAATATACTTCAACATTGTAATGGCTCTATATGACAAAGCCAAAGCCATGATCATGCTGAATGGAGAAAAACTGAAAGCATTTCCTTTAAATACAGGAACAAGACAAGGATGTCCACATATGTTTATATTCAACATAGTATTGAAACTCTAGCCAGAACAATCAGGCAAGAGAAAGAAATTAAAGGTATACAAATAGGCAAAGAATAAGTCAAACTCTCTGCTAATAACATAATCCTATATTACAAGATTCAGAAACTTCACCAGAAGACTTCTACAGCTGATAAACAAATTTAGCAAAGTAGAAGGATGAACGTACATAAATCAATTGCTTTCCTATACTCCCAAAATGAACTTGCTGAGAAAGAAATCATGGAAACTATCCCACTTATAATATCCTAAAAAAATATAAAATGCTTGGGAATCAATTTAACAAAGGAGGTAAAACACATTTACATGAAAACTACAGAGCATTGAAGAAAAAAGTTAAACACCTTAGAAGATGGAAAGACCTTCCATTTATTTGGGTAGGCAGAATTAATATTATCAATATAGCCATACTACAAAAAACTTTATACAGATTCATTGAAATCCCCATTAAATACAATGTCATTCTTCATGGAACTAGAAAAAAAATAGTTGTAAATTCATCTGAAAGAACAAGAGACCAAAATAATCAAAGTAATCTTGAGAAATAAGAGTAATACTAGAGGCATCACAACACCTCAAATGGTAGTACAGAGGCATACTAACAAAAACAGCATAGTCTTGGCATCAATACAGACATAAAAGACAAATGGCATAGAATAGAAGACAAAGAGATAAATCCTCATAGATACTGTAATCTGATTCTCAGCAAAGGTGTCAAAAACATGCATTGGAGAAAAGATAGTCTTTAAAATATTTTTGCTGGGAAAGCTTGATCCCTATGTCTTGCCATGCACAAAAGTCAAATAAAAGTAGATAAGACCTAGGAATTAGAGCAGAAAGCCTGCAAATCCTGCAAGAAAATATAGATGCAACAGTCTAACAATTTACCACAGACACTGACATCCTTAATAAGACTCCTGAAGCACAAGAAATATAACAATATCTTTATGGAGAATAATGAAACTAGACTCTTATGTTATCCAGCTTTCTATCACTGTAATGAAATATCTGAAATAGTAAAATTATAAAATAGAAAATATTTACATTAGCTCAATTTTAGAGGTTTCATTCAAGGATTGATTGTCTCCATCATTTTCCTCTTGTGCTGAAGCATCTCATCATGACAGGGGTGCATAGCAGAACATAAACATTCACCTTATACCTAGGAAACAAAAGATGACTTAGGAAAGGATGGAGTCCTACAGTCTCCTCCAAGGTTATTCCCCCAGTCACCTAAGGAATTCTCAATAGTCAGCATAACCTAAAGTGACACCATTTCCCTAAAGCACTGCCCTGTGGACCAAGCATTTAACACATGGGGCTTTGGGGGGTCATATACAATAAGCCAACTCTAGCATTATGACACTGGATCCCAAAGGTTCATGTCCAACTCACAATTTACAATGCATTTAGTAAATTACCAAAATTCTACAAAGTTTTAGCTGTTCCAGAATTGCTGAAAAGTTCAAGTGCAAAATATTGAGACATAAAATAAACTCAAGTTTTCCCCTGTTTAAAAAAAAAGAGTCAGGTGTGGTCCCAGTGGCTCAGGAGGCTGAGACAGGAGGATCACAAATTCAAATCCAGTCTCAGCAACAATGAGGCACTAAGCAACTCAGTGAGACCCTATCTCTAAATAAAATACAAAATAGGGCTGGGGATGTGGCTCAGTGATCAAGTGCCCCTGAGTTTAATCCCCAGTGCCCCCTGAAAAAAAAAAAGAATTTAAAAAGAAAATTATATACTTAGAAGATACAATGATGGGACATACATGAAGTAATTACTATTTCAAAGAGGAGGAATAATAAAATTAAAAGTAGGGATTAACCCAAAGTCAGACAGAAACCCTAAATGACAAATATTAAATTTAAAGCTACTCATCCAGCATCTGGAGCACAAAAGAGTGAGAAGTACACTCTCAAGATATTGAGAAGCCCTACCCCTATGGTGTTGCTTATTACCATCCACATGTTCACTCTCTCAGGCCGGTTTTGCACACTGCCTCTATCTTCACTCAGCAGGCCCTCCACAGTGTTGGCCCATTTACTTTCCTCTGATCTCTACTGCAGCTTCAGTTTCACTTTCAAAGCTCAGGCATTGTCCTGTTGAAACTGCTTATAAATTTTCTGACTCTACAACACACAGCCTGGATTCTCAGAATTGTTTTTGAAAACTCAATGGAAGTCACTCATGGCCCCATAACTCTTGAAATCTAATGCCTGCAAAACCAGTATCACATGGATGGTGCAAGATGATGCTCTTAATGTGAGCAGAACCTAGGCCCATTTGAACCATGGCTGGAGCAGCTTAAAAGTTCTCTACTGGATGAACACCAAGAAATTAATCCTGGAGAAATGATTTGTGAAATGATCCTGGGTGGGTAGGGTACCCTGTGGCTCTTTTCTGAAACAATTTGTCCCTGGAAAGTCTTTGAAACAAATTTGAATTTCTTCACCCTTAAATCTGTGATAGCAGTGGCCTTGCTGATGATTGGTCCTACTAAGTCAGGACCAATCATTTGACTTTGTTTTATGGGAATTAGCAATTGTACCATCCTTGGTTGTACAAATTTTGCAAAAACATCAAAAATGTCCAATTTCTCCACTCCGCTTTCCTTCATTCCTGTTTCTAAAAAAGTTTTTATTAACACATATTAATAGGGCATATTAACAGGATTTACTGTGATATTTTCACACATGCATAGAGTGCATTGATCATATCCATACTCCATTCTTCCTCCCTTGCCTTCTATTCCCCACAGGTACACTTCCTAATCCATAGTACTCACCGTTCTACTTTCATTTTGACTTTTTATTTTTTACTTTCCACAAATGAGAGGGGGAAAAAACATAGTGCTTTGTGGGTCTGGCTCATTTGATTTAACATGATATTGTCCAGTTCAATCTGTTTATGTTTGAATAATACCCCATTGTGTACAACCACCATATTGTTTTTATCCATTTATCTGCTAACAGGCATATAGGCTGATTCCATATATTAGTTACTGTGAATATTGTCAAAATAAATATGGGAATGCAAGAATCTTTTGTATACTGATTGAATTTCCTTTGGTTGTGTATACCCAGAAGAAGGAAAACTGTATTACATGGTACAGTTACCTTTTCTGGACATCATTCCCAGATGCATGTGTTATTCTTTGCTTATTTTCCCTCTTTTTATTTTTTTTCTAATAACCATTATAAATGTGATGTGATGGTAAAATAGTTTTGATTATCAAATTGATATTGAGCATTTTTACAAATATTTATTGGCCATTTTTATTTTCTCTTTTGGTAAGTATTCAGGTGCTTTCTTAGTTTTAAGTTGGGCTGATTGTTAATTGTTAAGATTTTTAGTCTTTCAAATATATTCTGGACATTAACCATTTTTTCAGATATAAGTTTACAAATATTTTCTCCATTTCTGTAGTTGGCCTTTTTAGTGTGTTGATTATTCCCTTTGCTGTGTGAAAGTTGTTTAGTGTGATTTTATTTTATTTTTAAGTTTTGTTTTTGTTTCCTGTGACTTTTGGTTCCTATACAGAAAAAAAATTAATGCCTATACCAGTGTATTGAAGTGTTGTCCCTTGATATTTTCCAAATAGTTTCATAGTATCAGATCTTACATTAATGTCTTTGACTCATTTTCAGTTGATTTTTATAGGGTGAGAGATAGGGGTCAAGTTTCTGCATATGATATCCAGTTTTTCCAGCACATTTTGAAGAGACAATCCTTTCTCCAATGTAGTTTATGAGTTTTTTCTTGGTAATTATATGGATGAGATGTATGGGTTTATTTCTGGGATCTTTATTTCTTGCATTGTCTACATACCTGCATTTATTCTAATGCATGCTGCTTTAGTTACTATGGCCTTGTGGTATGACTTGAAAAAAAGGTATTGTGATGCCTCCGTCTGTATTCTTTTTTCTTACATTTTCTTTGGATATTCAGGTTTTCTGCACTTCCATTTAAATTTTAGGATTGTTATTCCTATTTCTGTGAAGAATGTCATTGGTATTTTGGTGAACTTTTTAAAATATTTATTTATTTGCTTTAGTTGTACACAATGCATGTATTTTTACGTGGTGCTGAGGATCGAACCCAGGTCGTGCACATGCTAGGCGAGTGCCCTACCGCTGAGCCACATCCCAGCCCCGGTATTTTGGTGAATATTGTATTGAATCTTTATATTGATTTGGGTAGTATGGTCATTTTCACATTGTTGCTTTCAGTGCATGAATAAGGAAGCTTATTCATTTTTATTTGTTCTTTTTAGTTCTACATGACAGTAAAGTATATTTTGACATATTTATACAAACAGAAAGTACATCTTATTCTAATTAGGATTCCAGCCTTGTGGTTGTGCAAGATGTAAAGATTCACTGTGGTGTATTCATATAAGTACAGAGGAAAGTTATGTCAAATTCATTCCAGTGTCTTTCCTATTCCTGTCCCCTCTCCATTCCCTTCATTCACCTTTGTCTTATCTATTGAACTTCTATTCTTCACTCTTGCCAACTACCAGAGTTGATGAGATGAACTGGGTTCAAAAAACCTGGATGCAACATTAAACTAAGAAAACAGTGAAGAAATCATGCAACACACAGACATGAGTTTTTCAGATCGAGGGTGGGACTGCTCTGAGACCTTAAGGGTCAGCTTCCACGCTGAGCACTGGAAAAGAGAGCTTGCACCCAGAATCTCTTTATTTTTATAGACGGACCAACAAAGGAGTTTCAAAAGAATGTTCTTAACCAAATAAGGCAGGGGATAAGGTCTCAAAGGTGGAGTTTTGCTTCATGATGTCTTGTGGTCAGCAAATTCGTTGACAACTTTGCAAGCCACACCCATCTCAGGTGCTGTGTGGGATCACAGGCAGAGCAAGAGGAGAGGTGCACTTTCATCGAGCAGCCCAATCAGCATGCCGTACCAGACCTGTCCCCTCATATGGCTTCAATGTGCATAGTTCACACACACAGCCCATGGATGGCTTGCGACACTTCCCTTCCCTCTCCTTGTTGTGTGTTAGGGTCCACATATCAGAAAAAAATATTCAACCTTTGTTTTTCGGAGGGTTGGTTTATTTAGCTTAATACAATAGTCTTCAGATCCATCTATTCACTGGCAAAAGTCATAAAGTCATTCTTTCTTCAGGCTGAGTAATATTCTATTGTGTACATCCACCACAATTTCTTTATCCATTCATCTGTTGATGGGCACCTAGGTTGGTTCCATAGCTTAGTTATTGCTTAAGTATTTTGGTAGTTGGGTTTGTTCACCAATTTCCATGTTGCATCAAAACACTCCTCCAATTCTTGTTTGCTATGAGCTAGGTTATGGTGTAGAGAGAGAATCAGAACAGATGATACTGTGTAGATTTTTTCCCCACATCTTCTTACTCAAACTGTCTTGGTCTTCTGTTTTCCAGCCTTGATTTTTACCTACTTTTGATGAATTAGTCAGCCCATTAGCCACTGACCAGGAGTTGATAAAAAATAAGAACCTTAGAGAAAAAAGTCAAAAGTGTCCTCTATTTTGCCTGCAGCCTGAGCACTTTGATCTAATTTGTATATACAAATTTTAGTATTTTAATAAGAGTGATAATCTGTGTTGTTCATTGTTTACCTAGCTTATCCCTTGTTCTCAGTCCATTGATAAAGAAAACATTTGTTCTCTTATTTTGAGAGTATGGACCATCCTCCATCCAGTCCCCTTTGAGCAAGAGCCAAAGGCGTTTCTGGGAGGGAAGGTGTTTGAGAAGTTGACTTCACTGACAGGTTATATGGCTCTTTCTTGTAAGCTGCCTGTCATGGCCAGCCACGGCGCCACGGGAGAAAAACTCGGAGGCAGAGTAAAGCTTTTACTACTTTTACTTCTACTTTAGCTTAGAGAGAAAGAAAGATAGAGCTTAGCTTCTTCTTGTCTTCTTGTCTTGTCTTTTTCTTGTCTTCTTAGCTTAGAGAGAAAGAAAGATAGAGCTTAGAGAAAGATTCTTAGCTTAGAGAGAAAGAAAGATAGAGCTTAGAGAAAGATTATTTTTTAGAGCTTCTTGCTTCTTTCTTCTGTCTTCTGTCTTCCTCGGGAGCCTCGGCCTAACTCTGACCAGTCATTACTTCTTCTATCTGGTTTCTCTTCTGTAACTGCTCTGCCTATGTTCTGGCCGCTCTGATTCTCCGACCCGAACTCTTCTTCTGACTGACCGAGCTGCTGCACGACTGACTGAATGAATTCTCCATTCTCCAAACTCGGACCGCTTTCACCCGGTTATATACCTTCAGCTTTGCGGGTGCCTACAGGTGCGTCACATACATATCAGGTGGAACTTATGGCTTCCAGCTAGCTGCAACAGCCCTTCCTAATTAGGGCTCCTTCATTTCCTCATAGAGTTGTGTTATTCTAGTAGGACAAGGCTTTTCTCAGTCCTGAAGATGCCATTTTTTAACAAACAGGTCTCTGTTGACAAACTGTTTTTTGTTTGTTTGTTTCTTGAGCATCTTTCTCAATTACCCAGGGTATAATAGGAATCCTGGTCCACAGGGTCATTGGTTCTGCCTCAGTGAATATTTAACTTTCAGCAAGTGCTCTGTTTGCTACCAGGATGTGACCATCTAATGGTGAGTACTTTGGGTTGTGTCTGGGAGCTATTTACAACAAAAGCCCATGGGTAGGGATTTAACTGTTTGATAAAGTGGCTCCAACAAGTTCCATCCTGGGGTCACTAGTAAGAGATCTGAAATGATGGCATCCTTTGCTTGTCTAGTACCTGTTGTTTCTCAGGTCCCCACTGGAAAACAAAGAATGTACAGGTGACTCAAAATATGCATTGATAAGTGCCAGCAAATATGGGAACTGGGGGATGTATTGCACTAGAGTCCTATCATTACTATTAAATGTTGCAGTTTCTTTATCAGTGTGAATGGTGTACCATTCATTGTCTTTTATCAGATTGGGAAAAATTCACCCTTCTGAATTCCAAATGTAGCCACCAAAGTTAATAGATGTGTACTATATTAGTTTGTTTACTCCAGTTCTAAATGACCCATGAGACAGATATATGATCCTGTGTGGTGAGGAGAATGTCACTGATATAAGTACAAATCTTAGTTATTGATGAAATTTTGCAGCAGGTGTTGATGTCCTATAGATAAAAGCTTCCTGATTGAAGGTCTATTTAATTACTGTTATGGTTTAGATATGAGGTGTCCCCAAAAGTTCATGTATAAGACAATTCAAAAAAGTTTAGAGGTGAACTGATTGGGTTATGAGAGCCTTAAACTAATCAGTGGATAAATCCATTTGGATGGATTAACTGGATGGTAACTGTAGACATGTGGGGTGTGTCAGGTAGATGGTTCATTGGGGGCACACTTTAGGTTTTATATTTTGTCCATATTGAGTGGAGGTATCTCTGCTGCTGCCTGATGTTCATGTCCTGAGCTGCATTCCTCCACCACTGTGGTGTTTCTCATCTGGGGATTTGAGCTACACCCCAACCCGTTAATTCGGGGCTGTGAGTCTGAGATCTCCCCAACCTGGAATTGAGCTTACCCCCAACCTGTTAATTCAGGGCTGTGTGGGCCTAGTTCTTCCAATCCAAGAATCAAGCCAGGTGTCTGTCTGCTTATCCAGAGATCTGGGTTTTTCCTTGGTTATGCAAATGAGTTTGAGCCCAAGCTCCCTCCAAATGCCTGGAGGTCTGAGCTCCGCTCCTCTTTGCGGATGAGATGCCACTTTATGCGACCACCAAGAATTAAGTTTGTGTGCTTTCTGTCTGTACTCTTGATGTATTTCTATTGTATGACCACCAGGTTCTAATATACTTAATTATCTATAATAAAACCAGCTCAAAGGCCCTGTGGAATCTAAAGCCAGAAACTAGCTAAGCCGGTAGGATGAGCCCAGTTGAAGAAGATACTAGGGCAATATAACTTTATGAACAGGCATACCTAGAGTTGAAGAATTTTTAACATTAGCTTTAAGATTTTTAGAATACCTTCCCCTACCTATAGATAAGATTAATCAGTAGTTAGGATAATTGACCTTCCCTAGGTAATTCCTGAAACCCTTTACAGTTAATTACTGGAAATTCTTTGTTATAGTTAATTCCTAACATTCCTTACTATCAATTACTGGAAATTTTTATTGTATAGTTAATTTCTGGAAACCCTTTATTGTAATCTTCTTTACTGAAATTCCTTTATGTTACCTCCCTAAGAAAAAATGTGAATTACTGTGCTTGTTGGGATGTATAAGAGGCCATACTGAGAAAAGTAAAAAGAGAACAGTAGAAGGATTTCTACAACCTGACTTGTGTGTGGATTATTTTCCTGTCGTCGATGTTCCCTTCAGTACCAAGCGGGAAGAACTTAACATCTTTGCTGAAGCTGGCCTTCAGCACACCACACTCTTCTGTCATTGTTGTGCCTCATCTCAAGTCAAGAGCAAAGGATCTGGCAGTCTATGGAATAAGATCTCTGAAACCATGAGTTCGAAATAAGCTTTCCCTCTCCTAAAATTGTTCTTTTCAAGTCTTTTGCACATGGTGGCTAAAACAAGTACCCAATGAGCAAATGGATGGAAGTATAGTATTCACTCTTAAAGGTGAAGGCAAAGTGCACTTGACTCACCTGTGAAATTTTTACAGAATAGAACATGTTATTCAAGTCTATAACTTTAGGTAAAAATGGAAGCAGACAATAACAGTACTGAATTTAATAGAAAATTTTTGTTGTAGTTGTTTTTGTTGAATGGCATTCCTTAAGGCAACAATATCTATTGCACTTGCTCTAATAAAGAAAACAGACTTATGTCACACTCTATAGTCTATATTTAGCCTCCTATCATTAGCAGTGTCTTTTAACAGAACCATACCCACTAACTGAAATGTAAGATGGTAGAAATAAGCTTTCCTTCTTTATCTAAGACACCTGAGATAGGCCATTATATTTCAGTGCTTTATTGGTCTGCTATTATGGTGTATATCCCACCCAAATCCATACAAGAAGGTTACCTGTTTTCTACCAGAGAAACAGTGCACACCAATTGCATAAAAACTTTCAATGAGTTTATGCACTAGCTAAAGAGATCTGTTTCATATCCAATACAAAAATGAATTGTCTTGTGTAAGGGTGGAGCAACAAGAACAGAAGAATTTTCTTTGTAGAACGGGGCCAATTTTAATATTTAAGTTGGAAATTAGCCCATAAATTGATAATACTTATTCCATACAGATATTATCTTGTGGTTTTGTCCATTAAATGCACGAGTGCTATCTGGGATTTAGGGAGATTTGGGTACCCTTTGTGACAAAACAAGTTGTTATTTACTCTTTGTTATAAAACCAGAAGTAATGTGGTAAAAAGGGTATGTTAGGGTATGTTTCTGTTACAAAGGGCCATCCATGATGACAGAATTTCTAATTAGGTCAGAATCCCCAGTCATGGGCAGTAATCAGAGATAGATATAAAACATAATGCTGCCTCTAATGGGAAAACACAACAAAGAAAATAATCTAATCCTTTTAATTGTTGTAATTGTTCCAGTGAGTCACCAAAGATCATCCAATTCAGAACCATCTTTTATCTTAGGGCCTGAAAAACCCCACTTGTTCATATCAAGGTTTTTGCTTATGCAGAGTCCTGTCTATATGTTGTTGCTTTTTTTTTTTTTTTTTTTTTTTTTTTTTTTTTTTTTTTTTTGCCTAAGAGAGGGCAGCATCACAGTTGATGTTAATTTTGATTTATATTAGGTAAAGTATTGTTTGTTCTGTTCTGTTAAACAGAAACATCTAACTCTGAGTTTGTCTTTAATGAGTTAATTTTTAAAAATATTTTATTACTGCATTATATTTGCATAGCATTGGAGTTTATTTTGTCATAATCACACATGCATGGAATTAATTTGCTCCATTTCAGTCCCCGGTAATTCCTCTTTACCTTCTCTTCTCCCAACCCCCCCCCCCCTTCCTCTATTCTACTGGTCTTCTTTCTTCTATTTATTTATTGTTTTTTAAATTGGCACTTTATATGTACATACAGATTAAATTCTCTCCGGTATATTCATATATGTACATAGCATAGTTTGTTCATGAGTTTCTTTTAAGTCCAGGGAAGCTATGGCCTCTGGATTTGTGTCAGTACTGACCACCATGCCTGGTAAAGAGGACTGGGATTTGTCAGGCGATCCCTAAGAAAAAATTGGTGGATGTGCAACATAATTCAACCTTTCTTCAGATTTTTCATATGACACATTTCATTTGTCTTCCAATAAGCCCACTTCTATATTCCAAAGTTGTGGAGAAGATCTATGGGTTTAGCTAGCATTTCCCAATGACTATTCCTATGCCATTATGATGCCTAATGTAACTTAAGTAACCTTCTAAATCATAAAAATGCAAATCAAGAAAACATATGTGTGAACAGCTATCCAAACCATCTATGTGGTTCATTACCAAATTTTTTCTCTAATTATGCAGGATACTGTGGTAGGGACACCATGTACAATGCTGTACTATGGCAGCCAAATATTTGATCTCATCCCTTATTAGTTGAAAATTGCTCCCTGCAAAATACATTCTATATTGAACCCTTTTGGTTCAATGCCTGGGTCATTAAGGAGAAGCTCAGGCCTCAACCAAGATAGAAGATGTGTATTCTCCTCCGTGCCAAGATTGACCCTCCTTACAAACGTTCCCTTTCTATCTTATCTGTCTTCATTACTCTCTGGGTTGTTATTGACTACACAGAGGGTAATTATCTCAGTCCCTATAATGGTGTTACCATGTTGTGTTTTCCTTTAGAGAGCACCAATCGTCCCCAGAGTGCTCCCCTCCATGGAATGTTTCATTCAGGAGTGTGGTCTCCTGCCTCCTCTCCATGTGGCATCCTGGTGATAAGTTGTTTTGACTAAGGCTAGCACATGTGTCATGGTTTGGAGCACCAGTAAAGAGAACAACCACCTTCAGAGTCCTGTATTGGACAGAGTTTTGGGCTTCTTTGCATGTGTTCACTTGAAGTAACACTAGCTAGTTCAATCCAAGGGATTTGATAGTGATGTAACTCTGGGGAGGAGAATAAAACAATAGCATCTGCAATGGTGTAAATATCACAAGAGCAAATGCATTTTGCAGAAAGGCATCAAGCGGAGAATGCTTGCAAAGGCTTCTCCATTTGCTTTTAGGACATAAGCCTGGACATGTCTCTGCCTTAGTGGCTCATTTACTTGCCTAGGGGTCTCCACAGATGAGGATATCCTCACACCTTTAAGTATCCCAAATCTTCAACTCCGCTATGGGGAGCTCTTATAGACTCAGTGATAGTCCATCCTTATTCCAGAGACACACCCCCTCTTTTCAGGTGCACAGGTCTTACAAATCCAGTGTCTACCTGGTGTGGGAACTATGATTTTGGCTGTCTTCCTTCATCAGTTGGTGCCTGTTTCTCCAAAAGTCGGCTCTAATCGGTGTAGATATTAATCATATTTATGTTAATAATAATGTCTGCCTGATGATGTAAAAATACTCATAGTAGACACATAAAATGAGTGGTATCCTTTAATATCTCAAAAGGAAAATAAGATAAAATAGTTTCTCTAAATAAAAATGTCAAGCCCAAAATTAACAAATACATATATAACATATGAAAGACATTTTATTATTATCATTTTAATATATAACATATTAGTGAATATACCAGACTGCATTTTATCAAATGACAAATGAGACACTTTCTTCAAATGAGACTCATTCTTTCTTTGATTTTGCCAAGAATCTCAATATCACCTGTGTTTTGGAGGATTTGGATTCTTTTTTTTTTAATATATTATTTTTTAGTTGTAGATGGACACAGTACCTTTATTTATTTGTTTATTTGTATGTGGTGCTGAGGATTGAACCCAGTGCTTCACGCATGCTAGGCAAGTGCTCTACCGCTGAGCCACAACCTCAGCCCAAGGATTCAGATTCTTAAAATGTCTGTGATACTGTCCATGAGGATATCAATGAGGCTTAGTAGTAAAGAACATTTTGCCAAGTTTTTCTATCAAGGGTCCTTTCTCCAGGTGTTCTCAATTTTCTTCTAATCTGGATTTTAGCACTCAAGTGTTCTTTATTATTGTGCACAGTATCTGGCCAAGGGATAGGTTGTGTTTGTTCATATGGGGTATTCACAGAAGGGTTATAGCATACTATTGTCCTGCCATCAGATGTCAAAGCAAGCTCTGCTTTGCAATTGTAGTCATCTGGAAGAGAAGAAAATGTAGATTTATGACAAACACCAGACAAAGCTCTGTTTTAGACTGGAAATAAATGTTTCAAGAAAGTTCTCTTTGATAAAACCCATATTAATGATGTTGCTGCCAGGATGTTATAAGATGATATGATGAAAGATGTTCTGAAGAGCGACTACCTTTAAAATCTGCTTCTAGGCATATCAATTTTTATTCCAGGAAACCACCATGTTGCCTCCTACACAGAAGCATCCTAATTTTCAAGTTCCAAATCTGTAGCTTCCTAGGATTGTTTTGCCAATTTACTCTTTTACTGACTGGGTAGAATCAGTGATGATTTCTTATTCTCCAACAAAATCCCATCCTCCTCACCTGTTGTAATGAGTTCTCAGATTTGGGGAGTGAGCGCATAAAAAGACATAACCATAAGATGGCCGTTGAACACAACAAATTTCATTTGGATGGTGCTTTGACAAGTTAGGAAAAAGTTTCTCAAATCAGGAAACTTTTGACAGCAGGGGACCACCACTCAGAAGGGGAAGAGGACAAGGCAACACCTGGAGAAGAAGGAAATGGAAGAGGGCCTCTGCTCACTTCAGCTGTGAAGAAAACCCTTATTTTTATTGTTTTGAAAGTACTGACCAACCTTCATCCAGTCCCCATTGAGTATTAGCCAGGGGCATTTCAGAGGGTGGGGGGACTGACAAGTTAACCTCACTCACAGGTTAGTGTCTTTTTCCCCATACAGTAGTGACTCTCCAGTAGGGTCAGGCTTATCCCAAACCTGTAGACACCATTTTCTTTTAGTAAACACATCCCTTTTGCCAATCCAATCATGGTCCATAAGGTTATTGATTATATAGTCTGGGTGATGTGGCTCACCAGCAAGAGGGCAAGTCTATGATGTCAGAATGTTCTTAGAGGAGACATTGGCACGTTTGTCTTCTTTTTTAAAAATCATCCTTGGGTTTGCCTTAACTACTATTGGGTGCAATTTTGTGTAGTATGCAAAATGGGTAAACTCTAAATGTCTATGGGTAAACTCTACATGTCCATAAATATGCTTTTTGGTCTATATTTAAAGTCATTTCATGTGCGAATATTTGTACTTGGTGCCAGCAAGTCTTAAGATAAATGTCCTTCCATGTTGTGGATAAGTAAACAATGAAGGGACAAATATACAGAGGTCATCTTTATGCCATTGATATGTCACTAGGTGGGCCACTCTGATTAATCTGATTCACAGGGACCGAGACCAAATCTGTTTAATTTGAACTATCAACAGGGATTTACTCAAAAAGTCATATCGATTTGAGTGTTAACCTGAAACACACACACACACACACACACACACACCATATTATATAGAAATTTTAACATACTACTGCTCTTGAGTTTTTATGTGAGAGAAATAAATAAGGTCTGCACAAAATCATTTACAAGGATATTCATAACTCCTCTATTTGTAATAAGCTAAACCTGGAATAGACCCAATAAATAACAACACAACAGCAAAAGTAATAGACTATTAATAGTAATAAGAGAATGAATGACTATCAATCTAGATAGGCTGACTTTAAAAAGACAGAAAGTATATCATGTATGATTTCATTTATGTAAAATTGTAGAAAGCACACAGTAGACTATTGTGAGAAAAAATTGATCAGGAGTTGCCCAGGGATGAGAATGGGTACGAATATATTTTCAATCTTTTGTGTATAGGTATCTGATTTTCCCTTTACCATTTGTTAGAGGCTGTCTTTTCCTCAAGGCATGTTTGTGCTGTATTTGTCCCGGATTGGATGGCTGTAGATGTGTGGGTTTATATCTGGGTCCTATATTCTACTCCTTTTATCTCTGTGTCTGATTTTGTGTCAATACTGTGCTGATTTTGTAACTCTGGCTCTGTAATGTTCTTTGAATAAGTTATTGGGATGCCTTCAACCTTGGACTCTCTGCTCTGGTTTATTTTGTTTATCATGGGTCTTTTGTGGTTCCGTGTAATCATTAGGATAGTTCTTTCTATTTCTGTGAAGAATGACACTGGAATTTGGATGGATATTACATAGAATCTGTAGATTATATATATATGGCCATTTAAGTAATATTAATATTTCCATTCCATTTTCTAGTGTATTCTTTGATTTCTTTCTGCAGTGTAATTTTCATTATAAAGGTCTTTCACCTGCTTGGTTAGGTTTATTCCTAGGCATAGAAAGTTATTTTTACTGGTTATATTTACTGATTCCTTTCTCTACAAGTTAATTATTGGCTTATAGAAAATCTACTGATTTTTGTAGGTCTATTTTGTATCCTCCTGCTTTGCTAAATTTACCAGCTCCAAGAGTTTGTTAGTGGAGTCTTTGGGGTTTTCTAAGAATCATATCATCCTCAGACTGGAATAATTTGACTTTCTCCTTTCTTTTTTGTATTTCATTTATTTCTTTCTCTTGCATAGTTGCTTTGGATAAATTTTCTGGTACTTAATTTAATAACAGCATGAATAAGTATACCTTTTTGTTGTTCCTGATCTTACAGGAGGGCTGTCAATTTTACCCATTTAGTACGGTGTTGGCTATGTGTTAGTCAATCATAACCTTTTTGATAATGAAGTATGATTATTCTATACCTGCTATTGCAAGAATTTTATCATGAAGGGATGTTAAATTTTAATAAGTCTATTTTTGTACCTCTTGTGAGGATCATGTGATTTTGTTATTAATTTTATTTATTTGTTGTAGTACTTTTATTGATTTGCATTTTTTGATCCATCTTGCCATGGAAGGAAAACAACTTGATCACAGTTTATGATCTGTTTAAATTGTTATTGAATTTGATATAAAAATATTTTATTTCAGGTTTTTGCATCTATGTTCATAAAGGATATTGATTTATAATTTTATTTTTTGTATCAGGTTTAGATAGCAGGAAAATACTGACATATGGAATTAGTTTGAAAGGGTTCATTAAATTTTTAAAAATTTTTATTGGTAGAAATAATGAGGGGAAATTGCAATGCTGATTTAAAAATAAGATTATAAATAGGAAAAATATAACCTCTATTCATATAAATAACATTAATTCAAAATTTCTCTTTCAAAAACATTTTTTATTGGTACATTACAATTATACATAATAGTGGGATACATTGTTACATATTTGTACATTTCACCACTTCTTTTTCCCTTTTCCTCCATAGTAGCTTCCACTTATGAGAGAAAACATATAACCTTTGAATTTCAGAATTTGGTTTTCTTTAAGTGAGGGGGAATGAAATGACATGGCAGTTATTAAGAGCCACAAATAAAACAGAGGAAGACTAAGTGCATGCCCACTGTTTTCACCCTTTGCTAGAGCAGGTTTTAGGGATTACAATGTGAACATATTTGGGGTCATTTTTTTCTTTTTTTTGTATTTTATTTGTACATTATAATTATACACAATGGTGGGATTTGTTGTTACATAGTTATACATGCATACAATGTAACAATATAATCTGGCCAATATCATTCCCCATTATTTCCCTTTTACTTCCAATCCTCTCTCCCTCAGTCACTTTCCTCTGCTCTAATTATCTTCTGTTGATTTTGGTGAGATCAACACCAATTTTATTTTCCTTTTTAGTCTCAAGTTTCTGTATATGAAAGAAAACATATGACCCTTTACTTTCTGAGTTTAGCTTATTTTGCTTAATGTGATATTTTCAGTTTCCATACATTTTCTGGCAAATGACATAATTTCATTCTTTATGGATGAATAAAGCTTTGTAGTCTACATGTATGATGTTTTACTATCCATGCACCTGTTGACAGACACCTAGGTTTGTTGCATAATTTAAAAATTATGAATTGTGCAGCTGTAAATATGGGTATGAATATATCACTGCAAGAAGTTGATGTTAATTTTTCTGGATAAATACCCAAAAATGGGATACATGGATCATATGGTGTTTCCATCCCTAGTCTTTTGAGTAATCTCCATTCTAATTTCTGTAGTGGTTGACTAATTTACAATCCCAACAGTGTACAAGAGTTTCTATTTCCACACATCCAAACAGAATCTATTATTATTTGTATTCTTTTAAAAAACATATTTAATTTATTCTGATTTTTTTTCTAATTGAAAGTAGAATTTATTGTGTTATCTTCATATGTTCATATGGCATAGTTTGGTTAATTTCATTCTGTTGTTCTTCCCATTTCCCAAAGCTTTTTCTCCCCATTGTTACCCTTCCTCTGCTCCACTGTTCTACCTTCTATTTGCATGGAAATTTCCCCATTTAAGTCCTTATTTTTCTCTGTCTTCCACATATGAGAGAAAACATTTTTTTAATAATTTTTAATATGTACAACTCATAGTGCATGTATTTAGCATCTTTTTACATACAATTGTTTGGATACAGAGTATATTCGTACAATTCAGGTCTTCAATCATGTATTTAGGAAAATGATATCCATCTCATTCAAACACCTTTTCTTTTCTTTTTCCTTTTCTCCCTCTCCCTCCCCCGTTGCTCCCTCCCTTACTCTCCCTTCCCTTTGACCATTCTAGTATTCTTCTAGTCCTCGTATGTACCCTGTACCCTCCCATCCAACCATACTATGAACTAGTCTCCTTATATAAGAGAGAACATTTGGTACTTGGATTTTTGAGACTGACTAACTTCACTTAGCATTATGTCTTCCAACTTCATCCATTTACCTGCAAATGCCATTAATTTATTTTGTTTCATTGCTGAGTAAAATTCCATTGTGCGTATATACCACATTTTCTTAATCCACTCATTTACTGAGGGACATCTAGGTTGGTTCCACAACCTAGCTATTGTGAATTGCGCAGCTACAAACATTGAGATAGCTGTGTCACTGTAATATGCTGTTTTTAAGTCCTTTGGGAATAGACCCAGGAGTGGGATGGCTGGGTCATAGGGTGGCTCCATTCCCAGTTTTCCAAGAAATCTCCATACTGCTTTCCATAATGGTTGCACCATTTTGCAGTCCCACCAGCAATGTATGAGTGTGCCTTTTTCCCCACATCCTCTCCAACATTTATTGTTGTTTGTGTTCTTGATAGCTGCCATGCTGACTGGAGTGAAATGAAATCTTAGAGTAGTTTTGATTTGCATTTCTCTAATTGCCAGCGATGTTGAACATTTTTTCATGTATTTGTTAATTAATCGTGTATCTTCTTCTGAGAGGTGTCTTCTCAATTCCTTAGCCCATTTATTGATTGGGTTATTTGTTTTTTTGGTGTAAATTTTTTTGAGTTCTTTATATATTCTAGAGATCAGTGCTCTGTCTAATGTGCATGTACTAAATATTTGTTCCCAATTAGTTGGCTCTCTATTCACCTCACTGATTGTTTCTTTTGCTGAGAAGAAGCTTTTTAGTTTAAATCTATCCCATTCATTAATTCTTGGTAGTAATTCTTGCGCTACAGGATTCTTATTAAGGAACTTGCGGCCTAATCCGACATGTTGGAAATTGGACCTTACTTTTTCTTCTATTAGGCGTATTGTCTCTGTTCTAATTCCTAGGTCCTTGATCCATTTTGAATTGAGTTTTGTGCATGGTGAGAGATAAGGATTTAATTTCAATTTGGTGCATATGGATTTCCAGTTTTCCCCAGCACCATTTGTTGAAGAGGCTATCCTTTCTCCACTGTACATTGTTGGCACCTTTGTCTAATATAAGATAGCTGAAATTATATGTATTAGTTTCTGTGTCCTCAATTCTGTACCATTGGTCCACCAGTCTGTTTTGGTGCCAATACCATGCTGTTTATGTTACTATTGCTCTATAGTATAATTTAAGGTCCGGTATGGTGATGCCCCCTGCATCACTTTTCTTGCTCAGGATTGCTTTGGCTATTCTGGGTCTCTTATTTTTCCAGATGAATTTCATGACTGCTATTTCTATTTCTTTGAAGAATGACATTGGGATTTTGATTGGAATTGCATTAAATCTGTATAGTGCTTTTGGTAGTATGGACATTTTGACAATATTAATTCTACCTATCCAAGAGCAAGGTAGGTCTTTCCATCTTCTGAGTTCATCTATAATTTCTTTCTTTAGTGTTCTATAATTTTCGTTATACAGGTCTTTCACCTCTTTCGTTAGGTTGATTCCCAGGTATTTTATTTTTTTTTGATGCTATTGTAAATGGGGTAGTTTTTCATCATTTCCCTTTCAGAGTCTTTGTTGCTGATGTACAAAAATGCCTTTGACTTATGTGTGTTGATTTTGTATCCTGCAACTTTGCCAAATTCATTTACTAGTTGTAAAAGTTTTCTGGTAGAGTTTTTTGGGTCTTCTAGGAAGATTATCATGTCATCAGCAAATAGTGCTAATTTGAGCTCTTCTTTTCCTATCTGGATCCCTTTAATTTCTTTCGTCTGTCTAATTGCTCTGGCCAGAGTTTCCAGTACTATGTTAAATAGCAGTGGTGAAAGGGGGCATCCCTGTCTTGTTCCAGTTTTTAGAGGGAATGCTTTCAATTTTTCACCATTTAAGATAATGTTAGCTCGGGGCCTTGCATATATAGCTTTTATAATGTTGAGATATGTTCCTGATATTCCTAGTTTTTCCAGTGTTTTGAACATAAAGGGGTGTTGTATTTTGTCAAATGCTTTTTCTGCGTCAATTGAGATGATCATATGATTTTTGTCTTTAAGTCTATTGATGTGGTGTATTATGTTTATTGATTTCCGAATGTTGAACCAGCCTTGCATCCCTGGGATAAACCCCACTTGATCATGGTGCACTATCTTTTTGATATGTTTTTGTATCCGATTTGCCAGGATTTTGTTGAGGATTTTTGCATCTATGTTCATTAAAGATATGGGCCTGAAGTTTTCTTTTTTGGATGTGTCTTTGCCTGGCTTTGGAATTAATGTGATATTGGCCTCATAGAAAGAGTCTGGAAGAGCTCCCTCTTTTTCTATTTCTTGGAATAGTTTGAAGAGCATTGGTATTAGTTCTTCTTTGAAAGTCTTATAGAACTCAGCTGTAAACCCATCAGGTCCTGGACTTTTCCTTGTTGGTAGCTTTTTGATGACTTCTTCTATTTCTTTGCTTGTAATTGATCTGTTTAAATTGTGTATAGCCTCCACATCCAGTTTAGGCAAATCATATGACTCTAGAAATCTGTCAATGCATTCAGTATTTTCTATTTTATTAGAGTACAGGTTTTCAAAGTAATTTCTAATTATATTCTGTATATCTGAGGTGTTTGTTGTGATAGTCCCTTTTTCATCACGAATGTTAGTAATTTGAGTTTTTTCTCTTCTTCTTTTCGTTAGCATCGCTAAGGGTCTGTCAATTTTGTTTATTTTTTCAAAGAACCAACTTTTAGTCTTGTCAATTCTTTGAATGGTTTCCTTAGTCTCAATTTCATTAATTTCTGCTCTGATTTTAATTATTTCCTGTCTTCTACTGCTCTTGGTGTTGGTCTGTTCTTCTTTTTCTAATGCTTTGAGGTGTGATGTTAAGTCATTTATTTGTTGGGTTTTTTTCCTCTTAAGGAATGAACTCAGTGCAATGAATTTTCCTCTTACTACTGCCTTCATAGTGTCCCAGAGATTTCTATATGAAGTCTCTGTGTTCTCATTTACCTCTAAGAATTTTTTGATCTCCTCTTTGATGTCTTCTTCAACCCCTTGTTCATTCAGTAGCATGTTGTTTAGCTTCCAGTTGATGGGGTAGTTTTTCTTATTCCTCGTTTTGTCGTTGATTTCCAATTTCATCCCTTTATGGTCCGATAGCATGCAGGGTAGTATCTCTATTTTTTTATATTTGCTGAGAGTTGCCTTGTGACATAATATATGGTCTATTTTGGAGAAGGAACCATGTGCTGCTGAGAAAAAAGTGTATTCGTTTACTGAGGGATGAAATATTCTATATATGTCCGTTAGATCTAAATTGTTAATTGTTTTAATGAGGCTTAAAGTTTCTTTGTTTAGCCTTTGTTTGGATGATCTATCCATTGTTGAGAGAGGTGTGTTGAAGTCCCCTAGAATAACTGTGTTGTGGTCTATTTTACTCTTGAACTTGAGAAGCGTTTGTTTGATGAATGTAGGTGCTCCATTATTTGGGGCATATAGATTTATGATTGTTATATCCTGTTGATGAATGGTTCCCTTAAGTAATAAGAAATATCCATCTTTGTCCCTCTTGATTAGTTTTGGTTTGAAGTCTACCTTATTTGATATGAGAATGGAAACCCCTGCTTGCTTCCGCCGGCCATGTGAGTGATAAGACTTTTCCCAGCCTTTCACTTTCAGTCTGTTGATGTCTTTTTCTATGAGGTGTGTTTCTTGGAGACAGCAAATTGTTGGGTCGTTTCTTTTAATCCATTCTGATAATCTGTGTCTTTTGATTGGCGAGTTTAGGCCATTAACATTCAGGGTTATTATTGAGATATGATTTTTATTCCCATCCATTTTTATTTAAATTATGGTCTTTAGCTTGATTAGGTTTCTCTTCTGGTTGGTATTTCCTTTAGTTTAATATCTCCCTTTGTTGATTTTCATTATCATCTTTCTCTTCTTCTTCATGAAAAATGTTGCCCAGGATGTTCAGAAGTGCTGGCTTTCGAGATGTAAAATCTTTTAACTTTTGCTTGTCGTGGAAGGTTTTTATTTCATCTTCGAATCTAAAGCTCAATTTTGCTGGATATAAGATTCTTGGTTGACATCCCTTTTCTTTCAGAGCTTGGAATATGCTATTCCAGGATCTTCTTGCTTTTAAGGTCTGGGTTGAAAAATCTGAACATAGTCTGATTGGTTTCCCCCTATATGTGATCTGCTTCCTTTCTCTCGTGGCATTTAGTATTCTCTCCTTGCTCAGTATATTAGGCATTTTCATTATAATGTGTCTTGGTGTGGATCTGTTGAGATTTTGTTTGTTTGGTGTTCGGTATGCCTCTTGAACTTGGTTTTCCCATTCATTCCTCAAGTTTGGAAAATTTTCTGTAATTATTTCATTAAATAGATTACTCATTCCTTTGGCTTGAAACTCTGCCCCTTCCTTTACGCCAATCACTCTTAAGTTTGGTCTTTTTATGCTGTCCCATAATTCTTGGATGTTATGCTCTTGATTTCCAACGAGTTTTGCTGTACGGTCTAAATTCTTCTCTAGGACAAATATTTTGTCTTCATTGTCTGAGGTTCTTTCCTCCAAGTGGTCTACTCTGTTGGAGATGCTTTCAATTGAACTTTTATTTTGGTTTATTGCTTCTTTCATTTCTGGAATTTCTATTTGGTTTCTCTTTAGAGCCTCTATTTCCCTATTGAAGTAATCTTTTACTTCCTGTATTTGTTTTTGGAGTTCTTTGTCAAAATGATCTTTTGCCTCCTGTACTTGCTCCCTCATCTCATTTTTGAGTTCATTCTTAAGTTCCCTAAACATTTGGCATATGTAATTTCTAAATTCCATCTCTGGCATTTGACCAACTGTGTTTGCCATGAAATCTACTGATGAGGAATCTTGATTTGATTGTGTCACTTTCTTCCCTTGTTTTTTCATGCTGCTTGTGTGTCTTTTCTTCCTGCACCGTGGGACCTTGACTGTTTCGATTTTACCTTAATTCCTTATGCTGTTCCTGTAGTACGAAGCTATCAGCTCCCCTTATAATTCTTTTACACTTTAAAATCTAACACTTTCTAGTCAGAAAATTCAATTTTGATCACAATGTACAGATTTTGTTAACCGAGATATTATTTCCAGTTTACTCTGTATGCTTCTGATGGGGTTTTATAGCTTCAAGTATTGGATACAGAGGTATTATGTTTAAGAAGAAGGAAGTGTCTTGAATTGTTCTTTCTTGGAAAGTATGAGAGGAGAGTTCTATTGATGTGGTTTACTGGAAGTGGTTTAGTATCAGTAGAAGAGAGAAGATAGAGAATGGAGTAGACACTTAGGTGGATAGACCAATTTATATATAAAGTAAGATGGAAAAGAAAAAAAAAAAATGATAAAAGAGTAGAAATTGGTGTAAGAGAGAGGAGATAGAGAATCAAGAAAATGGAGAGAAAAACTATATATAGCACCTCTTTTCTATCCAGTTCAATTGCGCTGTTTCTACAAATCCCAAATTCTGCGTGCAGCTTGTTTTTGCCTTTGTTTAGTATGCACTGGCAGGGTGCAAATATGAAAGATGAAGGAGAAAGAAGAGATGCCAAAGTGAGAAGGAAGAAAAGAAGGAACGAGAAAAGGAGCAGAAGCAAACAATCAAACACTCTGACAATCAATGCAAAAAAAAAAAAAAAAGCAAAACAGAACAAAGCCAAAAAAAGAGAAAGAACAATAAACAATCAATAAACAATCTAACAAAAGCCAATAACACAAGCAGACCGACCAACCAAAAAAAAAAAAAAAGTCGAACCCCAAGTCTCAAACAAAACGGGCCCTGGGAAGCCCCCCTTCTCTTTTCCCTTTCCAGTTTAAGCCAACTGCATTGGATCACGTCCAGAAAGTCTGCGAGTCAATTCTGCACCCTATGCCAGCGGCCGCTCAGGGGGAAGATTGGCTCAGGGTGATTGTGTGTCAGCAGATGAATGGGACCAGGAAGCGGACCCTCCAGAAGGCACCCTTTACCCTTTCCCCATGCCCACCCACAGTTGTAGCTTCTTGTGGCCGCTGGGCTGGCCTCAGACACGCCCTCCCCTGCTGGTTATCCGAGTCTCACCCAGGTGCGTGCTGCCTTCAAAGCGATGGGGCTCCCTGAATGTCTGCAGCTGTTCGTCTCCTCCGTCTTTTCCCCTTTGTCTGGCTCAGCCACTGCACTTCTCAAAGATGGCGGCGTTCTCCTCCCATTCAGCAGCTGCTCCGCAGACCCTTGTGTCAGTCCAGATCGTGCGGGGGTCGGCTTGGCAAGCAGTGCGAAAGAGTTCCACGTGGACACCACCCACGCCTCTGGGCCTCTTTTTATCCCTCCTTGCCGGTCAGTTTCAAAGCCGCTGGGTGGATCGTCTCCTTGCCGAGATGGTCTTGGCCCCTGTGCCTGCAGCACGGACAGCGTTGTTTCGGGCTGTGCACCGCTGGGACTCTGTCCCTGGTTGTTGTGGCCCTGAGAACTTTGTATTTTGCTGTCCAGAGGTGCAGGAATGTCTCGGCTCCCTTTCAGTTGAGATAGAACCGCCAGCAAAGCGCTCAAACTTCCCACTCCGCGTCCTTCAGCAACTGCGTCCAGAGAGCACCTCCCTCCTGTCGGCCATCTTCCCCCGAATCCCGAGAGAAAACATTTGACCCTTGACTTTCTGGCACTGGCTTATTGCACTTAGCATTATGTTTTGTCTATTAATCAGCAAATATCATTATTTCATTTTTCTTTATGGCTGAGTAAAACTTCATTGTGTATATATACCACACTTCCTTTATCCAATCATATATTGAAGTACACATAGACTGGTTTCATAACTGGGTTATAGTGGATTGTGCTGCTATAAACATTGGTAAGCATGTATCGTGATAGTGTGCTGATTTTAGTTATTTTGGGTAAATGCCAAAGAATGTGATAGCTGCATCATATTGGTTCTATGTTCCATTTCTAAATTTTTTTTTGTACCAGGGATTGAGCCCAGGGGTACTTAACTACTGAGTCACATCCCCACATTCCCAGTCCTTTTTACTTTTTTCTTTTTAAAATTATGAGATAGGGTCTTGCTAAGTTGCTCAGGGCCTCACTAAGTTGCTGAGTCCGGCTTTGAATCTGCTATCCTCTTTCCTCAGCTTCAATGCCACTGGGATTCCAGGCATGTGCCACCATGCCCAGCCCCTTACTAGTCTTTTGAGGAATCTCTGGACTGCTTTACTAACTTTTAGTCCCATCAACTATGACTAAGTGCACCATTTATAACACATCTTCACCATAATTTATTATAACTTGAATTTGTTATCATTGCCAATCCAATTGAAGTGAAATTAAATCACAATGAAGTTCTAATTTGCGTTTTTCTGATTGCTAAGATGTTGGAGTTTTTTTTTTTTTTTTTTTTTTTCATAAATTGGTTGGCCATTTGTATTTCTTCTAATCTGTTTAGTTCACTTTCCCATTTATGATTGGGTTATATGGTTAGGTTGTATTTTTGTTGTTGTTGTTGTTGTTGTTATTGTTTGGTATTGGGGATTGAACCCAAGGGCACTCAAACACTAAGCAACATCCCCAGACCTTTTTTTGTATTTTATTTAGAGACAGGGACTCACTGAGTTACTAAGTGTCTCACTAATTTGCTGAGGCTGGGTTTGAACTCACAATCTTCCTGTAGGCCTCCCAAGCCACTGGGATTATGGGCTTGCACTACTCAACTGGCATTTGTTTTGTTTTGTTTGTTTTAGTGCTAAGTTTTAAAAAATTCTCTTTATATTCTGGTTACAAATTTCCTATTGAAAAAGTAGCTAGCAAAGAATATCTCCTATTCTTTAAGATGTACCTTCTTGCTCCTAATTATTCTCTTGGTTGTGAAGAAGCTTTTTAATTTGATGCCATACTGCTTATTGATTTTTGGTTATATTTCTTGAGCTTCAAGAGTCTTATTAAGGAAGTCAATGCCTGCAACAACATGTTGGAGTGTTGATCCTGTGTTTTTATTTATTTTTTCCTAGTAGTTGCAAAGATTCTGGTCTAAATCCTAGGTCTTCATTCATTTGAGTTTATCTTTGTCCAGTTTAAGATAGGGATCTAGTTTCTTTTTCCTTTTTTTTTTTTTTTTTTTTTTTTTGTGGTACTGGGGATTGAACTCAGGGGCTCTTAACCACTGGGCCACATCCCCAGCCCTTTTTTGTATTTTATTTAGAGACAGGGTCTCACTGAGTTGCTAAGTGCCTCGCCATTGCTGAGGCTGGCTTTGAACTCGCGATCCTCCTGCCTCAGCCTCCCAAAGTGCTGGGATTACAGGAGTGTGCCACCACGCCCGGCTCCTTTTCCTTTTTTAAAAATTTTTATTTGTTCTTTGTTGCTTCCTGACTTGGAACAACGACGCTGCGAGAGAAAAAACTCGGAGGCAGAATGAAGATGAAAGAAGGTTTTTTTATTCTTCGGCTTTAACTGTCTCTCAAAACTCTAACACTGAATCTTTCAGCAATCTCTCTGACTCTTTACTTCTTCTGACTACTGACTCTTTACTTCTTTACTTTCTTTTACTTTTACTTTCTTAGAGAGAGCTTAGAGAGAGAGAGAGAAAGAAAGAGAGAGAGAGAGAGAGAGAGAGCGCTTCTTCTTTCTTCTCTCTTCTTCGGCAGCCTCGGCCTGACTCCGACCAGCAACAACTACTTCTCTCCTTATACTCTGACTCTTATTTCTTCTTCTGACTACGTTCTGGCCGCTCTGACTCTCTGACCTGAACTCTTCTTCCAACCGACTGAGCAACTGAACAACTGACAGAATGAATACCCCTTCTGACCGCTTTCACCCAGTTATATACCTTTAGCATTGCGGGTGCGTCACGTGCATTTACAGGTGCGTCACATGCATATGATTATTATCAGGTGGAACTTATGGCTTCCAGCTAGCCACAATAGCCATCTCCCTGATTGGGGCTCCTTCAGTTCTTTTCAGAAATACTTGACAGCTCAAACTATCACTATTTGCTGATGACATGATTCTATTTCTGAAGATCCAAAAAACCCCAACAAAAACTTCTAGAATTAATAAATGAATTCAGTAAAGTAGAAGGATATAAAATCAACAGCCATACATCAAACACATTCCTATAAATCAGCAATGGATCCACTGAAAGAGAATTAGGAAAACTACTCCATTCACAATAACTTCAAAATAAACCTAGGAATCAATCTAACAAAAGATGTGAAAGACCTCTACAATGAAAACTACAGAACACTAAAGAAAGAAATTGAAGAAAACCTCAGAAGATGGAAAGATCCCCCATGCTCCTGGATAGGCAGAATTAATATTGTCAAAATTGCCATACTACCAAAATCACTATATATATTTAATGTAATTCCTATTAAAATCCCAATGACATTCTTCATAGAAATAGAAAATGCAATCATGAAATTTATTTGGAAAAATAAGAGACCCAGAATAGCTAAAGCAATCCTTAGCAAGAAGAGTGAAGCAGGTGGCATCACTATACCAGAACTTAAACTGTACTACAGAGCTATATTAGCAAAAATGGCATGGTATTGACACCAAAATAGACTTGTAGACCAATGGTACAGAATGGAGGACACAGAAACAAACCCACACAAATACAGTTATCTCATATTAGACCAGGGTGCCAAAAGCATTCACTGGAGAAAAGATAGCCTGTTAACAAATGGTGCTGGCAAAACTGGAAATCCATATGTAGCAAAATGAAATTAAACCTCTTTCTCTCACCCTGCACAAAAGTCAACTCAAAGAGGATCAAAGACTTAGGCACTAGAACAGAGACCCTGCATGTAAAAGAAGAAAAAATAGGCTCAAATTTGCACCATGTCAGCCTAGGATCTGACTTCCTTAACAAGACTCCTAAAGCACAAGAATCAATAAATGGGATGGATTCGAATGAAAAAGCTACTTCTCAGCAAAGGAAACAATAATGTGAGGAGAAAGCGTACAGATTGGGAGAAAATCTTTACAACATGCACCTTGGATAACGCTTTTATTTCTAGGATATATAAATAACTCAAAAAACTTAACACCAATAAAACAAATAACCCAATATATAAATAGGCTAAGGAACTGAACAGACACTTCACAGAAGAAGTACAATTAATCAACAAATATATGAAAAAGTGTTCAACATCTCTAGCAATTAGAGAAATGCAAATCAAAACTATTAGCATGGCAATCATCAAGAAATATAAATATACTTTATATACTAGCAGTGATATGTAAAAAGGTGCTCATTGTGTGTATTACGAATTGTAAAGCATGCTACTGTTATATATACAACAACACTGAATTTAACAAAAAAAAATATAGCCAATAATAAATGTTGACAAGGATGTCGGGGAAAGGGTACACCCATACATTGCTGGCGGGACTGCAAATTGGCACAACCACTATGGAAAGCAGTATGGAAATACCTCAAAAAACTTGGAATGGAACCAGCATTTAACCCAGATATCCCACTCCTTAGTTTATACCCAAAGGACTTAAAATCAGCATACTATAGTGACACAGCCACATCAATGTTTATAGCAGCCCAATTCACAATAGCTAAACTATGGAACCAAACTAGGTGTTCTTCAATAGATGAATGAATAAAATAAAATATGGTATGTATACTCAATGGAAAATTGCTCAGCTTTAAAGAAGAGTGAAATTATGGCAGTTGCCAGTAAATGGATGGATTTGGAGAATATCATACTAAGTGAAATAAGCCAATCCCCAAAAAACAAAGGCCAAATGTTTTCTCTAATATGTGGATATTAATTCAAAATAAGGCAGGGGGCACTAGAGAAGAATAGTGTTACCTTAAATTAGGTAGAGTGTAGTGAATGGAGGGAAGGGGAGGGCATGTGAAGATAGGAAAGATAGTAGAACGAAACAGATATTGTTACTTTATGTATATATGTGACTGCATGACCAATATGATTCTACAACATGTATACTCAGAAAAATGAGAAATTATATCTAATCTATGTATGATATATCAAAGTGCATAAATACATAAATTACTGTCATGTATAAATAATTAAAACAAATAAAAACTAAGTAAAAAAAGAAATACTTGAAAGTAGAGTTATTCTGATGTATTTTTTTTTACAAACATGGAGTATATCTTAGTCCATTTATTAATGTTTATTTTATTTTTATTTGTTTATTTTTATGTGGTGCTGAGGATAGAACCCAGGGCCTAACATGTTCTAGGCAAGTGCTCTACCACTGAGCTACAACCCCAGCCCTTCTTATTCCATTTTTTTTTATTATTTATTTACTTATTCATAGTGCACAAGTATAGCATCTTTTTACATACAATTGCTTGTATACAAAGTATATAAGTACCGTTCAGATCTTTAATCATGCATTTAGGATAGTGATATCCATCTCATTCAACCACCATTTTTCCCCTCCCCCAACTGCTCCCTCCCCTCCCTTCCCTTTCCTTTGACCATTCTAGTGTTCCTGTAATCCTATGTAACCCCATCCAATCACACTGTGAACTAACCTCCTTATATCAGAGAAAACATTCAGTATTTGAATTTTTGAGATTGACTAATTTCACTTAGCATTATATTCTCCAACTTCATCCATTTACCTGCAAATGCCATTATTTTATTCTCTCTTATTGCTGAGTAAAATTCCATTTTGTATATATACCACATTTTCTTTATCCACTCATCTGCTGAGGGACATCTAGGTTGGTTCCACAAACTAGCTATTGTGAATTGTGCTGCTATAAACATTGAAGTGGCTGTGTCACTGTAATATGCTGTTTTTAAGTATTTTGGGAACAGACCCAGAAGTGGGATGGCTGGGTCATACGATGGTTCAATTCCCATTTTCCCAAGAAATCTCCATACTGCTTTCCATAGCGGTTGCACGATTTTGCAGTCCCACCAGCAATGTATGAGTGTGCCTTTTCCCCCACATCCTCTCCAACATTTATTGTTGTTTGTGTTCTTGATAGCTGCCATTCTGACTGGAGTGAAATGAAATCTTAGAGTAGTTTTTATTTGCATTTCTCTAATTGCCAGAGAGGTTGAGCATTTTTTCATGTATTTGTTGATGATTGTATATCTTCTTCTGAGAAGTGTCTTTCCAGTTCCATAGCCCATTTATTGATTGGGTTATTTGCTTTTTTGGTGTAAAGTTTTTTGAGTTCTTTATATATTCTAGATTAGTGCTCTATCTGATGTGCATGTATTAAATATTTGTTCCCAATTAGTTGGCTCTCTATTCACCTCACTGATTGTTTCTTTTGCTGAGAAGAAGCTTTTTAGATTAAATCTATCCCATTCATTAATTCTTGGTAATAGTTATTGCGTTACAGGATTCTTATTAAGGAACTTGGGGCCTAATCCGACATGTTGGAAATTGGAGCTTACTTTTTCTATTAGGCGTATTGTCTCTGATCTAATTCCTAGGTCCTTGATCCACTTTGAATTGAATTTTGTGAATGGTGAGAGACAAGGGTTTAATTTCATTTTGTTGCATATGGATTTCCAGTTTTCCCAGCACCATTTGTTGAAGAGGCTATCCTTTCTCCACTGTACATTTTTGGCACCTTTGTCTAATATAAGATAGCTGAAATTATATGTATTAGTCTCTGTGTCCTCAATTCTGTACCATTGGTCCACCTGTCTGTTTTGGTGCCAATACCATGCTATTTATGTTACTATTGCTCTATAGTATAATTTAAAGTCCGATATGGTGATGCCCCCTGCTTCACTTTTCTTGCTCTGGAATGCTTTGGTTATTCTGGGTCTCTTATTTTTCCAGATGAATTTCATGACTGCTTTTACTATTTCTTTGAAAAATGACATTGGAATTTTGATTGGAATTGCATTAAATCTGTATAATGCCTTTGGTAGTATAGACATTTTGACAATATTGACTCTACCTATCCAAGAGCAAGGTAGGTCTTTCCATCTTCTGAGTTCTTCTAGGATTTCTTTCTTTAGTGTTCTATATTTTTCATTATAGAGGTCTTTCACCTCTTTTGTTAAGTTGATTCCCAGGTATTTTTTTTTTTTGATGCTATTGTAAATGGGGTAGATTTCATCATTTCCCTTTCATAGGCTTTGTCACTGATGTACAAAAATGCCTTTGACTTATGGGTATTGATTTTGTATCCTGCTACTTTGCCGAATTCATTTACTAGTTGTAAAAGTTTTCTGGTAGAGTTTTTTTGGGTCTTCTATGTATATTATCATGTCATCAGCAAATAGTGCTAATTTGAGCTCTTCTTTTCCTATCTGGATCCCTTTAATTTATTTCATCTGTCTAATTGCTCTGGCCAGAGTTTCCAGTACTATGTTAAATAGCAGTGGTGAAAGGGGGCATCCCTGTCTTGTTCCAGTTTTTAGAGGGAATGCTTTCAATTTTTCTCCATTTAAGATAATGTTAGCTCTGGGCCTTGCATAAATAGCTTTTATAATGTTGATATATGTTCCTGATATTTCTAGTTTTTCTAGTGTTTTGAATATAAAGGGGTGCTGTATTTTGTCAAATGCTTTTTCTGCATCTATTGAGATAATCTTATGATTTTTATCTTTAAGTCTATTGATGTGATGTATTATGTTTATTGATTTCTGAATATTGAACCAGCCTTGCATCCCTGGGATAAACCCCACTTGATCATGGTGCACTATCTTTTTGATATGTTTTTGTATCCGATTTGCCAGGATTTTGTTGAGGATTTTTGCATCTATAATCATTAAAGATATTGGCCTGAAGTTTTCTTTTTTGGATGCATCTTTGCCTGGCTTTGGGATTAATGTAATATTGGCTTCATGGAAAGAGTCTGGAAGAGCTCCCTCTTTTTCTATTTCTTGAAATAGTTTGAAGAGCATTGGTATTAGTTCTTCTTTGAAAGTCTTGTAGAACTCTGCTGTAAACCCATCAGGTCCTGGACTTTTCCTTGTTGGTAGCTTTTTGATGACATCTTCTATTTCGTCGCTTGTAATCGATCTGTTTAAATTTTGTATAGCCTCCAGATCCAGTTTAGGCAAGTCATATGACTCTAGAAAACTGTCAATGCATTCAGTATTTTCTATTTTATTAGAGTACAAGTTTTCAAAGTAATTTCTAATTATCTTCTGTATATCTGAGGTGTTTGTTGTGATATTCCTTTTTTCATCAAGAATGTTAGTAATTTGAGTTTTTTCTCCTTTTCATTAGTATTGCTAAGGGTCTGTCAATTTTGTATATTTTTTCAAAGAACCAACTATTAGTTTTGTCAATTCTTTGAATTGTTTCCTTAGTCTCAATTTCATTAATTTCTGATCTGATTTTAATTATTTCCTGTCTTTTGTTGCTCTTGGTGTTGATCTGTTCTTCTTTTTCTAGTGCTTTCAGGTTTGATATTAAGTCATTTATTTGTTGGTTTTTTTTTTTTTTCCTTTTAAGGAATGAACTCAGTGCAATGAATTTTCCTCTTACTACTGCATTCATAGTGTCCCAGGGATTTCTATACAATGTATCTGTGTTCTCATTTACCTCTAGGAATATTTGATCTCCTCTTTGATGTCTTCTTCAAACCCTTGTTCATTCAGTAGCATGTTGTTTAGCTTCCAGTTGATGGAGTAGTTTTTCTTTTTCCTTGTTTTGTCGTTGATTTCCAATTTCATCCCTTTATGATCCAATAGCATGCAGGGTAGTATCTCTATTTTTTTTATATTTGCTGAGAGTTGCCTTGTGACATAATATATGGTCTATTTTGGAGAAGGAGCCATGTGCTGCTGAGAAAAAAGTGTATTCTTTTACTGCGGGATGAAATATTCTATATATGTCCATTAGGTCTAAGTTAGTAATTGTTTTAAGGAGGCCTAAGGTTTTTTTGTTTAGCTTTTGTTTGGATGATCTATCTATTGGTGAAAGAGGTGTGTTGAAATCCCCTAGAATAACTGTGTTGTGGTCAATTTTACTCTTGAACTTGAGAAGAGTTTGCTTGATGAATGTAGGTGCTTCATTATTTGGGGCATATAGATTTATGATTGTTATATCCTGTTGATGAATGGTTCCCTTAAGTAGTAAGAAATATCCATCTTTGTCCCTTTTGATTAGCTTTGGCTTGAAGTCTATCTATTTGAAATGAGAATGGAAACCCCTGCTTGCTTCCACAGGCCATGTGAGTGATAAGACTTTTCCCAGCCTTTCACCTTCAGTCTATTGATGTCTTTTTCTATGAGGTGTGTTTCTTGGAGACAGCAAATTGTTGGGTCATTTTTTTTTAATCCATTCCGATAATCTGTGTCTTTTGAATGGCGAGTTTAGGCCGTTAACATTCAGGGTTATTATTGAGATGTGATTTTTATGCCCATCCATTTTTATTTGTATTATGATCTTTAGCTTGATTTGGTTTCTCTTCTGGTTGGTACTTCCCTTAGTTTAATATCTCCCTTTGTTGATTTTCGTTGTTATTTTTCTCTTCTTCTTCATGAAAAATTTCTCCCAGTATGTTCAGAAGTGCTGGCTTTCGAGATGCGAAATCTTTTAACTTTTGCTTGTTGTGGAAGGTTTTTATTTCATCTTCGAATCTAAAGCTCAATTTTGCTGGATATAAGATTCTTGGTTGACATCCCTTTTCTTTCAGAACTTGAAATATGCTATTCCAGGATCTTCTTGCTTTTACCATCTGGGTGGAAAAGTCTGAACATAATCTGATTGGTTTCCCCCTATATGTAATCTGCTTCCTTTCTCTTGTGGCTTTTAGTATTCTCTCCTTGCTCAGTGTATTAGGCATTTTCATTATAATGTGTCTTGGTGTGGATCTGTTGTGATTTTGTATGTTTGGTGTTTGGTAAGCCTCTTGAACTTGGTTTTCCCATTCATTCCTCAAGTTTGGAAAATTTTCTGTAATTATTTCATTAAATAAATTACTCATTCCTTTGGCTTGAAACTCTGCCCCCTCCTCTACCCCAATCTCTCTTATGTTTGGTCTTTTTATGTTGTCCCATAATTCTTGAATGTTCTGTTCTTGTTTTCTTACCATTTTTGCTGTGTAATCTAGATTTTTCTGTAGGGTATATATTTTGTCTTCATTGTCTGAGGTTCTTTCTTCCAAGTGATCTACTCTGTTGGTGATACTTTCGATTGAACTTTTATTTTGGTTTATTGCTTCTTTCATTTCCGGAATTTCTGTTTGGTTTCTCTTTAGAGCCTCTATCTCCCTATTGAAGTAATCTTTTACTTCCTGTATTTGTTTATGGAGTTCTTTGTCAAAATGATCTTTTGCCATCTGTACTTGCTCCCTCATCTCATTTTTTATTTCATTCTTAAGTTCCACAAGCATTTGGCAAATGTAATTTCTAAATTCCATCTCTGGCATTTCACCAACTGTGCATGCCATGGAATCTATTGAGGAGGTATATTGATTTGTTTGTGTCACTATCCTCCATTGTTTCTTCATCTTGCTTGTGTGTCTATTCTTCCTTGACTATTTTGATTTTACCTTACAACCTTACATTGCTCCTGTAGTACAATGCTATCAGATCCCCGTATATTTCCTTTACACTTTAAAATCAGACACTTTCTATTCAGAGAATCCCAGTTTGATCACAATGTACAGGTTTAGTTAACCCAGATATTGTTTCCAATTTCGTCTGTATGCTTCTAATGGGGTTTTATAGATTCAAGTAATGGACACAGAGGTGATATGTTTAGTAAGAGGGAAGGGAGTGTATTGGCTTGTTCTTTCTTAGAAAGTATGAAAAGAGAGTTCTATGGAAGTGGTTTAGTATCAGCAGATGAGAGAGGAAAGAGTGAATGATCAGGTGGAAAGACCAATTTATATATAAACCTAATTTATGCAGCGGTTGAGAGAAGAAATAAAGAAAGATGGAAAAGAAGAAAAAGGGGGAAAAAAGAAGAAGAAGAATAAAAAGTGACCAAGGAGTATAAATTAGTGTGAGAGAGAGTGAGTCTAGAATATAGAGAATACACTATATATAACACCACTTTGCTATATATTTGAATTTTACTCGTTCAAAAATCCCAATTTCTGCATATAACTTGTTTTTTTCCTTTGTTGAGTATGCAATGGCACGGTGTAAATAGGGAAGATGAAGGAAGGAGAAAAAATACTAAAGTGAGAAGGAAGAAAAGAAAGAAAGCAAAGAGGAACAGAAGCAAGCAAACACACTGTCAATCAAAACAAAACAAAACAAAAAAACCCCCAAAACTAACAAATAAACCCCCCCAAGAAACAACAAAACAAACAAACAAACAAACAAAAACATTGAAACCAGGAATAAGTCTCAAGCCAAATGGACACTTGGAAGCCTTTCTTATTTCCCTTCCAGATTAAGCCAATTGAGCCGGGTCATGTCCAGTCAGCAATCCTGTTAGTGGAGTCAAGAGTGCACCTTTGGCCCTTTGCAGAATGGCACAGTGGAAGAGTGGAGGGGGCTTATCCTCAGGATGGGCCCTGCATGCAGCAGCAGGGAGCTGCCATTCTGGGCCCTGCAGGCCAGGCAAACTGGCGGCTGAATCTCTCCTTCCAGCAGGCCGAAGGATGCCTACCTCTTGCTCTGGTCACAGCTGGGCGGGTCGCACTTCTGGGGAGTGGAGGAGGTCCTTCCCCAGGTCTGGCCCTGCGTGCAGTAGCAGGGAGCTGCCACTCTGGGCCCTGCAGGTCAGGCAAACTGGCGGCTGGATCTTCCATTTTTTTTACATCTGGTTTTCCAGTTGTTCCCGCATTATTTGTTTAAAATGCTATTTTTTTCTTCAATGTGTGTTTTTGACTTCTTTGTCAAGTATTAGGTGACAGAATAAATATTTGTCTCTGTATTTTCTATTCTAAACCAGTGGTCTACTTCTCTGTTTTGATACCAAGATCAACATATGATGATGTCTTGTTTTTTCTCCTCTTTGGGTACCAGGAATGAACTCAGGGGTGCTAGACCACTGAGCCCCATCCCCAGCCCTATTTTTGTGTGTGTGTGTGTGTGTGTGTGTGTGTGCATTTTATTTAGAAACTGAAAAGAATACACATGCCCTTAGTTTTTATCTCACTTCCCCCTTAATGCCAATCATCATTAGATTTGGTCTTTTCATGTTGTCCCTTATTTTCCTGAATATACTGGTTTCTTGTCATCTTTAGTGTTTTCTTTTTTTAGTTTTCAAGATTATATACCTTGTCTTAAAGGCCTGAAAATCTGTTTTATGAATGGTGTAATCTATTAGTGATATTTTCAATTGAATTTCTAATTTGATTTATTGGTAATTTTATTTCCAGAATATCTCTTTGCTTATTTTTAAGAATATATCTCTTTATCAAAATTATATTTCATTTCTTCCATTTTTTTCTCTTAGTCCATTTCTTATATCTTCTTTTTAATTCCTTGATTATTTTAACAATCAACTTTTTGAATTATTTGGCATTTCATCCACTTTAATCTTTGGATTCAGTTTTTTAGGAGTCATAGACTTGTGGAGGCATTCTATTTTGTTGCTTTTGCATGTATCCTTTCTTTCTGTGGTGTTGGGGACGTTAAGAACACGTCAGTAGATAGAAACTCTCTGGTTGTCTCCCACTTCCTGATACGTGGACTTGGCCTAGCCAAGGGGTGTTCCCCTGACGTATGATGAGAGATTAGACCACCACTAGGATAGGCCAGTGGCTTTGCCAATGTGATCTACTCATGCTCCCTATGTGCCCCTATGATCTTTCTGCTGATTGGCCCATATCTTCTATAAAGGCTGTCCAACTTCCTTAATAAACTGAGCTCATGCCTTGACCAGTCTCCCTGGTGTGTCTGATTGTCTTCCGTCATGAAGGCTGAGTGTGGCCACCAGCCAACTCCTGCCTCTCCAGATTCTGCCTCACCACTGGAGCATGTTCCCCCAGCCTTCTCCGCTGGCCGGAGGGGGCTAAACCCGGGTCTGGGGGAGCTAAAAACCCCAGCACTGTGGTGAGATTTTATTATTCTCTATATTAGGCATTATTCTCTATATTAGGCATTTTCACTATAATGTGTTCTGGAAAGGATCTTTTTTGGTGTTGCCTATTTGGGATTCTATATGCCTCTTGTGTTTGGATTTCCATCTCATTCCCATGAGTTTGGTAATTTTCTAATATTATTTCATTGAAAAATTATGCAACATTTTGCTTTGTATTTTGTAGACTTTGTCTTCCCCAGTGATTTTAAAATTTCCTCTTATAATTTTATCCCAGATTTTTAAAATATTCTTATCATGAACTCTTAACATCATTTTGTTATACTCAAGATTATACACTTTTTCTTCAAGGATCTGATAATCTATCTTCAAAGTGGTATAATCAATTGGTTATGTTTGCCATTAAATTTTTAATTTTGTTTATTTAGTCTTTTATTTCCAGGATTTCAGTTCAATTCTTTTTCAGAATGTCTATTTTTATTGAAATAAAATTTTATTTCTTACATCTTCTTTTATTTAACTTTGAACTTTCTAAAGTCATTTCTCTGCAGTTTTTTGCACTGTGGTGTCAGCTGAATTATTTGTTGAAGTGCTGTGGGCTGATTTGGATGGTTGGTTCTTTCACATTTTCATACTGTTTTTATACACACACATCTGTTGGAATAGTTATTAATTCTTTTTTGCAAGAAGCTATTTAGTGAGCTTCTTTAAGAATGCCAGCCTTGGTGAATATGCATATATTGATATTTTCACTCAGTGGGTGTCCTCTGTTTTTCCCAGTGTCAGTACCATTTTGAGAAGTCACTAGATTGCTACAACCACTTCAGACAGCAATGCCTAATATTAATCAATCTTAAGAAAAACCAAGAACTTGATACTGTTCTCTACAATTCCTTTAATTTAGGTATAAATTTGGGTAAATGTTTTTTAATGGTTTGAAAATTTTAATTATTAAAATTATTGTAACATCATATAGGAGCTGAAACAAGGAGGAGAAAATTAGTTAAACCAAGAGAAAAAGGAAAGAAGTAAAAATATATAAAAGAATAATATACACTAAGGTAAAAAGAAGAAGCACATGAATGGTAAGATTCAAGGCAGTAGTAGCTTATGTAAGAGGAAAAAGTATAAATGTAAACCCGAGCTAAGATAACAAAAAAAAAAAAGAGTGATCTCAATTAATACTTTAAAACATTAGAAGAAATACAATCAAGTGGGTTGAAGGTACGTGAAAGGAACAATAATCAAAACCACATGAAGAATAATATATGTATGTTCAAAGTTGGTGTTGTAGTTATTTATAGCAAATCATGCCATGGTGGAGCAAATTCTTATTGAGCCTCTCTAGCTTGGATTTCACCAAGATTTCATACCTTTAGAAGATATCCATCACTCTTCATCTTTGGATACTCCCATAGGTGCTGTGGCACATGATTCATTCCCCTGTTTTTTATGGACATCCCACTAGTCAGTTGTCATTCATCAGTTCAGGGGCCTGAGGCTGGATGCTTGGAGCATGCTCTGCTGTGTCTGCTGGCTGTTTCTATTTTTCATAGGGGCACAAGATGCAGGGTTCAAGGCTTCCACTTTAACTGCAGTGAGTGACCACACACCCACACTTTTCCAAAGAGCTCTCTTCAATGTGGCATAGAAATGTTGCTATCTGCAAGCAAGGGACCTGTTGTGGGTTCTGTGTGGGTGTGGGTGGTGCAGATGCACTCCTCCTGACCAATGCAGATCACTGGTGCACTGTCCCTGTAAACAGGAAGAAGATTCAGCCCCATCACTTAGGTTTATAGCTCCCACAGCTCAAGCTTGTGAACCGCAGGTGCCATTCCCCTCCATTGACTGGGACAGATATAATTGTCCTTCCTGCAGCTAAGCTCTCACTTCCTGCTGCTATGAATCAAAAGTGTCTTCTCCTTTCTCTTCCTGAACTCTCACAGAGGCTGTGCAGAGCTCTGTGTTAGGCTAGCACTTCCCAGGAAGGACCAGCTCTCAGGTTTGCTCCACATCACTTTCCACAGTGATTTGAAGGGGATTTCAGCTAATTTTGGCTAGTAATGATCCCTCTCAAAGTTCCTTCTCAATGGATTATTGAGACATTCCACTTCATAGATAGTCTCTCTAGCTTTATTTGTTGCTATCTGAAGGTGGGAAGATGCTATGCTGATTTTATTTTTACTGGGAGTCTGGCTAGCTGTGGAATCTGACAAAATGACTGTCATGCCAAATATGGCTTTCAGTTCACAATTTTTTGTTAAACTTCTTGATCTCTTTCATTGACTTTTGTTACATTTTAATTTGGTCTCATTTTCTTGCCAGCCGTTTTTGAGGAACTGAGCTTATGTGTTTTCTTCTCCCTCTTTTCTCTTTATACACCTTATCTCACTCTGGTCCACATTTGGTGTTATGAAATTATCCTAATTTTCTCATCCAGAAACTAAACTTTTAGACTTTTCAAGTTCAGACTCTTTTATTTCATTTTAGAATAATTATCCTGTCACCACCAATGCTATTTTACCGCCTTCTTTCTGGACTGTGCAGAGTTCAGGGGTCTTTGCCTAAATCCACCCTGCTATTTCTCTTTTTAAATTTTAATCTAATATACAAAAACATAAAATTGTACATAGAAAAAGAATATTAAAAGTTACAAGAGAAACATTTCAGTTCACAATTTGTAGGTAAACCAATAAGGCTAACTTATGAATTCTAAATTCAGACCTTAAAGTCAAGAAGGGCTTTGAATAAGATATTCCAAAATATGAAAGAAAAAATTGCCAACCAAGATCGTCACACATAACAAAGCTATCTTTCATAATAAATTAAAAAATGTTTCTATGATAAAAATAATTTACGATTTCTAAATCAGTTCTATAAAGTACACTTAAAAGATGTATGACACACTGAAGAACTCAAAATCAAACTCCAAGTCCCAAATCTTCCAAATACATGAATTGCTCTAGAAGAAAAACTAAATAAATGAATATTAAAACCAAATTAATATATCAAACATACCAAAATGGCAGAAAATGACAGATATATTCATAATAATATTGAGTGTAAATGTTCTCATCTGTCAAATTTTAAAGATATAAATTGGAAGCATGGAACAAAAAACAAGATCCAAATATATTCTGTTTGCAAAAGACTCATGTCATAGGTAAAGACATAACAGGCTGGAAGTAAAAGAGTAGAAAAAATTCCATACAATGGAATCTGAAAACAAGGTGGAGTAGTGATTATCATAACTAACAAAGAAGATTTCAAGCAAAAAATAATCAGAACAGACAAACATGGTCACTACATGATGCCAAAGGAAATAATCCAACAAGAAGATAAAATTATAGTAAATATTCATGCTCCAAATGTTGGTGCACCTAATGTATTTAAAAAAAAACTTCAAATCAATTCACAGATATACCCCAATAAAATAATGCTGAGTGATTTCAACACATCCCATTCACCAAAAGAAATAAAGATATTTTCAAACTAAGTTATATTTTAAATAAAATTGACCTAATAGATGTCTATAGAATACTTCACCACAAAAGGGTTGAATTGACTTTTTGTTCTCAGTAGTTTATGAAACTTTTAAAAAACAGAGCATATTCTTGGTCACAATAAATCTTAGCAAATACAAAAAAAATCAATATGATCCCATGTATATTATCAGATCATAATGGAATAAAACCAGAAAGTAACAGTGAGATAAATTATATAAACACATGGAGATTCAAAAATACACTTTTTAATGTGGGATGGATAATAGAAGAAATGAGAAAAAACACCAAGAAATTCTTAAAAACAAATGAGAACAGACATGCAATATATCAAATACTCTGGGACAATATGAAGGAAGTTCTGAGAGGAAAATTTACTGTATTGAGTGCCTACATTTAAAAAAATCTCAAATAAATAATTTAATGTTTTATCTTGAAGCCCTAGAATACAAAGAACAAATTAATTACATAATCAATAAAAGACAGGAAATAATTAAGATCAGAGTGAAATGCATAATAAGAAACAATGCAAAGGATCAATACAACAAATAGTTGTTTCTTAGAAAAAAAAAAACAAGATTAATCAACACTTAAAGTAACAAAAAACAGAGAGAAGGCTCAAATCAATAAAATTAGAAATAAAAAGGAGATATCACTACAGACACTTCTGAAATCCATAAGATCATTAGAAACTATTGTGAAAATTTGTATTCCAAAAAACTGGAAATTTTAGAAGACATGGACCAATTTTTAGACACATATAACCTACCTAAATTAAACAAAGTAGATATAGAAAACCTAAAAATACCAATATCAAGAAAAGAGATGAAGCAATTAAAACTATTCAACAAAGAAAAACCCAGGATATGATGGATTCTTAGCCAAGTTCTACCAAATATTTAAAGAACTAATGGCCAGTCTTCCTAAAATTTTTCCATGAAACAGAAAAAGAGGGACTACTCCCAAACACATTGTATGAATCCAGCATAATTCTGATGCCACAACCCAACAAAGATGCATCAAGGAAAGACTACACACCAAAATCCCTGAAGAACATAGATGCAAACATTCTTAATAAAACATTAACAAATAAGACGAGAAAAATCAGGAAGAGAGTACACCATAATCAAGTGTGTCTCATTTCAAGCATGAAAGCTTGGTCCAACATATTTAAATCAATAAATAAAATTAAGGAAAAGAAACATGATCATCTGAATAGATGCAGAAAAGGCCTTTGATAAAATATAACCATTCATACTAAAAAAAAAAATCACCTCTGGAGAAACTAGTGATTAAAGTGAATTACTAGGCTGGGATTGTAGCTCAGTGATAAAGCACTTGCCTAGCATGTTTGAGGCACTGGGTTCAATACTCAGCACCATATATAAATAAATAAAATAAAGGTATAAAAATACAACAGCATTACTTTTAAAAAAAATAAATTACCTCAACAGTATGTGACAAACCTATATATGACAAACCCAAAGACAAAATTATACTTAATGGATAAAACTGAAAGCTTTTTCTCTAAAATCAGTAACAAGAAAAGGATTTTTCTCTTATACCTCTTGTTCGTTATGATTCTTCAAAATTTTATCAATTAGGCAAGTAAAGGAAATTAAAGTAATACAAATTTACAAAGAAAAAGTCAAATTATCCCTGTTTCCTGGTGACATGATCCCATATGTACAAGACCTAAAAACTCTACCAGAAGACTTTAAAGCTTGTAAATGAACTCAGAAAAGTAGCAAGAGACAAGATCCACATTCATAAATCAATAGCTTTAGTATACTCCAAAATTGCTTATACTGAGACAAAATCATCATTCCATTCACAATAACCTCAAAAAATCTAAAACACTTGAAAATAAATCTAACACAGGTGGTAAAATTCTGTACTAAGTCCTGTATAGAACATTGAAGAAAGAAATTAAAGAAGACTTAGTACATGGGGAAAACCTTACATATTATTGGATAGGCAGAATTAATATTGTAAATGGCCATGTTACTCAAAGTGTTGCACAACTTCAATGCAAGTCCCATAAAAATAACTATGACATCTTTCACAGAACTTGAGAAAACAGTCTTAAAAAAATTTTGGGAACAATTAAAGCCAGAGGCTAGTCAAAGCAATCCTTAGCAAGAAGAGTGATACTGGAGACATCCCTTTGCCTGATCTCAAAGTATACCACAGAACTATAATAACAAAACCAGCATGGCATTGTCATAAAAATAGACATGAAAATCAGTGGAATAGAATAGAAGGCACAAAGACAAACCCACATAGTTACGCATATTTGATCTTTGACAAACATGCCAAAATATATGTTGGAGAAAATGTCGCCCTATCAACAAACGATGCTGGAAAGCTGGGTGTCCATATGTAGAAGAATGAAATTAGATTCCTTTTTCTTACCCTGCACAAAACTCAGATCATAAAGGATCAAAGACCTAGGAATTAATTCAGAAATTTAAAAACTCCTAAAACAGTCTCCATATCCCAACATAATGATACTGGACTGACTTTTTCTAAACAAACTTCTGAAGATCAAGAAATAAAACCAATAATCAATAAGTGAGATGGCATCAATTTAAAAGTTTCTGCACAGCAAAGGTTATGATTAAGTTGATGAGGAGAATACCTATGTAATGGAAGTACCTTTTTGCCTGCAACTTCTTCAATAGGAGATTGCTATCCAGAATATATAAGAGCTAAAAAAACCCACAAAACACCAAAACATAAAACAACAAATAACTCAATTATAAATGGGCAAGAGAACTAAAAGAACAATTCTCAAAGGTAGAAATACAAATGGCCAAAATATGTGAAAAAGGGGTCCAACATTTCTGGCAATCAGGAAATAAATATCAAAAGTATATTAAAAGGCTTTTACACAGCAAAGAAAACAATTAATGATGTGAAGAAAGAGCCTACAGAATGGGAGAAAAATTTTGCCCCCTGATCCTCAGAAAATATCCAGAATATACAAAGAACTCAAAAAGCTTAACACTAAGAAAAACAAATTACCCAATCAATAAATGGGCAAAATAACTAAACAGACACTTTTCAAAAGAATAATTACAAATGCTCACAAATATTTGAAAACAAAGTTCAACATATCTAACAATTAGTGAAATGGAAATAAAAACTGCATTGAGATTTCATCTCATTCCATTCAGAATGACAATTATCAAGAATACATATAATACTAAATGTTGGCAAGAATATAGGGGAGGGGCTGGGTTGTGGCTCAGTGGTAGAGCACTCGCCCTGGGTTCAATCCTCAGCACCATATAAAAATAAATAAATAAGATAAAGTTATTGCCCAGAATATAGAGAGGGAGGGAAGATGGCAGACCAGAGAGAGGAGATATTAGGAGTCAGTCACCAAAAAAGGCATAATAGAGAATTCGGCTGAGTCACCAGCAATAATCCTGCAACCATGGGGGAGCCAAGGCATTTGTGCTTCTCTGGGGCACTGAGACAGCAGAATATAGTGAGGGTCAGTCTCCAAATCGCTGACTCACGGGGGTCTCTGCACGAGATATTGGCAGTGGAGTCAGTGGAGTATGGGGAGGTAGAATAAAGACCCTGGCAGGGGTATCAAAGTGGAGCAGCACGGATAGTCACAGAAAGATACACGCAGACAACTTGGTGGCCCAGAGTACTTTCACACAGATTGCCTGACAGGTTTATACACACAGGAATGCCACTCAGGTCCTGGGAAGTGTCATTGAGCCCAGGGAGAGCGACTTTTGAAAAGTGGCTGCAGCAGACGGAGAAGGAAGGAAGAAACACCTGTGCGCAGAAACTGGCAGGCATCCGAGGAATCTGCTAGTGCTCTGAGGGCAACATACAGCTTGGTGGGCCACCGTCAGCCAGTGGGGGAGCCCATATCTGAGTCCAGCATGACAGCACCCCCCATGACTGTGCAACTGTGGAGGGGCGTGGAGTATAGACGCCTACTGGATAGATCATCTTTTGGCGCCATTCACCAAGCGGCCCAACTCCCAACACCAGCCTTCAACTAACCAGGTATGCAGACTTAACTCCACACACAACTAGTCCACAACAGCCAGGTGGGTTCCAAGACAACTTGCTTAACAGCAGGAGAGTGAGGAGAGAATCTGAAAAACCTTAGCAAGAAGAGTGAAGCAGGTAGCATCACTATACCAGACTTTGAATTATACTACAGAGCAATAGTAACAAAACCAGCATGGTATTGGCACCAAAATAGGCTTGTAGACCAATGGTACAGAATTGAGGACACAGAGACTAATACATATAATTTCAGTTGTCTTATATTAGACAAAGGTGCCAAAAATGTACATTGGATAAAAGATAGCTTTTTCAACAAATGATGCTGGGAAAACTGGAAAGCCATATGCAACAAAATGAAATTAAACCCTTATCTCTCACTATGCACAAAACTCAACTCAAAGTGGATCAAAGACCTTGGAATTAGACCAGAGACCATGCGTCTATTAGAAGAAAAAGTAGGCTCAAACCTCCATCATATAGGATTAGGCTCCTACTTCTTTAATAAGACTTCTATTGCACAAGAATTAAAATCTAGATTTAATGAATGGGATGGTTTCAAACTAAAAAGTTTCTTCTCAGCAAAAGAAATAATCATTGAGGTGAATAGAGAACCTACTAATTGGGAAGAAATATTTACCAAATGCACATCAGATAGAGCACTAATCTCTAGAACATATAAAGAACTAAAAAATCTTAACACCAAAAAAACAAATAACACAATCAATAAATGGGCCAAGGAACTGAACAGACACTTCTCAGAAGAAGATATACAATTAATCAACAAATACATGGAAAAATGTTCAACATCTCTGGCAATTAGAGAAATGCAAATCAAAACTACTCTGAGATTTCATTTTAATCCAGTCAGAATGGCAACTATTAAGAACACAAACAACAATAAATGTTGGAGAGCATGTGGGGAAAAAGGCACAATCATGCATTGCTGATGAGACTGAAAAATGGAAAGCAGTATGGAGATTCCTTGGAAAACTGGGAATGGAATCACCTTATGACCATCCCACTCCTGGGTCTATTCCCAAAGGACTTAAAAGCATCATACTAGAGGGACACAGCCATGTCAATGTTTATAGCAGCATAATTCACAATAGCTAGGTTGTGAAACCAACCTAGATGCCCCTCAGTAGATGAGTGGATAAAGAAAATGTGGTATATATACACAATGGTATATTACACAGTAATAAAAGAGAACAAAATAATGGCATTCACAGGTAAATGGATGAAATTGGAAAATATAATGCTAAGTGAAGTCAGCCAATCTCAAAAATCCAAATGCCGTATGTTTTCTTGGATATAAGGAGGCTGATTCACAGTGGGGTTGGGTTGGGGAACACAGGAACATTAGAGGAACACTGGAAAGGTCAATGGGGAGGGAAGGCAAGGGATGGGGCAAGGGCGTATGAAGGGGAACAAAAAAGAAGAAGATGGTAGAATGAGATAGATATCAATATCCTAAATTCATGATTGAAGACATGAATGGTAATGGTAATGAATATACTTTGTGTACAAACAGTGATAGGTAAAAAGTTGCTCTATATGTGTATTATGAATTGTAATGCATGCTACTGTTATATATAAAACAACTTCAAATAAAAAAAAAATAAAGGTATTGTGTCCAAATACAACTACATGAATAAATATTTTTTAAAAAAGAATATAGGGGAAAAGGTACACTCATACATTGTTGGTAGTCTGAAAATTAGCACAACTAGTGTGGAAAGCAGTATAGAGATTCCTCAAAATCTAGGAATAGAACCCCTATATGACCAAGCTATTCCACTTCTCAGTATATATCCAAAATATTTAAAATCAGCATACTATGGTGATGCAGCCACATCAATGTATATAGCAGCACAATTCATAACAGCCAAACTAGGTATCCTCCAATGGATGAATGGATAAAGAAAATGTGATATATATATATATATATATATATATATATATATATATATATATATATATATATATATATATATATATATACACACACACACACACACACACACACACACATACACACACACAATGGGGTGTTACTTAACTATAAAAAAATTAAATCATGCCATTTTCCAGTAAACTAATGGAAATGGAGACTATCAGGTTATGTGAAATAAGCCAGTTCCAAAAAGTCAAAGGTTGGATGTTTTCTCTGCTGTATGTAAGCTAATACAAAGTAAGGTGAGGGAAAAGACAGAAAAGGACAAAAGGAAGAGGGAATTTCATCAAAATAGAGGAAAGATCAGTAGATTAGATGAAGGGGATTGAGGGGGATGAAGGAAGGACAAGGAAACTGAAAAACAGTGGAATGAATCTGAACTTTTGTACGTACATACATGAATATAGCACAATGAATACCAACATCAAGTGTATCCACAAGATGCTAATTTTAAAACTATAAACAAATTGCAGAAAACTAAATAGAGTAAAGAGAGGGAAGCAGTGGGGAGGAGGGGGTGAGTGCTGGGGACTCAATTAGAGCAAATTGTATTACATGCTTCTGTGATTATTTCAAAATGTATCCTAATGTTATACATAATTAAAGATATTGAATAAAAATCAAAAGTATATTGAGATTTCACTTCATTTCTGTTATAATGGCAATCATCACGAATAATAATAATAATAAAAATGCTGGTGAGTATGTGGGTGAAGAGGTAAACCCATGCATTGTTAGTGGGACTGAAAAGAAGACAAGCATATTGGAAAGCAGTTTGGAGATTCTTCAAAAGACTAAGAAGGGAGATACCATAAGACCCACCTATCACATTCCTTGATAGGTATCCAAAATAACTAAAATCAGTATGATAAAGTGATATTGGTACATCGTTATTAACAGTAGAACAATTCACAATAGCCAATTTATGGTTCCAGTCCAGGTGCCCATCAACACCTGAATTGATAAGGAAAATATATAGAGTTTTACTAAGTCATAAAGAAAAATGAAATCATGGCATTTACTGGTAAATAAATGGAACCAAACTCAGCAATAAAGGATTGAATAGTTTCTCTCACATGCAGAAGCTATTCGAGTAAGGAAGGAATATGGGGATCATTTTTAAATAGAAAGATTGTATTCCACAATTTTTATATAAATGTAATGTAGGATTACATTAAAATGCAACTCCCTATAATGCATATTATAACTATAATGCACTAATTAAACATGAAAATATTGCATATATGTGTGTTAAGTACATGTGATCTATACTATATATTGAATCAGATGTTATTTGTTGATTTTATATCTGGATGTCATGTTAGTTGGTGTGATGAATTGAAGTCTGCTAACATTATTGAATTTAGCCCACCAGACCTTTATATGGGGTAAGTTTTTAAATAAAATTTCATGACCCACATTTGGGACATATGTGTCTACATCTATTATATCTTGTTAGATTGTTCATTTACCAATATTGAGTGAACATCTTTTTTATTTTCTGACTAATTTTGGCTTGAAATCTGATTTTTTCTGATGTTAATGAAGACACTACTTTTTGCTTTCATCTTCCATTTGCGTGGAATATCATTTTCTATCTTTTCAGTTAAAGTCAGTGAATTTCTTTGCCTATGAGTTACATTTCTTGGAGACAACATGGAGGAGTCTTGCTTTTTGATCCAATCTTCCAGTCTATGCTTTTAATTGTTGAATTATGACAATTTATTATCAGTGTTATTATATAGAGGTATAAGCTATTTTCTATCATTTTTTTTATTTCTACTGTTTGTATCATTCTTAATTGTTTGTTGATTATCTATTCCTCTAAAGAGATTTATACTTTCCCATGCTTTCTTGTTCAATTTTATCTTTCTCTTCTGAGTTCAGGATTTAAGTATCTTCTGAGATACTTTCTTAGAGGTCACTTTTTTTATATATATTTGAAGGCTTCTATTCTCAAGAATAACTTGGCTGGTGATAGTTATCCGCGTTTGCAGGGTTCTTTAAAGTGCTTGAAACACATCATTCCATGCCCTCCTAAACTTTTAAAATTTCTGTTTAGAAATCTGCCATTATTTTGATTGATTTGTCTTTTTAAGTGATTGGCACATTTTTAGATTTTTTAATTTGTTCTAATTAGTTATACATGATAGTACAACGTATTTTGACATATTAAACATATATGGAGTATAACTTCTCATTATTCTGGTTGTACATAATGTAGAATAACATTGGTAGTGTAATTTTTATAACTTTAAAATTTTTTTGTTCCCATTTTTTACATTTTAACTATAATATATTATGAAAAATTTTTTCTAGGTATGTCTCTTTGGAGTTCTAAATGTATGTGATATTTCTTTCCCAAGATAAGAGAGATTTTTCTGTTATAATTTCAATGAATAAATTCTCCTCTCCTTCCCCAATATTTGTCATCCTTACCTTTGATATTGTATTATTTTATTTTTACAAAGTGCTAATTGTTCATCATTAAAGAGTAGGGAAAGTGGATGAGCAGTTACAAAGACACACAGATTTAGGAGAAAAATCTCTCCTAAAAGTCAAAGCAAGGCAACTAGAATCCAAATCTAACTGCAATCACTCTGCCTTAGCACACAAGGCTGTGCCACTGGGACCAGCTGACCAAAGCCACCTTCTAGCCTCATTTTTTACTAATTAGTTATACATGACAGTAGAATTCATTTTGACACATTGTACACAAATGGGACACAGTTTCTCCTTCCTCTGGCTATACATGATGAAGAGTTATGCCACTTGTGCAATCATGCATGTGTATAGGGTAATAATTTCCATCTCATTCCACCATCCTTCCCAACCCTACGTCCCCTCCCCTCCCCGCACCCCCCTCTGCCCAATCCAAAGTTCCTCCATTCTTCCGTAGCCCCCCGCCCCCCATTATAGATCAGCATCTGCTTACCAGAGAAAACATTAGGCCTTTGACTTATTTCACTTAGCATGATGGCCTCCAGCTCTATCCATGTATCTACAAATGCCATAATTTTATTCTTCTTTAAAGCCGAGTAATACTCCATTGTGTATATATACCACATTTTCTTTATCCATTCATCCATTGAAGGGCATCTAGGTTGGTTCCATAGTTTATCTATTGTGAAAAGAGCTGCTATAAACATTGATGTTGCTGCATCACTGTAGTATACTGAATTTAAGTCCTTTGCATATGAACTGAGGAGTGGGATAGCTGGGTCAAATGGTGGCTCTATTCCAAGTTTTCTGAGGAATCTCCATACTGCTTTCCAGTGTGGTTGCGCCAATTTGCAGTCACACCAGCAATGTATGAGTGTACCTTTTCCCCCATATCCTCACCAACATTTTTTGTTGCTTCTGTTCTTGATAATTGCCATTATGACTGGAGTGAGATGAAATTTAGAGTATTTTTTAAAAATATTTATTTATTTGCTTTAGTTGTACGTAATGCAATGCATTTATGTTTACGTGGTGCTGAGGATTGAAACCGGGCCCCAGCCCTAGAGTATTTTGAATATGCATTTCTCTAGTTGCTAGAGATGTTGAACATGTCTTCATGTATTTGTTGTTTGATAATATCTCTTCCGTGAAGTGTCTGTCCAGTATGTTACTCGTTTATTGATTTTGTTATTTGATTTATTGGTATTAAGTATTTTGAGTTCCTCATATGTCCTGGAGATTAGTGCTCTATCTGTGGTGCGTGTGGTAAAAGATTTTCTCCCATTCTGTAGGCTCTCTTTACAATATTGATTGATTTCTTTGTTGAGAAGAAGCTTTTATTCTGATACCATCCCATTTACTAATTCTTTATTTTTCTTCTTCACTTTAGGAGTCTTGTTAAGGGAGTCAGGTCCTAAGACATCATGATGAAGATTTGGGCCTACTTTTTCTTCTATTAGGCACAGGGTCTGTGGCCTAGTGCCTAAGTTTTTGATTCACTTTCAGCTGAGTTTTGTGCAGGGTGAGAGGGGTTTAATTTCACTTTGCTACATATGTTTTCCCAGCTTTCCCAGCACGGTTTGTTGAAGAGGCTATCTTTTCTCCAATGGATGTTTTTGTCGCCTTTTTCTAGTATGAGATAACTGTATTTATGTGAGTTTGTCTCTTTTTCTTCTATTCTGTACCATTGCTCTACATGTTTTGTTTGGTGCCAATGCCATGCTGTTTTTGTTTTTCTTTTACTATGGCTCTGTAGTATAGTTTAATGTTTGGTATTGTGATACCTCCTGCTTCACTCTTCTTACTAAGGATTGCTTTGCCTATTCTGGGTCTCTTCTTTTTCCAAGTGATTTTTATGATTGCTTTTTCTATTTGTATGATGTGTGTCATTGGAATTTTAGAAGAAATTGAATTAAATTGTATAACACTTTTGATAGTATAGCCATTTTGACCATATTAATTCTGCCTATCAAGAACATGGGAAATAATTCCAGCTTCTAAGGTCTTTTTCAATTTCTTTCTTTGGTGTTCTGTAGTTTTCATTGTAGAGGTCTTTCACTTCTTTTGTTAGATTGATTCCCAAGATTTTTTTTTTCTTTGAGGCTATTGTGAATGGGGCAGTTTTCCTAATTTCTCTTCCAGGGGATTCATCACTGAGGTATAAAAATGCATTTGATTTATGGGTGTTGATTTTATATCCTGCTACTTTGTTGAATTCATTTGTTAGCTCTAGAAGTATTCTAGTGGAGATTTTTGGATCTTATAAATAAAGAATCATGGCACCAGCAAATAGTGATAACTTTTTTTCTTCTTTTCCTTTTTTTATCCCTTTAATTTCTTTCTTCTGTCTAATTGCTCTGGCTAGAGTTTCTTTCTTCTAATTGCTCTGGCTAGAGTTTCAAGGCCTATGGTGAATAGAAGAGGTGAAAGAGGGCACCCATGTCTTGTTCCAGTTTTTATAGGGAATGCTTTCAGTATTTTTCTCCATGTAGAATCATTCTGACCTTGGGCTTAGCATAAATAGCTTTTAAAATATTGAGGTACAACCCACCATCCCTAGTTTTTCTAGTGTTTTGAACATGAAGTGGTAGTGTATTTGTCAAATGCTTTTTCTGCATCTATTGAGATGATCATATGATTCTTGTCTTTAAGTCTATTGATGTGACAAATTAAGTTTATTGATTTCTGTATGTTGAATCAAACTTGATTGTGGCACACTATCTTTTCAATATGCATTTGTATATGCAATTTGCCTGAATTTTATTCAGAATTTTTTCATCAGTATTCATCAGGAATATGTCTGAAGTTTTATTTTTAAAATTTTTTCTTTTAATATTTTTTTAGTTGTCAATAAACCTTTCTGTTATTTATTTATATGTGGTGCTGAGAATTGAATCCAGGGCTTCACACATGCTAGGCAAGCACTCTACCACTGAGCCAGAACCCCAGCCCAAGTTTTCTTTTCTTGATGTGCCTGTGTGTCTGTCTGGTTATGCTATCAGGGTGATACTAGCCTCATAGAATGAATTTGGGAGGGTTCTCCTCTTTTCTATTTCATGGAATAATATGAGGAGTATTGGTGTTAATTCTTCTTTGAACGTTTTCTAAAACTTAACTGAGAATCCTTTGCTTCCGCGGCTTTTCTTGGTTGGTAGGCTTTTGATGGCATCTTCTATTTTATAGTTTGAAATTGATCTGCTTAAATTGTGTATGTCCTCCTGATTCAGTTTTGGGTACATCATGTGTCTCTAGAAATTTGTCAATGTCTTTGAGATTTTCTATTTATTGGAGTATAAATTCTCAAAATAGTTTCTAATCATCTTCTGTATTTCAGTAGTGTCATGGTATTTTCTTTTCCAGCACGAATTTTAGTTTTTTGAGGATTTTTTTCTCTCTCTTCATTAGTGTAGCTAATGGTTTATCAATTTTATTTTATTTTTAAAGAACCAACTTTTTATTTTGTCACTTCTAAAATTCTTTCTTTTGTTTCATTTTCATTGATTTCAGCTCTGATTTTAATTATTTCCTGTCTTCTACTGCTTTGGGTGTTGATTTGGTCTTCTTTTTCTAGGGCTTTGAGATGTAATGTTAGGTCATTTTTTGGTTGATTTTTTATTCTTTTAATGAATGAGCTCAATGCAATGAACTTTCCTCTTAGGACTGCCTTCATAATATCCCAGAGAATTTTATATGTTGTATCGGTGTTGTCATTTCACTCTAAGTAGTTTTTTTTTAATTTCCTCCCTGATTTCTTCTGCTATCCATTTATGATTGAATAGCATATTATTTAGCTCCAGGTGTTGGAGTATCTTTTGTTTTTTTATTTTATTGTTGATTTCTAATTTCATTCCATTATTATCTGCTAGAATTCAGTGTAGCATTTCTATTTTTCTTTTTTTATTTCTAAGAGTTTCTTTGTGGCATAACATATCGTCTATTTTAGGTAAGGATCCAAGTGCTACTGAGAAGAAAGTATATTCTCTGGTTGATAGATAAAATATATATGTCCATTAAGTCTTAATTATTTATTGTATTATTTAGTTCTGTAGTTTATTTGTTTAGTTTTTATTTGGAAGATCTATCCAGTGGTGAGAGGAGTGTGTTAAAGTAATTCAGTATTGTTGTGTCATGGTCTATTTGATTCTTGAAATTGAGAAGAATTTGTTTCATGTATTTAGACACTCCATGGTTTGGGGCCTAAATGTTTATACTTGTTATGTCTTGTTGATGTATGATTCCCTTAAGCAGTATGAAATGTCTTTCTTTATGCCTTCTGACTAACTTTGACATGAAGTCCACTTTAACTGATATGAGGATGGAAACACTGTTTGTTTACACCATCCATGAGAGTGATATGTTTTTTTCCCATCCTTTCACTTTCAGTCTGTGGATGTCTTTTCCCATGAGTGAGTCTCTTGAAGACAGCATATTGTTGGATCTTTTAAAAAATTCCAATCTGCCAGACTCTGTCTTTTGATTGCTGACTTTAGGCCATTAACATTCAGAGTTATTATTGAAATGTGATTTGTATACCTGGTCATTTGGTTTATTTTTGGTTTTTAACTTAGTTTCTCCTTTCATTGCCTTTTCCTTTAATGTAATTATTCTCTTTGCTGGTTTTCACTTTTTTTTTTCATTTCCTCCTCATGGAGCATTTTGCTGAGAAAGTTCTGAAGTGCTGGTTGCATCCATTTTCTTTCTGAGCTTCATATATGTTATTCCAGGACCTCCTAGTGTTGAGGTTCTGGGTTGAGAAATCAGCTGAGATCTAAATTGGTTTCCCCCTATACATAATCTGATATTTTTGTCTCATAGCCTTTAAAATTCTATCTTTATTCTGTACATTAGCCCTTCTCATTATAATATGCCTTGGTGTGGGTCTTTTGTAATTTTGTACATTTGGAGTCCTCTAAGGCTCTTGTATTTGATTTTCCATTTCATTTTTTTAGATTTGTGAAATTTTCTGATATTTTGTCATTGAAAATATAGTGCATTCCTTTGGTTTGTATCTCCATGCCTTCATCTATCCCAATAATTCTAAAATTTGGTCTTTTCATATTATCTAATAATTCTTTTAAATTCTGTTCATTGTTTCTTGCCATCTTCTCTATACAGTCAATTTTAATTTCAAGGTTACATATTTTGTCTTCATTGCCTAAAATTCTGTCTTCCAAGTGTTCTAGTCTGTTGGTGATACTTTCCATTGAATTTTTAGTTTGGTTTATTGTTTCCTTCATTTTGAGGATTTCTACTTGATTCCTTTTTATAATTTATGCCTCTTTATTGAAGTGATCTTTCACTTTCTGTATTTCTCTCTGATGTTATTCTTCATACCACCCTTTGTTTTGAAGATTAGTTTAACTATGTACCTTCTAAACTCCTTCTCTGACATTTCTTCTACTGTGTTGTCTATGGATTTTATTTTTGGAACATTTTGGTTTTTTGAGGTGCTTTGTTCCCTTGTCTTTTTTTTTGTCATGTTGTTTCTGTGTCTTCCCATCTAGTGGTATGGACCTGAGGCAGTACAGTTTCTACCCTGTAGTCATATAGTGTACCTGAAGGTTTCCAATACCTCACCTTTAACAGGGAAACCAATATTATCAGCACCCAATGCAGATAATACACAGCCTTAATCCAAATAGCTCCTATTAAGGTTTTTACAGTTTTGTTACAATAAATAAAAATGATGCATTTAATTATTGTCTACAATATAAACAATAAGCTTGCTATAAGTTTTACCATTTTCAGTGATGGACAAATGGGGAACAGATGTAGTGTAGGATGTGATATTTATAAGGGAGAAAGAGAGAAGTTAGAGGTAAAAATTTATACTAAGAGCAAAGGAAGAATTAACAGAGGTTGACTTTCAGCATAAGAGAAGTGAGAAACAGAATACAAGGAAACAGATAAGTGAGAGAAAAAATATATACATATATAGAAAGAGGGATTTAAAAAAAAAAAACACAAAGAAAAAGAAAAATATAAGAATACATGCTGGGGGCCAGCCCCAGCCAGGGGGTACAATGCGAGTGCTCAACGAAGTACGAAGGCAGAGAAGCAGCGATGGGGAAAATAACACACTGACACACAAGTCAGGCTGTGGAATCTTCTCTCTTTACTTTCACTTTGTTGTAGGTTTTCAAGCATAATTTTTGGCAGTACAGATTGTTTATACTTTCTTTGGTGATTTCATTACAGACATGACTTAATTTATAGATTACATTTTAGACATATTAAATTTCTTATTTTATATATTTCAAGGTTTTGAGGTCACTTGCACCTTTTCAAGGCCCTGTACGTGACTGCCTGGGCATATTATAATTTTGTCATTATTTATCTAATTAGTTTGGGTGAAATTTTATTTCTCATGGATTCCCTGAAACTGTTTTCTCTGCACACCATTCAGGCTGTCTGATAAAAGTCAATTTTCTCTGTCTGGGATTCCAAAGCACTATTGTTTTTCTTCTATAGCAGTTGTTTATAAAACCTAGAAGCAAGGAAAAGAGGGAGGCAAGGCTGAATGTTAGCTCATGAAGTACTTTTTGCTCTAAGGGATTTATATCTACTTTAAAAAGTAAGAGAAATTTATTTTTAATCACAAAAAGACTCTTAAAGCTTATTAACTAGAAATTAAGTACTTATAGAAAAAGATCTGTATTACTCCTTTTATGTTAGGTTTCTTAATTTTCAAGAAAAGTTAAATGTACAGAGTTAGTCTGGATCTAAATAATTGAAATAGCTACACCTGGTGGCCATATATGTAAATAAAGACCTGAACAGCAAGTAGAAGTCAAAGTTAACTCTTTCAGTACCATGATATCTTTCATGAAAAAAGAGAGGGCTTTATCAACAGAAAGGTTATAGGGAAGCATAGAGAATATGAGCAGATCACATTGGAGTAACAGCCATTAGCTAATCCTTGTGGTGGTTTGATTTTTTTGTCATATGTCAGGGCAACACCCCTGGGCCAGGCCAAGTCCATATATCAGGAAGTCATGTTTTTGGCTGACGTGTTCTCAATGTCCCCAACATTTCTTTTCCCCTTTTCTGTTGATGGGAGTCCACCGTACTCGATAATGAGCCTGTTTTAGGTTACCCCCCTCTGGGGGCATTACCCGTCATTGACTGCCATCCTAGCACTTCAGGTGGACTTACCCAAGGCCAGCAAGCCGCGGTGGCCCAGGGGAAGACATGGGACAGAACATTCGCCTTTGGGAAGGCTTCCCATGGATGATTTAGACTTCCACATCCTGTCAAGGACCGTGTCCTAGTTCATAGGGCTCCCAATCATCATTGCTGAGGGCAGCATGTTGTTGGCGGACCACCATAGGCTGTACTAATCTTGCCCTATCCTCAAGGAAGATGCCACTAAGATGCTATAGAAAATGACACAGCAAATACATAACAAACCTGTAATATACTATTCAGACATCCCACTCCTCTATAAACTGATGCATGAAAAAATATTTGGTTTCAAAGATGGTAGAGATGTGTGGGAGAGGGGACAAAAAAGAAAAAGACAAAAGTTTCAATGGAAAATTGAACAATTGTTTCTATTGTTGTTCAAAATTTTCTTACCTTCCCTCTCCACCAATCAATGGGGTTGTCTGAATTTTCATGGTAGCTCCAGTCCAGTGGGTGCTGAACCATTTGGCTGGGTGAGCTGATAGCAAGATGCCCTAGTCTTCCCACATTCTGAAGAGCCAGCTCCTTCTGTCCCTGTGCTCTTCAGGACTCACTGAGCTGGAGAGAGCCTGGTTCTCTTCATTTTCTCTAACCTGTGTTTCCCCTGGAGAAATGTCCCAGTCTTCAGTTTTCCACAGGCTTTCTCAGGCCCAGACTGGGCCACGCAGACCTATTCGCAATCTGATGGACATGGGCTTCAGATTTCCCAGGCTCTGCCTCACTGCAGTGCCAATATTTCAATAGTCCAACTTGCAGAGAGACCACCAGGGATGTGCTCACACAAGGGAGTGACCCAGCAAAGAGGCAGCAAGATGGTGGGAACCCAGCAGGAAGACCTCTAATGCAGTCAGACCTGTAGGTACCCCAACAATAGATCTTTAGGCCCTGCCCAGTTTCCCCAGACTGACATGGCCATGCCCCAAAATAGTGGCAGTGGCAGCAGCAAACCTGAAGGCCCCGTGGCCCTGATATCCGAGGCCCTGGCCTGTGTCCCAACATGGTGGTGGCTACATATAACCAAACCTCCAGGTACCCTGATAATGGACCTCCAAGCATCAGTGGGCAGTCAGCAGTGGGTGATTCACAGGCAAACTGTGGGCTGTCTTCAGGCGAACAGTGGGCAGTGACTGCAGCGTTGCAGAAGTACAGTATTTCCTCTACTTGAATCCCAAGTCATGGAGTGACAAGGAATGCAGCCTCCCACTATTCCACCATCTTGAATCTCTGGCATTGTGTTTTCTTCCTATCATTCTTACATAATCTGTTCTTAGTTTCTTAGTTTTTTCATTAATCTTGAGTGTTCTAATACCTAGCTTGTATTAGAACTCTAACCTTTTTTATGCTTTAGTTTTTCTATTGGTGAGACTCTCCATTGAGATATTTATTTAACTAAGTGAATTTTTATTTCCAGGTTTTCTCTTTGGTGATTTTTCAGAATCTCTACTTATCGAAATGTTCTTTCATACCCCCATATCTCAGTTTATTCATTGGATCTTTTAATTAAACTTTTTGAATGTTTTGTTTAACATTTCCTCTATTTTGATATCTATGCTTCAGTTATTGGATGGTTCTACAATTTTACAACTATTTTATTACATTGTTTCTAATGTTTCTGTTTATTGTCTTTTGATATTTGTGCATCTGCAGGGCTGAATAGCTCTTACACTATTGTATGAGGGCCTTTTAATGACCTATTTTATCTTTACCATATGCCCAATGCCATGGTAAATCTCAGCACCAAGGCACCCACTGAAATTGTTCACAGTAGTCTGGCAAATGTCAACAATTGCTTTAAAGAAATATAATAATTACAGAAATTGTGACCACTTCAGCAAAAAGCATATACTAATAAACCAGAAAGACATTTGAAAACAGTTTTTACAACTCTACTAGTTCAAAAGTGACAAAATGGAGTAATACTCTGTAACCAGTTGAAAAAATTACATATTAAAAGAAGTAAAACTAATTTTGAACTATACAGAGTATGAAAAGAAAGGAAAAAGAAATAGAAGCCAAGACAAACACACAAGACAAAAGGAGTCAGAATGGAAGAGAGAAAGAGGAAAAAGAATGGGAAAAATGGAGGTAAGTGTATAGGAAATAGAAATAATAAAAAGACATATGAGTAGGTACAACTAACGTAATATTATTTTATAAATGAAAAATATACTAAATTGGAATAGCATAAGCAATGTCAAATTGTGTGGCATCCTATTAAACCAACACAGAAGACAACAGCAGTAAAATCAAAACACTAACATTAAAGTTCCTAAAATTTCTCCTGGCTGAGATATTGGAGATGTAGAAATTTCTTGTTAGGCCTTCTAGCTTTAGATTATGCTACATATTGTGAGGCATGGAAATGCCCAAGCTTCAGCGATGTTGCCCCCTAAGTGTTTCTGGAGATAGGGGAAGTGATCACAGCAGCCAACACTGTAAGAGTTTATTAATTTTTACCACTCTACCTCAGTTAACTGCCCTGAACTTGTAACAGGGGTCCAGTTCATGCTTTGAACATAGCACTTCTTGTTCTACCACTCTTATTTTAAAACTGGCCTGTTTTTTTTTATTCCTTTTTCTATTTCTTTTCCCCATCATTAACCATGGAGAATCAAGAATAAATTTCTTCTCATCCTAGACAAGTTACCTGTCCTTGAGCTCACACACCACAGGAACAAAGTAATTCAGACTTCAGGACTGGTGCCAGATGATCTAAGATATGACTATCTCTCAAGGCTACAAGTAAATTTTTACTGTGACATGGCACACAGCTGGAATGTGGATTTTGAATTATCTCTTTTTAAAAGCCCTCTTTTCCCCCCTAATAGAAATATAGCCTCCGGAACAGAAGTCCCCTGTGTTTCTCCTTTACTATCAAAGCAATAAAACTTCATTTTCCTTTGTCTTCAAATTTTGTCCTCATTATTGGATTATCAGTAGGGACAAGAATGGAGCTTTTTTTTTTTTTTTTTTTTTTTTTTTTTTTTTTGTGGTACCGGGGATTGAACTCAGGGGCACTCGACCACTGGGTCACATCCCCAGCCCTTTTTTGTATTTTATTTAGAGACAGGGTCTCACTGAGTTGCTAAGTGCCTCACCATTGCTGAGGCTGGCTTTGAACTCGCGATCCTCCTGCCTCAGCCTCCCAAAGTGCTGGGATTACAGGCGTGCGCCACCACGCCCGGCTAAGAATGGAGCTTTTGATTACAAATTGGCACCCAATGTAGGTTCTGATAGTGGCTTCTGCTCTGGACTTCTTGGGCAGGTTGGACAGTCCAAGCATTTCCTCCTCCATCCTGAAAATGTAAGGTTACTGGTGAGCTTGTTGAAAGTGGACCACTGGATAATTCGGAGTCAGGTGTTAAAACACAGGAGGTTAAAGGTTAAAACAAGGAGTTGTTTCTGTAAGTAAAGGGAGAGACTGAGGAGAGACTATACCAACAGTTGCTGAGGCTCTTTTTGCTTCAGAGATCTTCTGTTTTCTCTCTCTGAAAATATAGGTTGCTTTAACAAATGGTCTACTTTGAGAAAAGGGAAACTGAATGCAGTAAATCTCAACACATTGTTTTATCTGGTAAGCTGCCGGGGTGTGCATGTCAAGAGTCTGTGTTTCACACATGTGGTTCCCCTTTATAAGGACATCTAGTTCTCCTTCATGAAAACATCTTGTTCTTTTTGGGAACATCTTTGGCACCAGTGATATAGCAGTCATGGTTAAACTGGAGCAGGAAACTTAGGGAATATTTTTCTCTTTCTGATCTGCCCATTTTGAAGATTCCCATATGTTGGTCCTAGTTTTGTGGAATATCTCTGGTTGCATGTCTCTGTGTTTTTGTTTGTATCTCTTACTGGCCCTTTCATACATGATAGATGCTGTGTTGATCCTACTAGTAATCACTTGGGAAAGATCTTGGCTGGAAGAACAACCTGTAAGTATAAACCTGTCTAAGAAAAAGTTGGTGTTTTTCTGTAACACAATCTGTTCACTGGGTGGTTTTCTGAATTATACAGTATTTCAGTTGATGTTGGTCTATCAGAGGTAAAATAAATGGAAGAAATTCTGTATTGCTGGCATTAATTCAATTATATGGTACGGAGTCTGAATAGTCAAAAACTAAGTTAATGGTACAGAAAAGGCACTGACTCTAGTGTGCTAGGATGGCAGGACACCAGAAGAAAGGTTTTAAAGATTTAAATTTTTTCAACCTAGTGCTGTCTTGGCACTGCTTCTGAGCCTGTCTCCAGGCAACAGCAGATCATCTTATTGTGGGTCAGGAACATTAGCACTGAGATGAAAGAAAAATCCCAGAAAATATGCCTGGGCTATAGGGAAGTGGGAAAGAGGACCTGACTTCAGACATGCCCTCTAGACCCCTTTACCCAAGTGAAGTGGTGGCTTCTAGTCAAAAACAGTTTGGCAATGGGTGCAAGAACTGCCAGATTATGACTTGGGGACAGAAATGGTCTCCACATTTAAGATTGACAGGACATCCTATTTGGGCAGGGACACCCAACACTGGGGCAGAACAATTCATGCTATGACTGTGACCCATCAACCTAAATACACAGGGAGATTGGCAAGCAGAAAATAAAACCAGCTATGGCTTGAAAGCACGTTGCTAGAGTAGAGAAAAACCTGCAACACTCTAGTCTTTCTCGACAAAAGCAGCAGCTGTGAAAATTGAGCTGAATAACTGCCCAGTCCCAAGGTCTGACTCAAAAAGCTAAAGGCCCCGCACTGCTTGGACTATACTACAGTTACACCACAAGCAGCATGGGCTACCCTCATATGAAGATAAAGGGAACCACCTGTGTGGCCTCAGCCTCAGAAACAAAACCCCTCAGGCCTCGACAGTAACTAAAGCAAAGCAGCCTAGGACTTCTATCCCCCCTCTACCCTCCCTTCAATCACAATAATAGGATCCTAATTAGAATAAGTTATACTCAATATATGTACAATACGGCAAAGTACACTCTGCTGTCATATATGTCTAAAAAGAACAAATACAAAAAATATTTTTAAAAGCAGCCTAGGAGAGACAAGGCCTTCTTTGCATGCTTTCCCACCATGTATGTACTTAGTCAATTGCTAAGCTCTTTTCCTGAGCTGTGAACATATTTGGATGGAGCCCTGCTGGATGACTCCCAGAGTCCTACATATGCCGGTATCTGTCTCTGGGCCTTTCCGCTTTCTGTAGGGACAGTCCCTAGAAAGATCTGTATGGTCAATATGACCTTCATTGGATAGAGTGCCGTGGATATAAAAAAGTTTCAGTGAGCAGAGGGGGAAAACTTACATAAACCCTTCACAGCTAGTTGATATTTATTTTAAGGTATATAATGTCTGGGAGGAACAGAAACTTAAGCCAACTTATATTTTGTTGGCAGCCTCTGAAAAGAGATCTTCAAGGAAGCCAAAATAAAAGGATGGAAAGGGAATTCCTCCAATGAATATCAATATGCTTACTGCATGCAGAAGTTCCAACAAGAGCATCTAGGCACAATTGATAGGGGGAACTCAAAGTTTATGGCATTGTGATAATGATAAGAGTGGCAAGTCAGGCTCAACAATATCCTGTGCTTCAACCCTTTGTATGCAACCTGGGAGGGGAAAAAAGCAGACTTTTTTTTTTTTGGTTTATTTTTTTGAAAATGTCAGATTGTCTGATCCTTTTCCTGTGATATTTGTTATGTAAATTAAATACTAAGACAACCTTTGCACACAAAAAGCAATGATTCCATTGGCAAGTGCCATCATAACACACCTCTGGTTCCAACTTTTACTTGCTATCCAGAAATAGGAGATTAAGCCTGATCTATTGGAGGTCTACTAAAAGTGAATAAGGCTGTTTGGGTCAAAGGAACCTGAAAAGGGCAATCAATGTTACCCCAATCAAGATTTTGTTTAAGGAGGAACCTCGCCCCAGGAAGAAACAATACACTCCCTAAGAGAGATGCATTGATGGGGATACAACCTCTTCTGGACAAATTTTTAAATGTGGATTAAGTCTATTTTGCTTTATACCCTACAGTACACCTACTTTTTCTGTTAAGAAACTTCACATTTATATAGCAAACCAAGAGAAGGTTTTAGCAGCCTACTTATTTAGGTGTCATAGCACCTGCATTGAATGAAAAATACAAACCAAAACAAATAAACACTTTATAAGGTTATAACTCCAGCACTGAATCTATGGAACTACTATTTTTCAATTTCTGGCATTGGAGTGTAATTACGAAAATGATCAGAGAATATGAATCAAGTTTTTTTAATTGGCTCTTTTTATATATGACATTAGAGTCTGTTTTGATAAAATTATACATTAATGGAATATATCTTATTCTAATTAGCACCCCAGTCTTGTGCATGCATACCATAGTAGGATTCACTGTGGTGTATTTATATATGTACATAAGAAAGTTATGTGAGATTCTTTCTTCTCTTTCCTATTCCTATCTCCCCTACCTTCTCTTCATTCCTCTTTTTTTAATCCTCTGAATTCTATTCTTCCTCTCTCCCCTTCTTATGTGTTAGCTTCCACATATCAGAGAAAACACTCCCCCTTTGGTTTTTGGTATATAACCATAACGATGGGATAAGGATTTCAGAAGTCCCTTAATTCCAGAAACATCCTGTAGAGACACAGACACTGTAACTGATGACATTAACAAAAGACCTATATAACCATTTTAGAACTGAATATATCTCTCAAAGAGCCAAAGAAATTAAAGCAACCAACTGTAAAATCTTAAAAATGGTTGACACAGAAAATTGGATTAAAGATTGAGTACTATTTTAGTGACACTGATAGCTTTTGAATTTATGAAATTTGAAGGATGAAAACTGCCCTTGACTAAAGCCTGGAGACTATTTAAAAATTGTATCATGGGAGAATATATTTAAAGGAAGATGTGAAGGATGGGATCATGACTTGGAGTGACAAAAATGTCTGATAAAATTTATGAAAGAATAATAATTGTCATTATTATAAAAAAAGGACCATACCTTTATAAGTATTCAATTTTGTCAGAACTCTCAATATTTTATTGGCTTAAAATATCTTAAATAAAATATTTCAAACTTCATTTGGATTTTTGATGTAGTCTCAAAGAAGCTAAAATATCAAGACATTAAACTACGCAACAAATAAAAGAAACTTCACACTGATGAATACTGACTTGTGGCAAGATTTGAGAGTTGTAAATAATATTTTTAATAAAATATATTTATTTTAGAACAGATTTAGATTTATAGAAAAATTGCAAAAATGGAATTAAGGTATTCCCTACACCTATGCCTCATTTCCACTATTACTAAATTTTACATGGAGATGAACATTTGTTTCAACTCATGAACTAATATTGATACATGATTATTAGCTGAAGTTCATAATTATTCCCATATCTTTAGTTTTAACCTGATGTTCTTTTTTCTGTCCAGAATCAAACCAGGGTAATATATTACACTGAGTTGTCAAGTCTCTTGGCTGTGACAGTTTCTCAGATTTTCCTTGTTTTTAATGACCTAGAAAATTTTAAGGATACTACACAGGTATTTTACAAAATAGTCCTCAACTGGGATTTCTCTGATGTTTTTTCTCATGATTAGGCTGGTGTTCTATGTCTTTAGGAGGAAGACCATAGAGGCAGGTGTCATTTCATCATATCATATTGAGGCTATCAACATGATTTGTCACTGGGAACTCTGGCCTTGATCACCTGGATGAGGAAGTGGTTGTCAGTTTCCTCCATGGCCAATGCCCCCCTCTTTCCATGCTATACTCTTTGGAAGGAAGTTTTTCAGCATAAAATCACAGTTAAATCATGAGACATTATGCTTTATGTAAATCACTTGCAAATTTTGTCAATTGGAAATCTGTTATTTTTCTTCCATGAACCATGGAGATGGATATGTATTTACAACACTTATTTTACTCATATGTTTATTTTAAAATTTGAGTTATAATCTGATGTCACGTTTGTGGCTCAACTATTATAAACTCTCTCAATAAGTTTCTGTGTCCCACCCATCACTATGATTTTTTTCTTTCTATTTTTATTTATAATACTAGTATGTATTACAGTTCATAATGCACATATATAGCATCTTTTTACATACAACTGTAAGGCACCAAAAATGTACAGTGGAGAAAGGATAGACTCTTCAACAAATGGTGCTGGGAAAAATAGAAATCCATATGCCACAAAATGAAATTAAACCCGTATCTCTCACCATGCACAAAACTCAATTCAAAGTGGATCAAGGACCTAGGAATTAGACCAGAGACAATACACCTAACAGAAGAAAAAGTAAGCTCCAATTTCCAACATGTCAGATTAGGCCCCAAGTTCCTTAATAAGAATCCTGTAGCACAAGAATTATTACCAAGAATTAATGAATGGGATAGATTTAAACTAAAAAGCTTCTTTTCAGCAAAAGAAACAATCAGTGAGGTGAATAGAGAGCCAACTAATTGGGAACAAATATTTAATATGTGCACATCAGATAGAGCACTAATTTCTAGAATATATAAAGAACTCAAAAAACTTAACACCAAAAAAAAAAAAAAAACAAATAACCCAATCAATAAATGGGCTAAGGAATTGAAAAGACACTTCTCAGAAGAAGATACACAATTAATCAACAAATACATGAAAAAATGCTCAACATCGCTGGCAATTAGAGAAATGCAAATCAAAACTACTCTAAGATTTCATTTCACTCCAGTCAGAATGGCAGCTATCAAGAACACAAACAACAATAAATGTTGGAGAGGATGTGGGGGAAAAGGCACACTCATACATTGCTGGTGGGACTGCAAAATGGTGCAACCACTATGGAAATGAGTGTGGAGATTTCTTGGAAAACTGGGAATGGAACCACCCTATGACCCAGCTATCCCTCTCCTGGGTCTATTCCCAAAGGACTTAAAAACAGCATATTACAGTGACACAGCCACTTCAATGTTTATAGCAGCACAATTCACGATAGGTAGGTTGTGGAACCAAACTAGATGTCCCTCAGTAGATGAGTGGATAAAGAAAATGTGGTATATATACAAAATGGAATTTTACTCAGCAATAAAAGAGAATAAAATAATGGCATTTGCAGGTAAATGGATGAAGTTGGAGAATATAATGCTAAGTGAAGTTAGTCAATCTCAAAAATCCAAATACTGAATGTTTTCTCTGATATAAGGAGGCTAGTTCACAGTGTTGTTGGATGGGGGTACATAGGAGGATTAGAGGAACACTAGAATGGTCAAAGGAAAGGGAGGGGAAGGGAGGGAACAAGGGGGGAGGGAGGGGGGGAAAAGGAAAAAATATTGGTGGTTGAATGAGATGGATATCATTATCCTAAATGCATGATTGAAGATTTGAATGGTACTTATATACTTTGTATACAAACAGTTGTATGTAAATAATATTGTTAAGAATATTCAACCCACAATACTAAATTCATACATTGTACTGTCTGTGATACAAGGTAACTATGGCTGATTCACAGTGTTAGATTTAAAGTATGCATTTTTTTTCATCCCTCTGGAAAGGAAGTCCTGATTACTATTTGCTTTTGAGTGGAAAACCTCTGATACCATAGTAACTACCCAGTATTGCTTAATTGTCCTACCTCAGGGATTAAAAACCTCCTAGTCTGTTAAATGAGAGTCTAGCAAAAGATGTGTGAAATTTATAGCTGGATCAAGAAATCCTTTTGCAATGTGTGGATGATTTGCTTATAGATAGCCCTGAATATGGACACTGCCTTCCAAACACTACTGCTGCACCAAAATCACCTTGCCTCATGTGTATATGTGGTATCCACTAATAAAGGATCAGTTTTGTAAACAGTTTTGTCCTGTCTGGGATTCAGGTAAGCCAACAAGCCAGAAGTTTGATTTTAGATAAAAAGAAGGCTACCTTGAGCCTTAGAGAAGCCAATAACCAGAGACATTTATGTACGTTCCTGGGAATGTCAGAATTCTACAATATTTGGATCCCTAAATTTTGACTAATAGATAAACCTCTGCATCAGGCCTTAAATGGAGCATAAATAGAACTTGACTTGGACCCCAGAATGCCAAGATGCCTTTGAGAAGTTAAATCAAAACCTCATGAAAGGGCTGGGGTTGTGCCTCTGTGGTAGAGTGCTGCCTGGTGTGTGTGAGGCAGTGGGTTTGATTCTCAGTACCACATGTAAATAAATAAAGGTGTATCAACAGCTAGTAAAAAAATTTAAAAACACCTCATGACAGTCCCTGACATAGGCCTGCCTGATTTACAAAAGGAGTTCAGACTATACATGCATGAGAAACAAGATACACCATATAAAATGTCTCTTATAGACATTGGGGGACATACTGTGTCCAGTAGCCTATTTGTCAAAACAGCTTGATTACACAGAAAATAATGAATACTGGCCAACTGCTGGAATGATGGAGAGATAGAAGGCCATCCTATCAGACACTCCAAATGCCAACCATTTATTGGGGCCCTAATACCACAGCTTGAATTGGACCAATGCAAACCCTTTTATGCTGAGAAGGATGACAAATGAGCCAAAGAATAGAGATTTGATTTCTGAGATAGCACTGCCAGGTGGAGAAAAATGTCCTATGGGCTCATCATCCTGCTTGAAAGACTGGTCTATCCCTTGGAAAAACATGAAAAGTGCTCACTATGGGAGGGATGCCTTGGTGATGCCTGGATGAATTTCATGAAGCCCAATTTGTGAGGGCCACATCTCCAACAGACTCTTCAGCAAATTATTTGGGAGTGTGATTTCTGTGCCCCAAAACATTTGAGGAATAAACGCAGTCTACCACCATAAAAGGGATAGAATATGTAAAAAGATAGCCTTTTGATGATTAATAGATTTTACCCAAATGCCCTGTGCCATGGAAAACTTCAGATATTTGTGTGTATTTGTGGAAACCTTCTCTGGATGGGTCAAGATTTATCCTACCAGAACAGAAAAGGTTTTAGAAATAACTAAAATTGTCTTGAAAGAGCTGGTTCCAAGACAAGGGATCCCTTCCTCAATGCAAAGTGACAATGGACAATCTTTCATTGAAGAAGTGAGAAAAAGTATTGGATAGTCAATGAAAGTTACATGCATCCTGGAGACTCCAATCTACATGTAAATCAGAAAAGATAAACAACACATTAGAAAAGATGGTGGCTAAATCATGCCAAGTAACTGACCTGCAATAGAATAAAGTGTTGCCAGTTTCTCTTCTCTGTAAAGGTATCCCCAGAAACAGGTTTAAATTGAACCCAGAAAGAAACAGTATATTAGAGACCCTTTCTGGTACTCTGGAGGGAAAGGATGAAATGTGTCTATAACAAATGAAAATAGATAAAACAGTATGTACAACAATCAGTCAAATAATAATTGCTGTACATGAGTGTGCTTCTTCCAGGTCACCACCAAGGTTGGAATAATTTCACCATCCCTACTTATAAAAGTACAAGATAGAAAAATGATAAGAGATAAAACATTTTATTTGAAGACCCTCTCCATCACCCAGTTTTAGTAGAAAGCATCTTGGAGATATTGTCGTTCAATTTTCTGTAGAAATACAATAAGGAAATGTAACAGGGGTCCACTTCATGCACCGAATATAACTCTTGCTGCTCTGCCATTGTGGCTTAATTTAAAACTGGCATTTTTCCTTTTCTCTTTTCCCTCTTCCACTTCCTCATAATGGGGAAGCAAGAATAACCTTCTTCTTCTCCTAGGTCAAGTGACCTGTTCTCTAGCTCACATACCACAGGTAAAGTAATTCAGACTTCAGGACTGGTGCCAAAATATCTACGAAATGGCTACATCTTGAGGTTACAAGTAAATTATCAACCCTAACAGGGCACTGCTGAATGTAGCCTTTGAATCACCTCTTTAAAAACCCTCTGTTCTCTCTGATATGTGGATGCTAAACTACAACAAGGGAGGCAAGGAGGGGAAGAATAGAAATTCATTGGATTAGACAAAGGGGAATGAAGAGAAGAGAGAGGGGATGGGAATTAGGAAAGACAGTAGAATGAATTGGACATAATTTTCCAATCCTTATATTGGAATTATACGTGACCAGCATAACTCCACACCATGTACAACCACAAGAATAGGATCCTAATTAGAATAAGTTAAACTCCATGTATGTATAATAGGTCAAAATACACTTTACTGTCATGTATATCTAAAAAGAACCAAAAAAAAAAGTCATTTGTTCTGCTGAACAGTGAGAATCATAGCCTTTGGAACAGGATTTCCCTGTGTTTCTCCTTTAATAGCAAAGCAATAAAACATTTTTTTTTCTTAAAATCTGTCTTCATTATTGGATTGGAACTGGGGAAAAGGACTGAGATTTCAGTATCACAGGATTCTGTGCTTATCCACACAGACCTAGGCAGGCCAACCAGTGGCATGAACCTAGATGTCTCCAGTATTTCCTTGGCATTTCTGCATGCCTTAGCCCTTTCAGGAGGATCTGAGGTAATGACCCTGATTGTCTGTTGCCCTGTGGTCAGATGTCTCCCTGACTTGGACAGAAGCTTTTTGTTCCCTCTCTTAAATACAATGGACAGTGATTTCACTAAAGATCTCACCCTCTAGTATGAGGGATTCTCCAGCATGGCTAAGATGGCTCTGCAAGCTCTACAGTAAATCTCAGCAGTTGATATAACCCTACTCAGGCAGATTAAAGTGTGCCATACTGCAACTGGTGTGTGTGTGTGTGTGTGTGTGTGCGCGCGCGCGCGCACGCGTGCGCGCGCCAATTTGTTTATTGATGCAAAGTAATTACTCCAAGTGGACAGTGTAAATGCCCCACTCATTCTGTTTTATTGCCAGCAGCAATGGGGCTTGGCTATTTTTATTTATTTTTTTACAGTGACCCTGATTCATAAATTAATCTATGGCCCAATTTAAAGGTAATCCTGGTGAAAATATTTCCTGCTTTCTCTAAGTGAGTTGAAGCTAAAGGGTTTTCATCATGTCCAGAGCTGAAAGCTTAAGCATGGTCTTTATAAAATACTGACCTACCACAGATCTCCACCAAAATAAGAGAATCCAAGCACTTCTCGTGTGTTAGCCCACTTCCAATATTCTTCCTCAGTTTAATTTAAACTGACTTATTCTTCTGCTGTTTCTGAAAAAAAAAAAACTTGTCATCTTTGTCTCTCTTTCTTTATCTATTTGTCACACATTCCCTCAAACCTATGCTGTAGGTGAAGTTTCAGGATTTATGAATTCTTTCTTGTTTTCTGTTCCAGAAATCAAAATTTCTTAATCTCTTAAAGTCTCTGACAATTCAATATTTCACCTCAGTGCATTCCCTCTGTCACCCACCTCACTGAGTAGATATTCTCTCATTATTTTGATTTGAAACTGTGGAGAACCTGGGATCTGCAACCTGTTTCTACTCTGCCACCTTTATCAAGTATGGTTTGGATCTTAAATGTACCCCGAAAACTCACATTTTGAAGACTTGGTCCACAGTGCAATGGTGTTCAGAGTTGGGCATTTGGGATATTATTATATCATCAGGGCTCTGACCTCATGAATGAATTGATCCATTTATGGACTTGTAGCATAATGGGCTACTGCAAGGTGGTAAAAACTCAGGGAGATAGAGCCTACTTGAAGGAATTAGGTTATTGGGGGCATGCCCTTGAAAGCTATATTTTTCCATTGGCTCCTTTCTCTGTTTCTTTTTGCCTCCTAGCCACCATGTGAGAGGCATTGCTTCACCACATTCTTTCTGTCATGGTGTTCTTCCTCACTAAAGTCCCAGAAACATCAGATCCAGGTGAGCATGAACTGAAAACTCTGAAACTGTGAGACAAAACCAATCTTTCATAATTTAAGTTGATATTCTCAGGTATTTTGGCACAGAGATGGAAAGTTGTATAACAATTTATTCTATGAAATAATAATAGGAAATTAAAAAAAAACTAGAGGTGAATACAAATATCAAGGAAGAGAACAGTCAAAGGCCATCAGTTAAATCTGACTTAACCAAGTCTACTAATTATCATTATGTAATCAAGCCCTCACATGTGAAAGAAAAAGAGATGAACATTTCAAAAGAAAAAAAAAAGAAAGAAAGAACACATAGCAGGGATCCAATTTGCCTAAAATTAACTTTTCAGAAAAAAATCTTTCATGCTAGGAAAAAGTGGCAAGAAATTTTCACAGTACTGAAATGAACAAACAGTTCTAAATTGAGACTACTTTGACCACAAATTTATCCCTTAGAATAAAGGAAGTATAAAGAATTTCTCAGAGAAAGGAAACCTAACGGAATATATCTCCACCAGACTTTTCTCAAGAAATAATAAAGGCAGTTCTTCAAATTGAAAGACACAGTAATGAGCAAAAAAACATAGAAAGATATAAATCTCATTGGTAGGGGAATTATACAAATTTAGAGTCCTCTAATAGTGCAAGTTTGGTGCAGAAAACATTATTGTCTTTAGTTAAAAAAATCTCTAAAATCAAACCTATTAAAATAAAATAAGAATTAAAAAGTTAAAATATAAGTAACATAGAAGAATTTAAGGTCAAATATTTTCGGTGATGTGTGGAAGCTAACCCATAATAAGAAGGGGGTGGAAAAAAAAAGAATATAAGTTCAGTGAAGAAGACAAAGGGGGATAAAGCAAAGGGAGGGGAATTGGGAAAAGGAAAGACAGTGGAATGAATCTGACCTAACTTGCCTATGTACATACATGAATGCACCACTGTGAATCTCACCATAATGTACATCTACAAGAAATTAATAATTAATAAGTAAATAGCAAAAAGATCTGGGTGGGGGAAGGACAGGGAAAAAGAGGTACTAGGGACTGAATTAGAACAAGATATATATTTCATCTGTTTATAATTATGTCAAAATGGATCCTACTATCATATAATAGAAAATAAGATGGGATATCAAAAATTCAAAATGTTAAGAGGAATGGAGTCAAAGTTGTGGGTTTTGTTATTGCTATATATTCAATTGTTCTTTTTCGATTATTTGTTTAGGTTTTTATCTTTCTAATTAAGCTACAGTTTTAACATATACAACCAAGGAATAGAAATTTTGTGATATATAGAACTCTCAAAGCTCAACACTAGAAGTAAATTCCAACTGAAAAGTGTATAAAAGACATGAATAAACTTTTATAAAAATATATAGATTGGATTTTTGTATATGCATTATACATTAGAGAAAAGCAAATTCAAATAAGAAATTTAAATATTGCTTCATATGTGTCATAATGGCTGATTTTTTAATTAGGAAAAATAACAAATGCTGGTGAGTATGTGGAGAAAATTAATCACTTATACATTGTTGGTAGAAATATAAAAGGGTATAATGACTCTGTAAAACTGTTTGGAAATTTCATCAAATTAAAAAGAAAAAAAAAAGTGCATCCGCCATAGCAGTTGCACTGCAATGCATTTATCCCAGGGAAGTTTAGACTTGTGTTCACCCAAAAAAACTTACATTAATATTTAAAGTGGTTTTATTTGTAATAGCCAAAGACTGTATAGAATCCAAAATCCTTCAATAGAGCAAAGGTTAAAAAATTGTGGCAGATCTAATATCATGGAAATGTTATACTCAACATTGAAAAAGAATGAACTATTGATGCCCACAACAAGCTAGATAAATACATTAAATATAAAGAATAAAAGAAGCCAATCCCAATTGCTTGCAAAGTTGCATGAATTTTTTTGGATTGGTTCTTTTTAGTTATACATATTATTAGAATTCATTTTGAAATAATCATTATAACATGAAATATAATTTGTTGTATTTCAGTCTCCAGTATTTTCCTTTTCTCTCCTCTCTTCCTCCTCCCTGTTCTCTTCCCACTACTTTACTGATCTTTTTGCTATTTACTTTTAGGTTTTTATTTATAGTTAGTGTCTTGTGAACATACATATGATGAGATACATGATGGTATATTCATATATGTACATAGGAAAGTTAGGTCTGATTCATTCTGCTGTTCTTTCCTTATTCTGTTCCTTCTTTGTCCCTTTCAATTTCCTTCATCTAGTCCACCAATCTTTCTTCTATTTTGTTGGACTCTCCTTTTGTCTTTCTTTGTATTTCTCCCCCACCCTATTTTGGACTACCTTCCACAAATCAGGAAAAACATTCGACCTTCAGAATTCTGACTCTGGCTTGTTTCACCTAGCATGAAGTTCTCCAGTTCCATTCATTTACCAGAAAGTGTCACAATTTAATTCTTATTTATGACTGAATAATAATCTATTATGCATATATACCACATTTTCTTTATCCATTCATCTGTTGAAGGACACCTAGGTTGGTTCCATAGCTTGACTATTGTGAATTGTGTTTCTATAAATATTGATGTGGCTACATATGCTGATTTTAGATAATTTGGGTATTTACCATAGAATGGGATAGCTGGATAATATGTTGATTCCATTCTTAGTTTTTTGAGAAATCTCCATACTAATTTCCAGACAGATTGTACAAACTTTCAGTCCTACCAACAATATACAAATACCCCCTTTCCCCCCACATTCTTGTCAATACATATTTTTATTTGTATACTTGATAATTCCCATTTTGACAGGAGTGAGATGAAATCCCAATGTACTTTGATTTGCATTTCCCTGATTGCTAGAGATTTTGAACATTTTTTCATATGTTTGTTGGTCAAGTGTATTTCTTCTTTGAGGAGTGTTGGTTTAGTGCTTTTTCCCAATTATGAATTGGGTCATATGTTTGCTTTTGGAGTCAAGGTTTTTGAGTTATTTACATATTCTGGATATCAATGCCCTATCTAAGGAGGAGGTAGCAAAGATCTTCTCCCATTCTGTATGCTCTCTCTTCGTGCTTTTAATTATTTCTGTTGCTCTGCAGAAACTTTTCAATTTGATGTCACCTCATTTATTGGATTTTGGTTTTATATCTTGCACTTTGGGGGTCTTATTAAGGAAGTTGGTTCCTCTGTCAACTTGTTGGAGTATTAGGCCCACATTTTCTTCTAACATTTGCAAAGTTTCTGATATAATTTCAAGGTCTTTGGACCACTTTGAATTGACTTTTGTGCAGTGTGAGGGGTAGAGGTAATGTTTCATTCATCTGCATGTGGATTTCCAGTTTTCTCAGCACTGTTTATTAAAAAGGATGTCTTTTCTCCAATGAATGTTATTGATACTTTAATATTAGAAAATTGTATTTATATAGATTTATCTCTGTGTCTTCTATTCTATTCCATGGGTCTTCATGTCTGTTCTGGTGAGAGTACTATGTTTTTTGTTTGATTGTTTGTTTGTTTGTTAATATAGCTTTGTAGCATATTTTGAAGTCTGGTATTGTAAACCTCAAGCATCACTCTTTTTTGGTCCACATTTTTTATTGTTGCATTATAGTGGTATATAATGGTGGGATTTGTTCTTACTTATTTGTACATGCACAAAATATAAAAAATATAATTTGACCAATATAACTCCCCAGAACTTCTCCCCTCCCAGACCCTTTCCTCTTTTCTACTGAACTCCCTTTGTTGCTCAGGATTGCTTTGGCTATTCTGAGTCTCTTATTTTTTTCAAATGAATTGTAGAACTACTTTTTCTACTTCTGTGAAGAATATCCTTGGTATTCTGATGAGAATTGCATTGAATCTGTATGATGCTTTTGGTAGTATGGCCATTTTAATATTAATTCTGACTATCCAAGGACAGGGAAGGTCTTTCCATCTTAAGATCTTCTTGAATTTTTCTTTTCATTAGTGTTCTATAGTTTTCCTTGTAGAAGTCCTTGACATCCTTCCTGAGATTTATTTCAAAGTATCTTTTGAGATTATTGTGAATGGAATAGTTTTCCTAATTTCTTCTTCAGTATGTTTATTCTCAGGGTATAGGAAAGCAATTGATTTTATATGTTTATCTTTTTTTCTTTAGTTGTAGGTGGACACAATACCTTTATTTTATTTATTTATATGTGGTGCTGAGGATCAAACCCAGGGCCTCACACATGCTAGGCAAGCACTTTACCACTGAGCCACAACCCCAGCCCATATGTATGTTTATCATGTATCCTGATAATTTACTAATTTTGTTTATAAGCTCTAAATTATTTTGGTGTGTGGAGTTTTTAGGGTCTTCCAAATAGAGAATCATGTCATCAGCAAACAGAGTTAATTTGAGCTATTTTTTTTACCTCTTTGTATCACTTTAATATCCTTCTTTAACCTGATTGCTCTAGCTAGAGTTTCAAGGACTATATTGAATAGTAGTTTTAATAGTAGTTGTGAGAGTGGGCATCTTTGTCTTGTTCTTGTTTATAGAGTAAATGCTTTCAGTTTTTCTTCATTCAGTATGATGTTGGCTTTAGGTTTGTCATATATAGCTTTTACAATATTGAGGTCAGTTTCTATTATCCATTGTTTCTCTAGTGTTTTAAACATGAATGGGTGTTGTACTTTGACAAGTGTTTTTTCTGCACTTATAATCATGTAATTCTTTTTGGGGGGGGGTTCAATTTTTATTATTATTATTTTTTTTAATAATTTTTAATGTGTACAACTTACATACAACTGTTTGAATGAGACGGATATCATTTTCCTAAATGCATTATTGAAGACCTGAATTGTACGAATAATCATGTAATTCTTTCCTCTAGTCTATTTATGTGATAAGTAACATTTATTGATTTGTATATTTTGAACCAAACTTGCATGCCTGGAATGAAATGCACTTGATCATGGTGCACTCTTTTTTATGTGTTTTTGTATGTGATTTGCCAATATTTTATTAAATTTTTTTGAATCATTACTTGATATTGATTTGATTAAGTTTTGTACATCCTCATGTGGTGAAGGTGTTCCAGCACCTGCTGTCTGACAAGGTCACAGCATGGGGAATACAGCCACAAGGCCACTGTATCGGGAAACCTGAACCATTTGATTTAATAGTGTGTTCTTTATTATCGATACTTATTATGTGGATGATGATATATTTTGCCAATTCCAAGGGAGAAAACATGTTGTTTGGACATGCAGAATTATTCCCAGAATGGGAATAATTAAGAAATGTCCACAGGTGTGCAATGTTTCCCAATAAATGAATAACAACAATATTTTTTTTGAAAGTTCACAAAAACAAAATTATAGATCAAGATTTCTGGGAGAAACTTGGACAACAGGAGTTGTTTGTCCCTCAGTTAATAATTCCTACTGAGCCTTTTGTTCTAGGGCCACAAACCTTGCAAAGGCCTAATTACAGAGAAAGAATTATTTTACCCACAGTACAGGGCCCACCATACATAGCCTACTTGATTGAGGAAAAATTATGGTATTCTCCAACAGACCCTCCTTTACCTTACACAGGGATTTATGATGAGGATGGAAAACACATAGTTAATATTGATGGCAAATGGTTTGACATACCGGGTTGACTTACAAAACTTACCTTTTAGTCAAAGCTTACAAAGATTTAAGGCCTGGTGCACTTTAACAAAAGAATAAAGAAACTCTGAGAAAGCAGTTTAACCAATTTTGTGAGAAAATAAATGTAGGCACTAATTAAAATAAGTTTTATAAGATATATTTTTAGAGTAATGTTAGAAATATTTTCAGATTCTTAAGTCTTTAGGTGTATGGGTTTTTAGATGCTTTAAGATTATAAATTTATAAATTTTAGGTTATCATAAATCATAAGACTTAAGGGGACTTTTAGATGGGAACCTTAGATTAGAAATAAAGTACAGGTGTATTTAAAGTTGAAGATTAATGATAGGTTGGGACACATAGAGTCTGCTTGCTTAGTCTGGCACCTGTTAAACAAGGAACTGCTACATTCTGGGGAGAATTACATATATCTGGAAACTGTAAATCAATGACATATTTTGTTAGAATGATTCTGTACCCATAATGAAAGAAAAAAACATATAAATCAAGATCCAGAGAAAGCAGGATCAGCTTTCTCTCTGGAGATTGCTCGAAGAGAAGGAGTCCTTGTCCCATTCCTTATGCTGACGCCACTCATCCTACAGGACCCTCTGGATCTCCCCTCGGGGCTGGACCCTGGCACTCATGGTTCAATTTGGGAGGATAATAGGTTTCCAGGTATTTTTCAAGATCTTTGTCATTTTCTAGCTTACTGGAATATGAATTTTTAAAATGGTTTCTGATGATCTTTGGCATTTCAGTAGTGTCTGTGCTGATATTTTCTTTTCCATCTCTGATTTTATTTATTTGAACATTTTTCTATTTATTTTGGTTAGTTTTGCTAGGGCATTATCAGTATTATTTATTCTTTCATAAAACCAACTCTTTGTTTCATTGATCCTTTTTTTGTTTTGTTTTAAATTCTCTATTGTGTTGATTTTGTCTCCTATTTTTAATTATTTTCTGTCTTCTACTAACTTTAGTGTTGGTTTGTTTTTTCCTAGAGCCTGGAAATGCTATATTAGTTCATTTATTTGGAATCTTTCTATTTTTTTTTAATGTATGAGCTCAGTGCTATGCATTTTCCTCTTCAAACTGCCTTCAAACTGTCCCAGAAATTTTGATATGTTGTATCACTATTGTCATTTGTTGTAAAAATTTCCTTTATTTCTCCCCTGATTTTCTCTTCTATCCATTCACCATCAAAAGTGTATTATTTCTTCTCCAAGTATTAGAATCATTTCTGCTTTTATCTTATAATTGATTTCTAATTTCACTCCATTATAATACAATAGGATGCAAGAAATTATCTCTTTTTTCTGTATTTGTAAACATTTCCTTTGTGATCTAAAATTAAAAGTGCTGAGAAAACGGAATATCCATATAAAACTTCATCCCTATGTCTCACTCTGTACAAAAGTTAACTGTATGTGGATCAAAAGCCTAGAAACTACACTAGAATATCTGTGACTGCTACAAGAATATGCAGGCCCAACACTTCAACATATTGCCACAGTTACCCCCTTTCTTAACAGTACTTATAAAGCACAAGAAATAAAACCAAGAATCAGTAAGTAGAAAAGCATCAAATTAGAAGCTTCTGCACAGCAAAGGAGACAAGAATGTGATAATAGAGAATACAGAATGGAAGTTCTTTGCCACCTGCTCTATGATAGGGAATTAACATCACGAATATATAAAGATGGACTGGGGTTGTAGCTCAATGGTAGACTGCTCGCCTAGAATGTGTGAGGCACTGGGTTCAACCCCCAGCACCACATAAAAATAAACAAATAAATAAAATAAAGGTATTATGTCCATCTACAACTAAAAATAATTTTAAAAAGAATATATGAAGAACTTAAAAAACTTAACACAAAAAAACAATAAATCGGCAAAATAACTAAAGATACTTTTCAGAAGATGAAATACAAATAGCCAGTAAGTATATGTGAAATGTTCAACATATCTAACAATCAAGTATATGCAAATAAAAACTACCTTGAGATTTCATCTCACTCTATTTAGAATGGCAATTATCAAGAATGCAAATATAGTGTTGACCAGGATGAGGGAGAAAAATATACCCATGCATTGTTGGTGGTACTGCAAATTAGTGCAACCACTCTAGAAAGCAGTATGGTGATTCTTTATAAAACATGGAATGCAACCACCATATGACCTAACTTTCCCACTTCTCAGTATATATCCCCAATGTATAAAATCAACATACCATAGGAAAGCAGCAACATCAATGTTTATACTAGTGGAGTTCACAGTAGCCAAGCTATGGAACCAACTAGGTGTCTGTTGACAGATGAATGGATAAAGAAAAGGTATTAACCATAAGGAAGAAAGAGATTATGTCATTTTCCAGTGAATTAATGGAGCTGGAGACCATCATCGTAAGTGAAATAAGCCATACCTAGGAAGTCAAAAGTCAAGTATTTTCTCTGATAAGCAGAAGTAGACCAAAAAAAGGAGGAAAAAAAGAAATGGTGGTAGTGGGGTAATTCTGAGAAAGTAGAAGAGAGATAAGTGGAGTAGAGGAATTGAATTGAGGGGGAGAACACAGGGAGGGAAAAAGAGAAGAATGGGAGAATATTTCTGACCAAACTTTCCTGTGTACATATATGAATATCCCACAGTGAATATCACCATTCTGTATATCCACAAAGGCACTAATTATTAAAAAAATAAATAAATATGTTATGGTTTAGGTATGAGAGTCCCACAAAAGGTCCTATGTGATACAATGCAAGAAAATTTAGAGGTAAAATAATTGGGTTATTAGAGCTTTAACCTAATCAGTGTGTTAATCTAATGACATTGTAGCAGAAAGAACATTTTCTCCATAGTTGAGAATGTGTACAGGTGTGTCAATGAGTAAAAGTAAATATTTTTATTTTTGTTATGAACATGTTTGTGCATTCTTATTATGAATATATGTTTGTTGCTATGGGCATATGTTCTTTATTTATCTATGACTTTTACGTGGGTGGTGGTGGGTTGCATGATTAGTATATGTGTATGACAAGGCATATAATCTGTAGTTAGTTCTCACACAAAATTAAGATGTTTTCATTTATTAATTCAGTATTTAAATTAACACTATTTTAGTACCTATATTTCTCCAGGCCCTGGTGGTATAGAGAAGACTTAAGATAGGTTCTTGGCCTTATAAGATTTCCACTCTTTTGAAGTGAAAGTTTGTTAGTCATAGTACAGTGTGCTGAATGTCATCAATGGCAGAATGTGTTGTGCTGTGGAAACACAAGGAAGCATATCTAATCAGATTGGGAATGGTAGTGATTAGAAAAGGCTGCCTGAAAGGTACAGTGTCTAGGTTAAATCTTAAAGTTTGAATAGCTGAGTATATATTCAGTGTGGTAAATTTATATATGTACATAGGAATGTTATGTCAGATTTTTTCCACTGTCTTTCCTATTCCTATCCTCCTCCTTTGCCTTTATTTGCCTTTGTCTAATTCACTGAACTTTTATTCCACCTCTCCCCCTCTTGTTGTGTATCAGTATCCATATATCAGAAAGAACATTAGACCTCTGTTTTTTTTGGATTGGCTTATTTCATTTAGCATGATAGTCTTTGTATCCATCCATTTACCAGGAAATGTTGTAAAGTCATTCTTCATGGCTGAGTAATATTCCATTGTATATATGAACAATGATTTTGTTATCCATTCATCTGTTCACAGGCATCTTCATTGCTTCCATAGCTTAGCTATTGTGGATTGTGCTTCTATAAACATTGATGCTGATTCTAACTCCTTTGAATATATAGAGGAGTGGGATGCCTGGGTCAAATGGTGGTTCCATTCCTAGTTTTATAGGAATTTCCATATTGCTTTCCAGAGTGCATCAGTTTGGAGTCCCAACAACAATATATGATTGTACCCTTTTCCCTACATCCTAGACAACATTTAGTGTGACTTCTTTCTTGATAATTGCCATTCTCACTGGAGTGAGATGAAATCTCAGTGTAGTTTTAATTTGCATTTCTCTAATTGCTAGAGATATTGAATGTTTTTTCATATATTTGTTGACCATTTGTATTTCTTCTTCTCAGAAGAGTCTGTTTAATTTCTTTGCTCATTTATTTCTTTATGTTGAGTTTTTTGAGTTCTTTTCATATTCTGGAAATTAATGCCTTATCTGAGGTTTGGGTGGCAAAGATTTTCTCCCATTTTCTGTAGGCTCTCTCTTCATGCTCTTGATTATTTCTTTTGCTGTGAAGAAGTTTTTTAGTTTAATACCATCCCAGTTATTGATTTTTTATTTTAATTCTTATGCTTTGGGAGTCTTGGTGAGGGACTGGAGTTGTATCTCAGTGGTAGAGCACTTGCCTAGCACATGTGAAGTACTGAATTTGATCCACAGTACTGTGTAAAATTAAGTAAATAAAATAAAGTTATTAAAAAAGAAGTCTTGTTAAGTACAGTAATTCCTAAGCTGACATGTTGGAGTGTTGGGTCTACATTTTCCTCTAGTAGGAGCAGGGTTTCTGGTCTAATACCTGAGTCTGATCCATACCTCACATTCTATCAGAAAATAATGGAATGAAATTAGAAATCAATGATAAAATAAAAATAGAAGCTACTCTAACATCTGGAGACTAAATAATATGCTTTTCTTTTTATACCTTTAATTAATTAATTAAAAATATTTTAGTTGTAATTGGACACAATACATTTATTTATTTATTTATTTGTTAATTGTGGTGCTGAGGATCAAACCCAGCACCTTGCACATGCTATGCAAGCGCCCTACTGCTGAGCCAAAACCCCAGCCCTAAATAATATGCTTTTGATTGATGAATTGATGGCAGAAGAAATCAGGGGTGATATAAAAAAAATGTTTTCAAATGAGAATAGTGATACAATATATCAAAATCTCTGGGTCACTGTGAAGGCAGTTCTAAGAGGAAATTTCATAGCATTTAACTCATTCATTAAAAGAATAGAAAAACACCAAAATAAATATTCTAAAATTACATCTGAAGCCACTAGAAAAAGAAAAAGAAAAAACCTTGTCTTTCAATTTGTTTATTTTTTGTTTTACAATTTAAATTTTATATTAGTGCCATAGCATTTTGTATCAGGTAGCTTAATACAATTATAACAAAATACCTGAGGTGATAAATTATAATGACAAAGGGTTTATTTAGCTTACAGTTTTAGATCTTTCTGTCCAAAATGGGAAGCTCCATTTGTTTGGCCTTTGGTTAGTATGGCACATCATAGTGGGAATGCAAGTAGGAGGAAACTGGCCACATCTTGAACCAGAGCCCTTCAAGAGCATGCTCCCAATCACCTAAGGACTATGTACTGGGTCCCAACTTCTAAAGGTCTTTAGCATTTTCCAATATTGCCAATATAGGGACAAAACCTTTCCATATGGATTTTTGGGAGATGCTCAAATTATACCTAAACCATAGCACATAAAATCTTAATATTTGTATTAACAGTACAACACAGTCTATAAAGAAATTGAAATATACCAGTAAGCATGCTAATTATTTAAATGGCAGTTGCAATTTGAAGACAACTGTTTTATGGAATTGCAAGTAGTTTAGTAAGTTTGGAGCAAAGCGTGGATATGTGAAGAGGTGTCAGGAGTTAGTTAAATATGAGAAATCCATTAATCACTATGTCCTTTATGGCCCTGACTTTTTACTAAAATTTATCTGTACAGTAGGAAAAAAAGTTCTTCAAAAAAAGAAAGAATTCATTAGAAGAGGGATAATATCAGTGAATTATTAACTGAAAAACAGTTGAGAAAGGACACAAAAGACATCAATGAATCAAATCACAAAGAAAAATTTAATAAATTTGTTCATATAAACATTTAAAATGATTTTTGAAACATAACATTTAATGATATTTAAAGGCAAACAAATAGAGACAACATTATCAACCTATAAGGTATATACAAACAAGGTTAATATCATTACTACATTAATAACTTTTACAGATTAATTCTAATAATGATAGAAATCCAGTAAGTTGGGCAGTGGATATGGACAGGCAATTCATGATAAAAGAAATACTAACCACATGACTGAGAATTGAGAAAAACAGTCAGGAAAATAGAAGTAAGTTTATTCCAGGACAGGAGAGGCTGAAAAGTTACTATGCTTAATATTATTTCTGCACAATATTTCACAGGTGTGCAAAATGTGTTATAATTTTGAATTCAAATTATTCAATTCTAAGGATAATTTACATCTCAGGATTTTTTAGAATCTAATTTTCATTTAACTAAATTCTAAGTAGAAGATCTCGCACACACAAAAAAAAGATATACAAATGAGCCATGATCATTTTAAAATGTGTTCATTATCACTGTAAAGCAAATAAATATAAATTTAAATAATATGAAAAATCATTTTTACCTATGAAGTTGGTAAATACAATAATACTCAGTTTCAAGAGGATATGAAAAAAACTAAATATATATACTATAAATAGAAACCTAAATTGCCTGAAAAAATTAAAATTTAAGCAAAGTGAATTGTTTTGAAACAGGACAGATTGATAGGAACATAAGACCAGTAAGTAAACCAGTACATGATTCAGTTAATAGTACTGGAAGTGGGAGTAAAAAGACAGGTGGCAGATATACTAGACTTAAGATCTCTAATGATAAATGAGGTTTAGGAAGGAATCAAAGATAACTCCCAAGTCTCATGTTTGATTGCTAATGGTTGATGAGATTACATAAATTCACCTTAACTTTGATGGGAAGATTTCTCCCTTTCTCTCTCTCCCTCTTTCTCCCTCCCTCTACCCCCCCCTTCTCTCTCTCTCACACACACAGTAGCACACACTTATTTATTTTTCTTTTGAGACAAAATGTAATTTCTCTCACATATTTTCCTTATACTCAATACTGTGTGTATTTCTTTGCTCACTACAAGTGAATATGTACCAGAAAGTCATCATCAAGAGCTTTACATGCATATCTCATTTAATTTTCTTAACACCATAAGTTAACTGTTATCCTACTTCACAGATGAAGAAACACATTTAGAGATATTATGTGATTTGTACAAGGTCAGAAACATGTGAGGTGAGACTAGGCTTTAAATCCAGATCTGTCTGTTCAGTACCCAGTGAACATTCTTCATACCAGAGACTCATATATTGGTCATTTACAATTTAAGTAAAATAACAGGAGTCATACAAAGGATAGACTTCCATTTTGACAAAGATTATTTCTGGTAAAAATGGTTCACTCACCAAATATTTTGCTTGAAACTATAATGGCATCTAGGACAACCTACTTTAAATCACTGGATCTGCCAGATGTGCCTATCTTGATTAACCTGTATTCTACCAGGTGCTTCCAATTAAGCTAGAAATGTTGTGATGACACCTTCAGTATCCACCTGACTTTTGCAGGTGAAAAGGTTGCACCAACCCAAGGCCCTAAATGTCAAGATCAAGTCAACATTCATTCTTTCACAAGCTCATACCTTTAACTTACAAAGTAGTGTCAACTACATGCTAAGTCCTATGTGGTGCTCTGACAATACAAAGAAGGTTTAAAATGGCCTTATTCTTCAAGGAGTTCACTTCTAGATGGCAAGTAGCTATAAAAATCTTTATGTTTAAATAAAGGAGTACTATGATACTGTTGATCTGTGCTGTGTATGGTAATTAAAGAGTGGCATTAAACGCATTTGAGAGTTCGGGGAAAAGTTGAAGTATTTGTCCTTAACCATATAAGAAGGGGAAGGAGGGCTTTCAGTTCCAGTTGGCTGTAGCATAGACTTGAGGGATGAAGAGTACAGAATTTTTCAGACATCAATCATGAAACCTCTGACAAAGTAGAATTATTGCAGAGTCATTAGCAAGGGAGTAACATGGTCCGATTTGTATATTAAAAATATGGATTCATAAATAAAGGCAAGGTGATCAACTAGAGTATTTGTAGAAGTTCATGTAAACATTAATGAGATCAGAATGAGGCTGAGTTGGGAGGGAAAGGCATTGCCTGGATTTGGTTATTGTTCATGAGGATGTGAGAAAAGGAAGAAACAGAGGATTTTCAGATTTTTGCATGACGCACTGGGTAGATGAAAATACCATTTGTGATCTTGGAGGAACAGCAAGTTTGGAGAGAAAATGATGAGTTTTAGACATGTTTAGTTTGAAGAATTGGTGAGACGTTCACATGGAGATGTCAAATAGACATTGATTTTCAAGTGTCTGGAGTTTAGAAGAGCCATATGGGCTGGAGATTTAATGTTCATCAATACTACCTGACAATGGATTAGGTAATATGCATGTGGATAAAATGTATATGCTTGTAAGTTAGCTCTTTATGAGCATACTATTTTACATAAAAATGTAAACTTCTAACACTTTTTTCACAGAGCTGAAATAAGTCGTAGCTACTACTTATAACATTTGCTATGAGTTGTACTATGTTGTGATTTATTTTTTGGTATTTATCATAACTCTTTCATGTCAAAGTAATTATTCCCATTTTTTATATGAACAAATTGAATTTGAGATTAGTATAAATTGGCCAAGGCAATACAGTAGCAGAACTGGAGAACTCCAAAGCCAGTATTCTTTTCTGCATCTCATTTTCGGGGTTGGATTTATGCCAGCACTAACCACAGGTTGCAGTCATACAGTAAGCTGCTGGAACGGGTTCATCTCCACCCCCATCTCTGGCCAGGAGCCCAGCAGGTGATGACAAACAAGCTACTGTGGAATTGTGGGTAGATACTGGACTTGTAAACTAAAGGGATCCTTTGTTTATCTCTTCCCTTAGTATTTTCTCCGGCTTTGCCCAGGGTGTACGAAACCTTCCAGCACTAGGATCCCGCGGACTCCAGGCCTCTATGGCACCTCCATTCAGCGCCCGAATCCAGTTGCTTCTCTTGCAAGCAGTAGGTTTTTTCATAGGCCTGATAGGCCAAGCGGCTCGAGCCTTTGGCGGCCCCAAATTTGGCTCAAGAACCACCCGGCCAGTGAGTGAACCCTTGCTTCTGCTTTCTGCGATACAGCTGGCTAAGCTGATTAGACAGAGGAAGGTGAGAGCACAACGGGAGCAGATTCAGAAGTGGGTATAGGGGACATATTTTAGTCTGAGACTCCTGGAAGTTTAGTGGTGGTAGTGGTTGAGGTACTTGATTGAGTTGGGGAAATCAATTTCCTTTCCACCCTCTACTATGAGACTTGAGAGGCTTTCAAATGGGGATTAAAAGGAGACTTCTGAGAGTCAGAGTATGCATGTTTATACATTTGCTCTAAGCACTGGTTGGGTTATTTTGGCGCTCTTCAGTCATTCTGTCCATTTTTCCTGTTTGTGCAAAATAATCGTGCAGGAGATAAACCAGGTGTGGTTTTGCAAACTGATTATCAACTATGGGCTTCCTCTCCCTCTTCCTTTTCCTCTTCCTCCTCAGATCTACCTGTCCAAGGGATTTTTGATTTCTGTTCAAAGCTTTTCTTTCTTTTTTAATTTAAAAGAACAGTAGTACCTGGTCTAAAATAGTGATTACTGTGGCTACCAGTAATAGTTAAACATTCTGTCTCATTGATGCAGTTCTATAGGTAATATCCACATAAAGTAATTGGGGTAAAATGATTTATAGAAATGCACGAAAATTTGCAGATTATTAATTTAAAACTGTAAGCAGCTTAAGCAATCATTTTTCTTTACAGTTGTTCTGGCAAGGCTAGCAATCTCTTTGTCATATGATTGGTGGATTCCCTAGAGATGTTGGGCTGTTGTCTAGTATTGTTTTTCATTTCTTATCTTTAGCTCTCCATTGTTTCATTTGTTTCTTCTTTGCTTTATTCCCAGAATCTAGGATACTACCTGGTAAAGAGTAGGTATGTAATAAGTACTTTCTGAATATCTGAGTATGCATTCCTGAAGATATGAAGAAATAATGCTCATTTTTTACACTCCTGGTTACCTTTCAACGACATATTATGCCTATTCCTCAATTCACTCCCCACCATCCACCACTCATGCATGGTTTTGCTAACAGGGAGGCAGTCAGACGTAGTAGAAAGATAGTAGATTAAGATGTTGGTCTGTATCTTTATAGCTGTGTGCCCTGGGCAAAGGTTGACATGGCAGTTGCAGATAATACATGTTAAGTCTCTGGCACACAATAAGTTCTGTAGCAAAGAGATTACAAGAATGAACACTGGAGCCAGATTGCTCAGGTTCAGAAATCCTAGCTCTCTTACCATCTGGATGTGTGATTTTGGAAAAATTCTTTAAATCCTCTAAATATCCCAGGAGAAAAACAGACTAGTTAATAGAATCTACTGTATGGAGTTGTGAAGATTAAATGAGTTCCTGTACATAAAGCTTTTTAAACACTTCCTGGCATAATAGTCCTAGCTAAAATTACTATCAAGTTTTTGATAGCTGTCATTTATATGTTCAAGCTTGCCTATGATAAGAGATTATCTAGATATATATTGTATAAAAGTGTTCTGAATAGAAGTGCAGTAGATACAAAATCTTATTTGTATGAGTTTTCCTTCAGTCTCACCAAGGTTGTGCCTTTAGTGATGTTGATATATACACCATTAGACCTTAACTTTTTTATGCATATTTTAAAACTTTCTTCCTTTCTCTAGAGAAATGGTTGGGGGGGGGGTGGAGTTTTGGCCATCCTAGGACATGTGACAATTGATGGGAACATTTTGTGTTTCACAATTGAATGAGGACCAAGGATGCTGTTAAACACACTCCTATTCACAGGACAGTCCTCTCCATAATAGAGTTATTTGGCTCATTTTTTCAGTAGTGCCAAAATTGAGAAATTCTACTTGAGTATTATTTGAGAAAGCTGGTTTCTTTCCAGTCTTACTTGATAAGGCCTGAGAGAAAGCCGTTATAAAATAAATAGGTAAGTTGACCTATTTTTTTATGTTAGACTGGGTTGATACCAGTTAAATTTTTGGTCAAGCCTAGGACTCCTGATGTAATAATAACAGGTATCATTTATAGAGTGCTTATTGCATACTAGGAACTTTGTGAATTTTATCTCCCATTCGTATGCCAAGAAATTATTTAAGATCAGGACGGAGGAGGAATTGATGCTAATACCTAGCTCCAACAGACTGTATATACTGACTGAGATTCTCTCACCCACATGCATTTGAATGCTGTCTTTTGGTGCCTGAATACATAGATGGATAAATTCTATATACCAGATGCAAGAAAATTCTAAACTGCTGATATATTAAGTTTGCCTTAAGATCGTTTACAGCAAAATCAAGTATTTTTCTCTTCCTCTGACTGTGCTATCAGAATGGCACTTGTATTTTTTAGTCTTTATATATTACAGGATTGAAAAGTCCATTTAGTCTGTTTTCCTTATCCTTCCAAAGGTCAAAAATTTGCCTTTTATCTTTCTCTTAAATATCAGTAATTGAGTAAGTGACAGTTTCCTTAAATGTAAAATGGGATAAAATAATTGTACCTATTTCATAAAGTTATTGTGATACTTGAATGAGATAACAGCTCTAAAATACTTAGCACATTCTCAATGAAAGTTAATTTTAATATTATAGATTGTGGTCTTATTTTCAATAGAAAACAAGAATACAATCATGGATACTAGCATGTACTGGGGAATTTGGGTTGGGTATCTTGGTTCCTGCTACTTACTCTTGGTTTACTCAAACATACTCTCATGACCTACATTTACAAAAATACCTACGAGTACACACATATATACATATACACACTTATAATGTAATTTTGACACAGTGAACCCATCAATTCCATAGTTAACAAGTTTGCGGAAAACTGTAAAATGAAAAAAAAAATCTATGACATATTTATGATTTCTTTTTGTAATTTTATTTATTTTCTTCATAAACTAAGACTATAAAATATGTTGTTAGAGGTCATGGACAGTAAGTAAGTAGTTATTAATTCTCCCAATGAGGAGACAAGTACATGTACTGATGACATTATCTATTTATAGGATTGTGTGATAATTAATGAATTCATCTATGTAAAACTTTTAAAATAATGCCTGGCATAATAGCTCTATGTAAGTATTAATTATATTATTATTATTAGGTGTGAAATCAATATGTTCATGCTTATTCATGAAAGAAGATTAAGTGCCTATATATAATTTATCAAGATATATAAAAGTGTCCTGAAGGGGAGAAGTGAAGAACATGCAAAATCTTACTTGCTTTAGCTCTTCCTTAGTCCCTGCCTTCTTAATACATAGAAATGTTCTTATCAGAAAACAAAGTAAATTTTATTAATCAGCTACCATGTGCCACTTGATAAGGCAATGAATGGTTAACTTAGTCTTTTGTAAACTGAATCCTCATAACCACACTTCGAGGTAGGTATCATTATCATCATCTTATAGATGAGGAAAGAAAAGGTTTAAAACTGTCCAGTAACTTGTCTAGTGCCATATAGTTAGGAAGTGATAGAGCCAGGTCAGTCTGATTCCATCTTTTATGGCTCTTCATGAAAGAGTAATGCTTCCTCATCACCAGCTCTCTGATTGAACAATCAGTTCCTTCTAAATCATTGTCTGTTGTCTTTATGCTTATCTTTCAATCCCTGTTTGAGCACTCTTTCACTACTCAGAATTCAGGCTACCACTATTTCATCTGAAATTCTATACCCTCAGTTGACTTCCAAGAGTGAGCCTTACAAAAGAATATCAACTTACTATGTTCACCATCATCCATAGCCTGGCCATTGTTTCTGCATATTTGGAAATTTGCTTTTGTTAGTGATTTCACAGTTGACAAGGTTTTGAAGATTTGCAGATCACCTAATAACATATATAATGATATACTCATATGTTGTCAAAGTGAATGTTCATAAAGGCAAATCCAGATCTCAATTTAATATTATGGTACATTATATATGTCTACAACAAATAATAAATAAGGTAACTCCTTATGTACAGGATACGGAATGAGTTACCACATGTATTTTGAATGAAAAAAAAATCCAAATAATTTAAAATATATTGTTATTTTATGAAAGAAATGTAAAGTTCTTGGCATTTAAAGTATTTAATTACTGTTGTGTTCTCTCCTTTAATATATGCTTGGTTTATTTTTTTTTCTACTTGCTACAGACTCAATTTTGGAAGTAGTTGGTGCTTTTTTCCCACATCTTCTCCAGAATTTATTATTGTTTGTCTTCTTTTAAATTCTATTTGTTCTTTTTAGATATACATTACAATAGAGTATATTTTGACTTATTTATGCATACATGGGATATATCTTATTCTAATTAGGATCAGGTCTTGTGGTTTTACATGATGGGGAGATTCATTGTGGGGTATTCTTATATGTTCAAAGGAAAGTGTGTCAGATTTTGAAGAACTGTTGGACGGCATTCATTGGTGAGGTGGCCAGGTTCTAGACCTCAATGTGAAAACTCAGGCCCTTAACTCCAGAGCTACCAAAGTAGAGGTTCAATTTATGGTGGATGAAATTACCATTTATGCATGCTTTTAAACAAACATTTACTGAGAACCCAGTAGGTGCAATTTCTAAAGGATGGATAGGAATTAGCCTAGAGAAAAGGTATATATAACATTTTCTTATAACTTTATAAAAATCTTCCCTGTATCTATAATTGTATCTTTTTTTCATTCTCAGTATTAACCCATTATTGTATGTGTACTCTCCTCATTCTCCATCATGCTTGTTGTAGTTTATCTGTTTTATGGGTATTTATAAGTTGTTTTTACTCATGTGTTCACCCTGGTTTTGTTACTATTGCATTATTTCTTTGTCTTTAAACTTTGTCTTTGTTTCCCTATACTTTTTTCATTTACTTTGTTTTTATATTATTTTAAGTGGAATATTTTATATATATATATTGTATTAATTTTATACTTTAACAAAAAAGCATATTATTTGTAAATGTGCATGTATGGATATACCACAAAGCATTCCAATTTCATATATATATGTATATATATGTATAATATATTATATACACATAAAATATATAAAATGAACCCATTAAAAATAAATAAATAAATAGATGGAAGGCCAATAGAGTAGAGGAAGATGACCAAGGGGAGGAGGGAGGAAGAGTAGGAAGGGGATAGTACTGGGGATTGAAATGGAGAAAACTATGTAATATACATTTAAGAATATGCCAAAATGAACCTCACTATTAACACTAAAAACACATATTAGGATAGCTTTAGCTATATCTCATAGATTTTGATAAGAAATGTCACACTTTATTGTCAGTCTCTGGATAATTTGCAATTTTAATTTTGTTTACCTCTTAAGGCCATACATTATATAGAAGAATGTTTTCAAAATAGTTAAGGTTTAAAAAAATCATCTTTCTCTATGGGGTTCCTAGTATTACTGGATTATGATAATTTACCTAATTGAACTAAACTGTTTATGAAACTTTTGTCTATTTTAAGTTTTCTTTATGAACAATTGCACGATCATTTCATGTTAATGATTTGGGGATACAGAGATATTCACTCTGATGGAATAAAAATTCTTTCTCTGTATGTATTTGAGCATGTTGGTTGTACTATTAAGTTCCCATATATATCTTTATTTATAATGATTGTGAATTTCTGAGAAAGCTGTATAATCTGTTACTATTTTTATATTTATGGCTAAGTTCTTTTTGTATTCCCTTTTGAGTTTATGTTCTATATATTTACCAGCTTTTTTAATACAGAAAAGAATATGACTTGTAGCACCATCATGAATTTTTCTTTTCAAGTTTAAATTTTGAAATGTGCTTAATATGATATTAATGGTACCCATACCTGGTGTTGTTTTTTTCTTCTTGTATTTACCTAGTATGTATTTGCCTAGCTTTATGTTGTTTTAAATATTTCATTGTCTCTTTGCTCCAGGTGAATCTCATGTAAATAATGTATTACTAAACTTTCATTTTTTAAAACCAAATTTAATTATTTAATGATTTTGTACTCTAACAGGTAAATTCATTCCTTCACACTTATTATGCTGCAATTGGTTTAATTCCACTTGATAGTATGTTTATTATACTTTCCCTTTCCTTACTTTTTCAGTCTTCAACAAATTTATTTTCATTTACTTTTTATTTGGAGATTATACGTTTCTTTATAATTTCCTAATACATATTGCTTCATGCCAAAGAAGTATCATTAAAACAATTAAATATTTTAATTAAATAATAAACTTATAGCCCCTTCATAGAATGTGTTACTTGCCTTTTCCCTACTCATATGCCTAACCTAAAACCCTCCATGCAGTGTTGCCAAATTTAGCAAATAAAAAATACAATACACTCAATTAAATTCAAGATAAAAACATATAGATTTTAGTATAATTATTCCCATACTATAATTGGTTTACTTAATGCTAAACATTATTTGCTATTCCTCTAAACTTCAAATTTAACTTAGCATTCTATATTTTATCTGGAAACCCTACCTTAATATGGTGTAAAGTCTCTGTTCTCCAACCCATCAGTTTAGCAGAGATGTGTAATATTAACTTCCAGGGCATTGCTATAAAATATCTATTTCTTTCTTTTCTCCTTTTTTTATTTTTTACTTCATTTTTACTTTTTTATTTTTAATTTGTTTTAATTAGTTATACATGATAGTAGAATGCATTGATGCACTATGATATATCATACATAAATGGGATATTCTCATTTTTCAAAGTGTACATGTTGCAGAATCATATTGGTCATGTAGTCACATATATACATACAGTAATAATGTCTGTTTTATTCCACTGTCTTTCCCATCCCCACATCCCCTGCCTCCTCTCCCTTCACTTCCCTCTACCTAATCTAAGGTAACACTATTTTTCTCTAGTGCCCCCCACCTCATTGTGAATTAACATCCACATATTAGAGAAAACATTCTGTCATTGGTTTTGTGGGATTGGCTTATTTCACTTAGCATGATAGTCTCCAACTCCAACCATTTACTGGTAAATGCCATAAATTCACTCTTCTTTAAAGCTGAGTAATATTCCATTGAGTATATATACCACATTTTCTTTATCCGTTCATCTATTGAGGGACACCTAGGTTGGTTCCATAGTCTAGCTATTGTGAATTGAGCTGCTATAAACATTGATGTGGCTGTGTTACTATAGTATATTGATTTTAAGTCCTTTGGGTATAAACCAAGGAGTGGGATAGGTGGGTCAAATGGGGGTTCCATTCCCAGTTTTCTGAGGAATCTCCATACTGCTTTCCATAGTGGTTGCCCCAATTTGCAGTGCCACCAGCAATATATGAGTGTACCTTTTTCCCCACATCCTCACCAACATTTATTATTTCCTGTATTCTTGATGATTGCCATTTTTACAGGAGATGAAATCTTAGAGTAGCTTTGATTTGCATTTCTTTAATTGCTAGAGATGTTGAACACTTTTTTTTTTTTTTTTTTTTTTTTTTTTTTGTGTACCAGGGATTGAACTCAGGGGCACTCGACCACTGGGTTACATCCCCAGCCCTTTTTTTTGTATTTTATTTAGAGACAGGGTCTCACTAAGTTGCTAAGTGCCTCACCATTGCTGAGGCTGGCTTTGAACTCGTAATCCTCCTGCCTGAGCCTCCCAAAGTGCTGGGATTACAGGCGTGTGCCACCATGCCCAGCTTGAATACTTTTTCATATATTTGTTGATCAATTGTATTTCTTCTTCTGTGAAGTGTCTGTTCAGTTCCTTAGTCCATTTATTGATTGGGTTATTTGTTTTTTTGTTGTTGTTGTTAAGTTTTTTGAGTTCTTTATATATCCTAGAGATTAATGCTTTATCAGAGGTGCATGTGGTAAATATTTTCTCCCAGTCTATAGGCTCTCTCCTCACATTAATTGTTTCCTTTGCTGAAAAGAAGCTTTTAAATTTGAATCCATCCCATTTATTGATTCTTGATTTTACTTCTTGCACTTTAGGAGTCTTGTTTAGGAAGTCATATCCTAAGCCAATGTGGTGGAGATTTGGGCCTATTTTTTCTTCTATTTGGTTCAGGGTCTCTGTTCTAGTGCCTAAGTCTATGATCCAGTTTAAATTGATTTTTGTGCAGGGTGAGAGATAGAAGTTTAATTTCATTTTGCTACATATGGATTTCCAGTTTTGCCAGCACCATTTGTTGAATAGGCTATCTTTTCTCCAGTGAATATTTTTGGCACCCTTGTCTAGTATAAGATAGCCATATTTATGTGGGTTTGTCTCTGTGTCCTCTATTCTGTACCATTGGTCTATAAGTCTATTTTGGTGTCAATACCATGCTGTTTTTGTTACTATGGCTCTGTAGTATAGTTTAAGGTTAGGTATTGTGATGCCTCCTGCTTCACTTTCCTTGCTAAGGATTGCTTTAGCTATTCTGGGTCTCTTATTTTTCCAAATAAATTTCATGATTGCATTTTCTATTTCCATGAAGAATGTCATCAGGATTTTAATAATAATTGCATTAAATCTGTATAGTGATTTTGGTAGTATGGCCATTTTGACAATATTAATTCTGCCTATCCAGGAACATGGGAGCTCTTTCCATCTTCTGAGGTTTTCTTCAATTTCCTTCTGTAGTGTTCTGTAGTTTTCATTGTAGAGGTTGTTCACATCTTTTGTTAGATTGATTCCCAGGTATTTTATTTTATTTTTTTGAGGCTATTGTGAATGGAGTAGTTTTCCTAATTTTTTTTAGGTGGATTTATCACTGATGTATAGGAAAGTGTTTGATTTATGGGTGTTGATTTTTATATCCTGCTACTTTGCTGAATTCATTTATTAGTCCTAGAAGTTTTCTGATGGGATTTTTTTTGGATCTTCTAGATATAAAATCATGTCATCAGCAAATAGTGATAGTTTGAGTTCTTCTTTACCTATTTGTATCCCTTTGATTTCTTTCTTTTGTCTAATTGCTCTGGCTAGAATTTCAAGGATGATGTTGAATAGAAGTGGTGAAAGAGGACATCCTTGTCTTGTTCCAGTTTCAATTTTTATCCATTTAGAATGATGCTGGCCTTGGGTTTAGCATATATAGCTTTTACAATGTGGAGGTATGTTCCTACTATCCCTAGTATTTCTAGTGTTTTGAACATGAAGGTGTGGTATATTTTGTCAAATGCTTTTTCTGCATTTTTTGAGATGATCATATGATTTTTGTTTTTACGTTTATTAATATGATGAATTATGTTATTGATTTCTGTATGTTGAACCAACCCTGTATCCCTGGGATGAATCCCACTTGATCATGGTGCACTATCTTTTTAATATGTTTTTGTATGCTATTTGCTAGAATTTTATTGAGATTTTTTGCATCTATGTTCATCAGAGATATTGATCTGAAGTTTTCTTTCCTCGGTGTGTCCTTGTCTGGTTTTGGTATCAGGGTGATATTAACTTCATAGAATGAGTCTGGAATGGTTTCCTCCTTTTGTATTTCATGGAATACTTTGAGGAGTATTGGTGTTAGTTCTTCTTTGAAAGTCTTTTAGAACTCTGCTGAGAAGCCATCTGGTCCTGGGCTTTTCTTGGTTCATAGGCTTTTGATGGCATTTTCTATTTCATTACTTGAAATTGATCTGTTCAAATCATATATAACCTCCTTATTCAGTTTGGGTAGGTCATATGTCTCTAGAAATTTGTTGATGTCTTTGATAGTTTCTATTTTATTAGAGTATAAATTTTCAAAATAGTTTCTAATTATTTTATGTATTTCAGATGTGTCCATTGTGGTGTCTCCTTCTTCATCTTGTATTTTATTAATTTCAGTTTTCTCTCTTTTTTTCTTCATTAGCATGGCCAGGGGTTTATCAATTTTATTTATTTTTTCAAAGAACCAACTTTTTGTTTTGTTAATTTTTTCAACTGTTTCTTTTGTTTCAATTTCATTTATTTCAGCTCTGATTTTAATTATTTCCTGTCTTCTGCTGCTCTTTGTGTTGATTTGTTCTTCTTTTTCTAGGGCTTTGAGATGTAGTGTTAGGTCATTTATTTGTTGACTTTTTATTCTTTTAATAAGTGCTCTCGATGCAATAAACTTTCCTCTTGGTACTGCCTTCATAGTGTCCCAAAGATTTTGAAACATTGTTTCTGTGTTCTCATTTACCTCTAAGAATTTTTTTTTATTTCATCCTTGATTTCTTCTACTATCTATTCATCATTCAATTGTGTATTATTTAGTCTTCATTTGTTACAGTAGCTTCTATTTTGTATCTTATCATTGATTTCTAATTTCATTCCATTGTGGTCTGATAGAATGCAGGGTATTATCTCTATTTTTTTTTTTATTTACTAAGAGTTGCTTTGTGGCATAAGATATGTTCTATTTTAGAGTAGGATCAATGTGCCGCTGTGAAGAAAGTATATTTGCTTGTTGATGGATGGAATATTCTATATGTGTCTGTTAAGTTTAAATTATCAATTGTATTTCTATAGTTTCTTTATTTAGTTTCTGTTTGGAAGATCTCTCCAGTAGTGACAGAGGTGTGTTAAAATCACCCAGTATTATTGTATTGTGGTCTATTTGACTCTTGAAAGTGAGAAGGGTTTGTTTGATATACACAGATGCTCCATTGTTTGGGGCATAAATATTTATAATTGTTATGTCATGCTTATATATAATTCCCTTAAGAGGTATGAAATGTCCTTCTTTGTCTCTCCTGATTAACTTTGGTTTGAAGTCTACTTTATCTGAAATGGGAATGGAAACCTCTGCTTGTTTATGCAATCCATGTGAGTGATAATTTTTTCCCCATCCTTTTACCTTCAGCCTATTGATGTCTTTGCCCATGAGGTAAGTCTCTTGTAGACAGCATATTGTTGGGTCTTGTTTTTTATTCCAATCTGCCGTCTATGTCTTTTGATTGATGAGTTTAGGCCATTAACATTCAAGCTTATTATTGATATATGATTTGTATTCCCTGTTATTTTGATTTATTTCTGGTTTTTGATGTGTCTTAGTTTCTCATTTAGTTAAATGTCCTTTTAGTGTAGATCCTCCCTTTGCTAGTTTTCACTTTTTTTTTTCACTTCATCCTCATGGAATATTCTGTTGAGAATGCTCTGTAGTGTAAGCTTTTTAGTTGTGAATTCTTTTAATTTTTGTTTATCATGGAATGTTTTAATTTCACCTTCAAATCTGAAACTTAATTTTGCTGGATATAAAATTCTTGGTTAGCATCCATTTTCTTTTAGAGCTTGAAATATATTATTCCGGGACTTCCTAGCTTTGAGGGTCTAGGTTGAGAAATCAGTTGAGATCCAAATTGCTTTCCCCCCCACATGTAATTTGATTTTTTTTTCTCTCACAGCCTTTAAGATTTTATCATTATTCGGTGTGTTGGTCATTCTCATTATAATGTGTCTTGCTGTGGGTCTGCTGTAATTTTGTACGGTTGGGGTCCTGTAAGCCTCTTGTATTTGATTTTCCATTCCATTCTTTAGGTTTGGGAAATTTTCTGCTTATATCATTTAAAAGATTGTGCATTCCTTTGGTTTGTATCTCTGCTCCTTCATCTAGTCCGATAATTCTTAAATTTGGACTTTTCATGTTATGCCATAATTCTCGTATTATCTGTTCATGGTTTTTTACCATCTTCTCCACATGTTCAACTTTTCTTTCAAGATTATATAGTTTTTCTTCATTGTCTGAGGTTTTCTATTCCAAGTGGTCTAGTCTGTTGTTGTTTCTTTCTATTGAATTTATAATTTGGTTTATTGATTCCCTCATTTCAAGGATTTCTGCTTTTTTTTTTTTTTTCATGATCTCTAACTCTTTATTGAAGTGGTCTTTCACTTCCTGTATTTTTTCTTTGATTTCACTCCTTATACTATTCTTTACTTCACATATCAATTTAACTATATACAGTCTGAACTTCTTCCTGGACATTTCTTCCACTGTGTTATCAGTAGTTTCTGTTGTTGAAACATCTTGGTGTATTTGGGCCACTTTATTCCCGTGTTTTTTCATATTCTTAGTGTGTTTTCCCATCTAAAGGTATGGATCTAAGGCAGGATAAATTCTACCCTGTAGACCTATAGTGTCCCTGAAGGTTTCCAGCACTTTGCCTTTACTGGTGAGACTAATATCAACAGCACCCAGCATACACAATATATAGTCTTAAACTTAATAGCTCCCACTAAGGCATCTACTGCTTTCTTGCATTAACCCAAAATGATGAGTTCAATAACTATCTATAATACAAACAGAATATTTGTTAAAACGACTTACAATTTCAAATGATGGATGAGAGAACACAGGTAGTATAGTATGCAATATTCATCAGGAAGGAAGAGAGAAGCTAGAAGTAAAAATTCATAGGAAGAGTGGAAGAGGAGCCAAAAGAGATTGGCTGTTGGTTGGAGAAAAGTTGGAAAGAAAATCCAAGAAAATAGATAAGAGAGAGGAAGAATATAAACAGAGATAAAAAATTAAAGACGTAAGAATCCAACAAAAATGCAAAACACCATTCATATATCATTGTCCTCCATATACTGATGCATTAAAAACATCCTGTTCCAAATATGATACAGATTAGTGAGTCAAAAAATAAAACAAAACTAAACAAATTTTGGTGGAAAGTCAAACTGTCTCTGTCAGTAATCAATAGTTTCTCAGCCCCGTTGCTGACATTTCTCAGGATCACCAAACCCAGATCAACCCTCGCAAAACCAGTCTCTATCCCACCAATCTGGGCTTCAGATACCTCAGTCTTGGCCACACTGCAGTCTCAAGGTCTCAATGCTGCTCCTACTTGCAGAGAGACCACCAAGGATACCCTGACACATAGGAGCAACCCCGAGATGCAGCAGCAAGAAAAGGGCCACCAGCACTCTCAGCAGGAAGACCCCAGTTTTCTCCAAACTTGCACGTTCCCCCACACTGGACCGCCAGGCCCCAGCTGGAGTCCCCAGACAGAGGATTTTGTGGTGGTAAATCTGCTAGCCCCAGGCCCCAGGCCCTGGTTGGTGTCCCAAAATGGGTGTAGCCACATGCAACCAAACTCAGAGTCTCACCCAAAGCCATCCTCTAGGCGTGGTAGCAGCAGTAGTGGCAGTGGTTGTTGGAAACAAGCAGCAAGTCAGCAGCTGTGGGGCCAGCATCACTAGGCGATCTCTGGGGGTCAGTAGCAATGTCAGCGTCAGTTGCATCCAGGGCAGCAGTTTCTTCTGTGGCAGAAGAACCCAGAAAGAAGACCTCCAGGCAATATCAGGCTGGCAGCACTGGAATCAGAGGCAGTAGCAATGGCAGTAGCAGTGCAGGTGGCGGTCAGTTAACAGGAGACTTCCGGTTCCACAGCCTCAACCTTGGAGGTAGCCTTGCAATTCGTGTCTGAGGTAACCAAAGCTGTGCCCAGAGGAGAGACCTCCAGGTGCTGTGACTGCTGTGTTACTTATTAATGGGGCCGAGGTCTAAAGCTACCCCCCTCTTTGGGCCCTAAAAGGGAGTTCTTTCTGCCAGCAGAAAGAGTTAAAGTAGCTTACCTGGCGAAGATAGGCTTAGTGGGAAAAAGTCGCCGAGTATCTCTATCCCCGCCTGATTGACGGACACCACGCCACACCCGGGGAGTTTTGGTAGAAAGCAATGCCAAAAACTCAAATTTATTGAACAGTGAACTTCACTTATATAGGCCTAAAAGTAACCAATCCTTGACCAGCAAGGCGGTTCCAGCTCTCACGTCATAGCCACAATCCCTTGCTTAGCCCCGGTCCTCCAAAGGGCGTGGTAAGCAATCAGAGCCCATCCCCTTGGCAGACAGCATCCGGAATGTCCCAACAATTCCCCTTTTTTGTTTTTTTTCAAAATGGGGCTTCTCCATTTTATATTTCAAAAATGGGATGTCCCATCCTGTATTTCGAAAATTAGGGTGTCCATCTCACTCGAGAGTGTGCCTGTTTAGGTTGTTTTTGTTCTCTGGGAAAAATCTTACCCGTCATTGGCTACCACCCTAGCATTTCAGGTGGACACACCCAGGGCCAGCAAGTGGCCAGGGGAAGGACACGGGACAGGACAGTCACCTTTGGGAAGGCTTGACTGGATGGCAAACCTCCACATCTTGTTAAGGACCATGGCCAAACCTGTAGGGCTTTAGCTCAGCATGACAGCAGACCACCCAGCTGTATCAATCTGGTTAGTTATAGGGCCCAAAAGTGAACACAAAGACAATGACAATCAGGGATTTCACCAAAGGGAGAAAGTCCACCCATTCAGTTTAGTCTAAAGGAAGCATTCTGGCATAAAGACCGGACAATTGTCACAGGAATAGCATTCTTCTCTCTAGCATAAAGTCCGAACAATTGTCACAGATATAGCGCTCTTCTCTCAGAGTCCAAAGGAAGCCGTCTAGCACAAAGTCCAGACAATTGTCACAGGAATGGCACAGTCCCTCAGAGTCCCAAGGAAGCCGTCTAGCACAAAGTCCAGACAATTGTCACAGGAATGGCATAGTCCCTCTTCTCTCATCACAGAGGGTTGAGATACTGACAAAGAAGGAGTCCAAGACAGTGTTTCTGATGAATTTTGGAATGGATGTGATGAGAAGTTTAATCACAACAGGACAGGAGATTTGTCATGGTGTTTTTTCTTTCTTCTCATTTCTGTGGAAAAAAGAAAGGATCACCCCTCAAGAGCTTGTGCTCCTGGGTAGTCATTTTGGTCGGATTGGCAGTATTTGAGATCTCTGGCAGGTACCCATATAGGGTTTTGTTCTCCCATTGGGAAGACACATCCAAAACCTCTGCCAGCACTTATTAACGGATCTGGACCTCTCCAGAATCCAGTTAATGGGTCTTTCCATTGGACCTCAACTTTTACATAAGGCATTTGGTTAGACCAGTGTCTTTGAAACGCAGACAGAGGCTGCTGTTTGGAAAAATTTAAAATATTTAAGGTAAGCATAGCTGTCTTTAACTGGTCATGGGGGTTGCTTCCCCAATTTTGTTTTATTAATTGAACCTTTAGGGTTTTATTATGTCTCTCTATGATGGCTTGTCCTTTTGGGTTATATGGGATCCCTGTGGTATGCTTAATATGCCAAGTTTGGAAGAACTTTTGTAATGATTCGCTTACAAAACAGGGTCCATTATCGGTTTTAACCTGTTTTGGCAATCCAAGAATAGCAAAGCATTGTAAAAAGTGACTTTCAGCATGTTTAGCCCTTTCTCCAGAGTGTGCTGTGGCCCAACAAGCATGTGAATAAGTATCTATGGACATAAATATATATTTTAATTTTCCAAATGGCGCATAATGGGTTACATCAGTCTGCCAGACAGCGTTGGGCCGTAGGCCTCTGGGATTTACCCCAGGGGACTGGAGAGGTGGAACCTGTAAGAAGGGCAAACAGGACTTACATGTCCTTACAATCTTTTTTAAATCTTTTATAGGAACTAAAGGAAATTTATGATGTATTCCTCTCCAATTTAAATGAGTAAGGTCGTGAAGACTTTGGGCTAACTGAAGGTCTTGTTGATATGGGACTGTAACTGTTAATACACCTGTGGTGGCCAAATGGTCAGCAGCCTGATTTCCCTCAGAGAGGGGCCCAGATAAGCCTTGATGTCCCCTGAGATGTTGGAGGAAAACAGGCTCATTATGCCCCTTTAACAGGGATCGAAACTGAATCATCAGAGGGCTTATAGGATTATTATCTATCTTTATATATGATGCATTTAGAGTAGGTAATAGGTTAATTACATATAAACTATCTGAGAAAAGATTCATAGGCTCTTGGACATGGGTCAAGGCTAATGCAACAGCATATAATTCTTTAAATTGAGCAGAACCAGTAACGGCTTCAAAGTATTGTGTCCTTTGGCCTGAGGATGGGTGAAAAACTACAACTGCTGACCCTTCTTTTCCTTCATCTGTGAAGACATTTACTGCCTTGGGGAGTGGCTTGATGGAAAAAAGGATGGGGGGAGTCCACTCCAGTTTGGGAAAAGAAGAGGTCCATTTGGTTGACCCATAATGACAGTCAACTTGTCCTAAAAATCCTTCTAAAGCATAGGAGACTCTAGGGTTGTTTCTCCGTATCCACTCAAAGTCTGGCAAACGGTAAGGAATTGTTAAAATATCTGGGTTTTTTCCATAATGTCTCAATGATGTATCTCTCCCTTTTATTATAAGATCTGCTAATTGATCTAATTGGGAATAAACTCAAGGTGCTCCTCCCACAGAGGAATGTATCCACTGTAAGGGGTTACCCATCTGGGTGAGAACAGCTGTAAGGAGCTTAGCACCTGAGAAAATCCACAGATATAGAGGATGCTTTGGTTGGTATCGAGCCAATTGGGCTGAATTGAGGGCATCTTGGACTTTTTGTAATATTGACAGATGACCTTCTTCTAGTATAATCACATCAGAGGGGGATTTTCTCCGTAGCAACTCAAAGAGAGGTAATAAATCCTCAGTAGAGATATGAAGCCATGGTCTTAACCAGTTTAGCTCTCCTAATAGCTTCTGTAACTCTGCCAAGGAATAAGATTTTTGAATGACTAGTTGAGGTTTGAGAGGACAAACCAAGTCTAGGCTAAGTTTTGTCCCCAATATTTTGAAGGGAGGAATAGTTTGGACCTTGTCATTGGATATGTGTAATCCTCCTTTTTCTAAGAGCTCTCGAAGGGTCAGGTAAGCTGAGCCCAGTTGCTGGACATCAGCAGCTCCCAGGATGATGTCATCCATATAAACACATAGGGTGAGCTGCGATTTTTTCATTAATGGTGACAGGAGACATGAAACATAATATTGACAAAGAGCTGGGCTGTTAGCCATACCTTGAGGGAGAACTATCCATTCATATCGCTCATCTGGCCTCTGAAAGTTATTAGAAGGGATAAAAAAGGCAAACTTTTCATAATCATCTGGATGAAGAGGAATAGAAAAATAACAATCTTTAATATCAATAACAATTAAGGTTAAATCTCTTGAAATAGCAGGGATCCAGGGGAGGCCACACAGAGGTGTGCCAACAATGAACATCCTATCATTAATTTTCCAGAGGTCTTGTAACATCCTCCATTTCCCTGTGGCCTTTTGTATAACAAAAACAGGACTGTTCCATGGGCTAAGAGAGGGTCTAATGTGTCCTAGGGCTAACTGTTCTTGGACAATTGCCCTCAAATGGTTTAGTTTTTCAGTAGGAAGGGGCCACTGCTCGACCCAGATTGGGGGGCCATCTCACCATTGAATGGCAGGAACTTGGGGAGCAGTGGCCCTTAGGATTGGGGGTGAGACCCTATTTGATGATTGGAAGTTTCTCTCCCCTTATCTTTAATTAATATATCATTTTGAAGCTCTCTATGGGTTGTAGTAATGTAAGCTTCAGCTTCTCCTAAGATGTCCTGGCCTAATAAATTAGAGGTTAATCCAGGGGCCACAAGGGGGCGAACCTCCCCTTGATTTCCGTCTATGTCTCTCCATCTAAGCCAATCTCTGGTTTCTTCTAAATGAGTGTTTCCACCTACCCCGAGTAATTGGGGCCCTGGAATTAGTTCCCACTGAGGTGGAATCTCTTCCTTCCTTAGTATAGTACGATCTGCCCCAGTATCGATTAGGCAACGAAATTTCTTTCCTGATATATAAATATCCATCTTTGGTCTAATCCCTGGAACAATAGGAACTGTCCAATGGACCTTAGGGGGACTGTGAGCAGGGGAACCTCCTTGGTGTAACGGGGCTGGAGGATGCCCCTTTAGGAGTTTAAAGTTTTCCCCTGAATATCAAATTTAGATCTGCAATCTTTTCTCCAATGATATCCTCTTTTACATCTAGGACAAAGTGTTCTAGGGGCAGCTGGACTCTGAGTCTGGCCAGGGGAGCATTCTGGGGGCCGACCAGGGCCATTGGGGCAGTCTTTTTTAAAATGGCCCTGTAGTCCACACTTAAAACAGGTCCCTTTTCCATTTAAAACTGTTGCTAATACCTCAGTATGGGCATTAAGGGCGGTGGTTAAGACTTGAGATTAATGAGTTTGGTGGCAATAATCCATCTCCCCATAGATCTATCCTTTAACCCGGCACAGGCCAGTTTGTGATCTGTGGTCATCCCTTCCCAAACCAGCATTTTTGCAAATTGATCCCTCATCGTACCAGGTGGAAATTTCCTTTGAAGGCTTTTTTCCACTCTCTCAGTAAATGTGGCCAGATCCTCATTAGCTTTTTGAGTGATTCCAGCTATAGGAGGCTCTGTAGGGCCTTCCTCTAGCTTTTTCCATGCTGCCAGCCCTAAAGCTCACACCTGCTCTCGGTAAGGGGCTGGTATTGCTGCCTGTTGAATGCCCATGGCATATTGGTCATTAACTCCTGCCAGCATCCCAAAGGTTATTGGTATGGGAGGATTCATAGGTCGGTTCCTCTCTGCCTGCATATGGCATTCATCAGTAAAATATGCACACCACTTTATAAATAAAGGTCCTGGAAGCACGGCTTTGGTTAAATCATTCTAATCTTTTGTCGTGCAGGCTTGATGTGCCAGACTTGATAAAATACATTCTGCTCATGGAGAGTTGGGACCGTCTTCCGACACCGCTTTTTTTTAACTCTTTTAACTCTTGAGTTTCCCAGGGGTACCAAATATTTGGCCTATTTCCTCCCGGATTTAAATTAACTGGAAACGCCATTACAGGTGAAAGCCCACAAGGGGGCGCTAGCAGCTGTTGTGGAATTGGCGCCTCTTGGAAAAGCGGTGGTGCAGAAGGCCCGGAAGGGGCGGGCTCATAAAATGGCAGATCCCGATCACAGGATGGTGAGCCATGTGGCCGATGGCCTTTGTCCTCAGGGAATTTTTTTAAGCCCTCTAAGGGAGAAGCTGTAGGTTCCTGATTGCTAGTTTTTCCTAATTCCACGGAGCAGGATTTCTCTACTTCTAGGGAGTGGTTAGGCTTCTCCAAATCCGCAGACCGGGAGGGGCTGTTTAATTCCCCAGACCGGGAGAGATTAGATTCAGATATTTTATTTTCCCGCAGGGCTTGCTCCGTTACCTCAATTCTTATGATTTGAGGTGCCTGATCTGTGGCCTCTACAGATTCTTTTATTGGTTGTATGAGAGAGCATATTTTTAGGGCGGATAAAGCTGGATAAACTCCCGGAGGTGGAATTTCCCCATATTCATTTTCTCTCTCTCTTAAAATCTGTTCCGCACGGTGCCATGTCTTCCATGAATTATAATCAGCCTTTGGGAGCCAGGGAGCCGCTCGTATTAATGAGCTCCAAATTTTTTCAGCTTGAGCATCAGAAATCTGGAGACCTTGCTTTCTTAAAATACACCGCCATGCCTCGAGGGCTGGGTCCTGAGATTTCTTAAATATTAAAGCTTGCCCCATATTAGAGGATACTTTTGCCAGAGAGATGCTGCGTCTCTAACCGTGCTAAGCCTATCGATAATTTTCTTTTGTTTTCGTGCCCCACGCTTGGGCGCCAACTGCCGTGACTGCTGTGTTACTTATTAATGGGGCCGAGGTCTAAAGCTACCCCCCTTTTTGGGCCCTAAAAGGGGGTTCTTTCTGCCAGCAGAAAGAGTTAAAGTAGCTTACCTGGCGAAGATAGGCTTAGTGGGCAAAAGTCGCCGAGTGTCTCTATCCCCGCCTGATTGACGGACACCACGCCACACCCGGGGAGTTTTGGTAGAAAACAATGCCAAAAACTCAAATTTATTGAACAGTGAACTGCACTTATATAGGGCTAAAAATAACCAATCCTTGACCAGCAAGGCGGTTCCAGCTCTCATGATACGTCATAGCCACACCCCCTTGCTTAGCCCTGGTCCTCCAAACTGGTAAGCAACCAGAGCCCATCCCCTTTGCAGACAGCGTCCGGAAAGTCCCAACATCCAGGCATGGCAGCTGCTTCTGCAGCAGCCCAGAAATAAGACCTCTAGGTGACCTCAGACTGGCAGCAGTGGAATCAGAGGCAGCAGCAATGGTGGTGGTGGTGCAAGTGGCAGTTGATTGACAGGATAATTCATCAGCAATGACCACAGAGATAGTTGAAATTTGCGTCTGACATAACCAAGGCCATGCCCAGAGAAGAGACCTCCAGGCACTTTAGTGGCTTCTGCGGCAGCAGCTTCTGTGGCAGTGGCTTCTGCTCTTTTTTACTTTTTTAACATTTGTATAGGGGACTAAATCCAGGGGCCTTTACCATTGAGCTACATCCCTACCCCTTTTTATTATATTTTATTTTAAATTTTGAGACAGGCTAGCATTAAGTTGCTTAGGACTTTGCTAAGTAGCTGACACTCACCTCAAACTTGGGATATTCCTGCCTCAGCCTCCTGAGTTGCTAAGATTACATTCATGTCCACTGTGCCCGTCTAAAATATCTAGTTACTTACTGGTTATTTACTAGAACAAAATACTTGCTAGTTGGGTACATATCCATAATATCTCTGAATTCTAACTTCTATTTACTTAGAGGGCAGATTTTACCTTTTTTTCCTATTCATCATTTGAAACCTTCTTATGCTGATATATCCCGAAATTATTTGCTTCAAAATCAACATCTTTTACCTCCTCACCCTCATGTATTGCCTCACAGGGAACTGCACTGTAGTTGTCTTAAAAATATTAGTCCACATAGTGAACTTTCAATAAATACTTGCTGAATGGATGAATTGTTCAATAAATAAATGCTAGCTAACTAAATTATTGTATTTTCAGGTGAAGTGTATAGATGTTGTCCAAGCTTATATCAACAGAATCAAGGATGTGAACCCAATGATTAATGGAATTGTAAAGTACAGGTGAGCATTTTCACTCAAGCATGGAGTCATTTATGATGGTTTTTATTCTACTTCTGTGGCCATGCCACCTTCACATTTTTCTTGGACTTGTCTTCCTCTGTGACCTTCCTTTGATTTTTTTACAAATGTGCTTCCTATTCAGCACTTTCAGACCTTTATTGAGCTTTTATGTTTATGTTGCCGCTATTCTCCATTCCTTAGCATATAGATTAGATCCTTGATGGCAAGTACTAAATTTCATTAGTTTTTGCATATCTAACATCCAGATCAAGACCCCAAACTAGGTAGGCATGATTACACCTTTATTGAATTAACATCTGGTAGTGGTTCTAATAGGAGAAATTCACCCATCACCTCACATACACACAAACTTTTCAGCGTAAATTTAGTATAGTATATATTATTTTCTACCATATTGTTATATGCTGGGGGCCAGCCCCAGCCAGGGGGTACAACACGAGCGCTCAATGAAGTACGAAGGCAGAGAAGCAGCGATGGGGAAAATAACACACTGACACACGAGTCAGGCTGTGGAATCTTCTTTCTTTACTTTCACTTTGTCGTAGGTTTTCAAGCATAATTTTTGGCAGTACAGATTGTTTATACTTTCTTTGATGATTTCATTACAGAAATGACTTAATTTATAGATTACATTTTAGACATATTAAATTTCTTATTTTATATATTTCAAGGTTTTAAGGTCACTTGCACCTTTTCAAGGCCCTGTACATGACTGTCTGGGCATATTATAATTTCGTCATTATTTATCTGACTAGTTTGGGTGAAAATTTATTTCTCACAGATTCCCTGAAACTGTTTTCTCTGCACACCATTCAGGCTGTCTGATAAAAGTCAACTTTCTCTGTCTGGGATTCCAAAGCACTATTGTTTTTCTTTTTATAGCAGTTGTTTATAAAACCTAGAAGCAGGGAAAAGAGGGAGGCAAGGCTGAATATTAGCTCTGGAAGACTTTTTGCTCTAAGGGATTTATATCTACTCTAAAAGTAAGAGAAATTTATTTTTAATCACAAAAAGACTCTTAAAGCTTATTAACTAGAAATTAAGTACTTATAGAAAAAGGTTTGTGTTACTCTTTTCAAGAAAAGATAAATGTACAGAGTTAGTCTGGATCTAAATAATTGAAATAGCGATACCTGGTGGCCATATATGTGAATAAAGAACTAAATAGAACCTTCGCAGTCAAAGTTAACTCTTTCAGTACCATGATATCTTTCATGAAAAAGAGGAGAGGGCTTTATCAGCAGAAAGGTTATAGGAAAGCATAGGGAACACGAGCAGATCACATTGGAGGAATAGCCATTAGCCAATCCTTGTGGTGGTTTGATTTTTTGTCATATGTCAGGGCAACACCCCTGGGCCAGGCCAAGTCCATATATCAGGAAGTCATATTTTTGGCTGACGTGTTCTCAATGTCCCCAACATTTCTTTTCCCCTTTTCTGTTGATGGGAGTCCACCATACTCAATAATGAGCCTGTTTTAGGTTCCCCCCCCGGGGCGTTACCCGTCATTGGCTGCCACTCTAGCACTTCAGGTGGACTTACCCAAGGCCAGCAAGCTGCAGTGGCCAGGGGGAAGACATGGGACAGAACAGTTGCCTTTGGGAAGGCTTCCCATGGATGATTTAGACTTCCATTTCTTGTCAAGGACTGTGGCCTAGTTCATAGGGCTCCCGACCATCATTGCTGAGGGCAGCATATTGTTGGTGGACCACCATAGGCTGTACTGATTTTGCCCTGTCCTTAAGGAAGATGCCACTAAGATGCTATAGAAAATGCCACAACAGTTATACCTGTTTACTTGGCACTAAAACTGACTTTCATGGAAGTTCAGTGATTAAAATCACAGATCCAAGAAATAGTAGAAAGAAATATGAACTCTAATTCTGCTAGCTTATAGCTTTCTTTTTCTGATGGGGATTGAACTCCAAACCTCACATGCTAGGTAGATACTCTAACACTGAGCTACATGTCCAGTCCCTCTACTTTTAGTTGACTAATGAGACAGCATTTATCACTTCATTACCATCTTGCTAAACCTGTTCTTCTATAAGTCACACAAACAAGACATCTGGGTGTAACCCTAGACTCCACCTTCTTTCTTTCTTTATCAAATTCATCTTCTAACTCTAGTTACTCAAATTTTGCTGGATCTTCTTCATTACTTCATATCATTCTACCCTTCTCTGTTCCTTCATGTCCTAATCTTCTGGCCACTCTTTTAATTCCTCTGACCCATTTTGTTCTCTCTCATCCCCATAACTTTACATATGCAGTTTCTTCTGCTTATAACACCCTTCTTTTCCTGATGTTAAGGTTTTAGGACTCAGCTTAAGTCTCAATTTCACTTTATCTAATAACCTCAGCTGGTGCATGATGTATATCTCTTAGCTCCCCAAACATATTGTGCTCTTGTGATTCTTATATCTTCCAGAATCCAGAAATTGCACTATGTTAACAAAGAAGTTGTACTAATCTGCAGTTCCAACAATGATGTTTGAGTGTACCTTCTTTCCCACATTCTTGCTGGTATTTATTAGTAATATCTGGATAATTGCCACTCTGAATGGAGTTAGATGAAATGTCATTGTGTTTTGATTTACATTTCCCTCATTACCAGAGATGTTAAATTTTTTTTTATATTTGATATATTTGTTGGCCATTTGTGTTTCTTGATTTGCAAAATGACTGTTTAGTTCTTTTTAGTTTTTTTATGATAAGCTTTTTGAGTTCTTTATATATTCTAAATATTAATCCTCTGTCAGAGGAGCCGATGGTAAAGGTTTTCTCCCATTCTATAGGCTTTCTCTCTTAATTATCTTAATCATTTTCTTTGCTGTACCAAAGCTTTTTAATTTGATGTCCCCATTATTGATTCTTGGTTTTATTTTTTGAGTTTTAGGAGTCTTTATAAGGAAGTCAATGCCTTCACCCATATGATGGAGTTTTGATTCTATGTTTTCTTCTAGCAGTTGCAGTGTCTGGCCTAATTCCTAGGTCTTTGATTCATTTTGATTTGACTTCTGTTTAGGGGAAATATAGGGATATAGTTTCATTTTTCTTGATATAGATATCTATTTTTCCTAACACAATTTGTTCAAAAGGCTGTCTTTTCTCCAACATGTTTTTGACACCTTCGTTTAGTATTAGATGCCTATATCTATGTGGGTTTATCTCTGTGTCTTTTGTTGTACACTGTTCATCTTTGTGTCTATTTTGATGACATTCCCATGCCATTTTTGTAACTATAGTTCTGTATTGTAATTTCAGATCAGGTGTTGTGATGTGGCCAGCATCACTGTTCTTGCTCAGGATTACTTTGACTATTCCATGTCTTTTATTCTTCCCAATGAAATTTAGGCCTATTTTCTAGTTATGTGAGGAATATATTTGGTGTTTTGATGATGACTACATTGAATTTTTATGTTGCTTTGCATAATATAGTCATAGTTTTAGTCAGCTATTTCACTGCTGTGACTAAATAATATGCCCAGAACAATTTTAGAGGAGGAAAAATTTATTTGGAGGCTCATGGATTCAGAGATCTCAATCCACAGACAGTAGGCTCCATTCCTTGGGGCTCAAGGAGAGGCAGAACAACATGGCAGAAGAGTGTGGTGGAGTTAAGCAGCTCATATGGTGATCAGGAAGCAGAGAGAGAGATTCTCCACTTGTCAGATAAAAATATATACCCCAAAGCCATGCCCCAGTTCTCACCTCCACCAACTATACCCTACCACTTCACTTACCACTCAGTTAATCCCTATCAGGGGATTAATTTACTGATTGGGTTAAGACTCTCACAACCCAATCATTTCTCCTCTGAACCTTCTTGCAACCTTCTCATATGTGATTTTTTTTTTTTTTTTGTACCAGGGATTGAACTCAGGGGCACTCAACCACTGGCCACATCCCCAGCCCTTTTTTTGTATTTTATTAGAGACAGGTCTCACTGAGTTGCTAAGTGCCTCACCATTGCTGAGGCTGGCTTTGAACTGGCGATTCTCCTGCCTCAGCCTCCCAAGTGCTGGGATTACAGGCATACACTCACATGTGAACTTTTGAGGGACACTTCACATTCAAATCATAACAGTCATTTAAACTATATTAATCTTGCCTACGCAAGAACATGCTTCCCATCTTCTATGATTTTGATTTCTTCCTTCAGTGTTATGTAGTTTAATTGTATAAATTTTTCATCTTCTTGGTTAGACTTATTACTAAGTATTTTTTGAGATAATTGTGAATGGGATATTTTTCCTGATTTCTTTTTCAGCATATTTGTTATTGGAATATAGTAAAACTGTTGATTTATGTATATTGATATTTTATCCTGCTGCTTTTCTGAATTTGTTTATCAGCTGTAGAAGTCTTCTGGTGAAGTCTTCTGGTATAAACAAACAGAATATTTGACTTATTTTCTTATATATACCTTTAATTTCCTTTAAAATTTTTACAGTCATATGACATGCTATTTAGACAATTTTGAATTCCTCTTTTGAAGAGTTAGTGGTTGAAATACTGAGAAATTCCAGTGTCGTTACATACTTTGGTGTTTATATTAGCACATACATTCAAATTGTGTTCTTTTGGACATATTGCTTTAATTGTATTTCCTTCTGCTGTGAATAGAAAATATGCAAAATGCAAGAACTCACCCATAATCTTTGCACCAAAGGAGCTGTTATTCTTAATGGTTTAGTTTTCTTATATATATGTACATTTTTCATGTTTGAGATTATGTTATAAATATCATGCTGTGATCTATTTTCATTTAAATTCAGTCATGTTACATAATAAGAATTTCCAAAGAGTAATGAAAATTTCAAACAACTGTGCAGTTGTCTATAATGGATATCTATCATAATTTGATGACAGGTTCTTCATTTTTACTTAAAATAATGATGTACAAATCATCTTTCCACAATGATCCTTGGTAGTATGTTAGATCACTGCTCTTATGATGGATTCTTAAAAGGAGAATCACTGGCTTAAATGTTCACTTTATAGAAGTCTTTTGGCGAGTATATTAGTTATATTATGTTCATATCTGCTCTTTTAATAAAATTGGGTAGGTGGTTACTTTATGTAGTTTGTATTTGTGCTGTTTAATTTCTTCCTAGGTTTGAGGCAGCCAAAAAGGAGGCTCATGCTGTTGATCAAAGGCTTGCAGAGAAACTGGAAGATGAATCCACCCTGGAAAAGAAATGGCCCTTCCTCGGGGTTCCTTTGACAGTAAAAGAAGCTTTCCAACTACAAGGTATTATCCTTTGTATTTTTTTAACTACAAGAGTTGAATTCAGAAGTGGCACACATTTTCTGAACATATAAAAATGAAAAGGACAATATCAAAGTGGAAGACTAAAATTCCTAAAGAGTATTGAAATGAGAGAAAATATTCAACAAATTCCACTGGGAAGAGAATGATAATGGTCATCCTATGTTATACCTATATGGCATATGAGGCCACTGTGTTCAATACTAATTAGGACTCACAGCAGAGTGATGTTCCCCACTATTATTGTATGATTAGTAGTATCGTATTTTTCAGATAAATGAATTGAGGCTCATGAAATTTCAAGTAGTTTACTGAAGCCATGCTCAGATTCTATACAAGCTTGTGCTTTATTTATAATGTGATACTCATTTCATAACTTCCTGTTTAATTCAAATGTAAATGAAAATTCCAAATACTTGCAAATTAAAACACTTTTCTTAGGGATTTTCAGAATGGTTTTATTTTTAAATTTTAACTAAAATACTATAAAGTTCTGTATTATTTTGTATATATTGCATAAGATTATTAAAATCATTAAAATTTGGTTTTAAAGTGATCATATGTGCTCTTAAATGTAAGACTAATTTATTTTAAAATTTAGTTAGTGTAATATAAATATTAAAGGGCATATTTTTTCAGAATTTTGATCATATATTTATTTGTTTATTTTTAACATAACATTTGTATTGGTTATTTTTAGTTATATGTGACAATAGAATATACTATGACATAATTATAAAAGCATGGATCATTACTAGTTCTACTTCATTTCCCAGTATTTCACCATCATCTCCTTCCTATACCTGGTTCTTTTCCTTTACTCCACTGTTCTTTGTGCTATTTAGTTATAGTTTTTTTTTTTTTTTTTAATTAGTGTCTTGTGGATGTTCCATCATGCTTTTAAAAAATACATAGACCAAAGAAATAAATTATCAGGGGACCTTTGAACTGAATGAAAACAAAATAACAATGTAACAAAACTTATGGAATGAGCTAAAAGAGTATATAGAGATAGATTTATGGCTTTGAGTTTATTCGAGAAAAAAAAGTATGTCAAATAAGTAACTTAAGTTTCCAACTTAGAAAACTATCAAATGAAAAATAAATTTACTCTACAGCAAGAAAGAAGTAATGAGAAGTTTAGAGTGTAAATCAATGATATAGAAACACTACAACAATAGGTAACATCAATGAACTAAATAAAAGTTTGATTTTTTGGAAAGATCAACAATTCTGACAAACTTTTACTAATGTGATAATAACAGAGAGAAATTGTATATTAATAAAATAGGAAGGAAAAAGATGGTATGACTACAGTTTCTAAAGCTATTAAAACATTTATAATATAAAGAAAAACTTCATTTCAAATTAGACAATTTAAGTGAAATAGATTTTCAGAAAGACACAAATAAAGGAAAATGACTCCAAAGCAAAGGGAAAATATGAGTAAGCTATAGCAAGTAAGGAAATTCATAGTAAATTAAAACCTCTACACAGTGAATAACCCAGGCTGTAATGACTTCACTAATGGCTTTGGTCAAATATTTAATTAAGAAATAATACCAATCTTTCAAACACTCTTCTATAATATTACTAATTATTTGAGGCCAGTGTCACCCTTATAACAAACCAAAATGAAGACTTCACAATTGAAGAAAATTATAGACCAACTATCCCCCTGAATGTTGGTGTAAATAATTCCTTAGCAAAAAAGTTTAAAAAAAATAAAGCTAGCAACATCTAAAAGGGATTATATTATGACTAAGTTGAGTATATCCAATAAAATCAAAGTTTGTTAAATTATAATAGAAATACTGAACTAATTGACAGGTACAGCAAGGACACGAAAAAAACAGGCATGTTCAAACAGATTTTTTAAAATTAAAGTAAATAAAGAAGTTGAAGCATTATCCTAAACCTGTAATCTTCACTTCAATGGCTATTGAATGAGAGTACAGTAGAAATACAGAGGTTAAAGTCTATGGATCCATAATTCAATCTTAGCTCTCTCTTTTTGGCTGTATGACCTTGAACAAATTTGTGTTTCTGTATGTAAATTAAATTTAAAGTTTAAAGTTTCTGTATGTAAATAATTGCAAACATGTACAAATGTAACAAAAAGAGTACGAATAACTCAAATGTACCCTTTATTTATATTCACTGATTATTAACACTTTTTGCATCATTGTTTAATTTCTGTCTCCTTTTATTCTGTCTCATTTTCTTTTCCTTTCTTCCTTTTCCTCTTTCTCTCTCATCTCTCTCTTTTTTCTCACACTCCTTCTGTCCCTTATTCTCTCCTGCGCCATATTTTATGAACCACTTAAGGATATGTTGCACATATTAAGCCTCTTTACTTTAAAACACATTGCTATATTTCTTAATAAAAAGAAGGCTCCTACAAAGTTACAGTATAGTTATCAAATTCAGGACTTTTAGCATTGAAAGAATACTGTTATCCAATCTTCAGTCAATATTGCAAATTCACTAATTGTTTGCTGGGGGTCTGGCCTCAGCAGGGGGTACAAACGCCAGCACTCAGCGAAGTTCGATGGCAGAGGAGCAGTGATGGGAAAAAATAACACACCGACACATGAGTCAGGCTGTGGAATCTTCTCTCTTTACTTTCACTTTGTTGTAGGTATTTAAGCATAATTTTTGGCAGTTCAGATTGTTTATACATTCTTTTGTGATTTCATTGCAGACATGACTTGATTTATAGATTACATTTTAGACATATTAAATTTCTTATCCTACACATTTCAAGGTTTTGAGGTCATTTACACCTTTCTAAGGCCCTGTACGTGATTGTCTGGGCATATTATAATTTTGTCATTTTTTATCTAACTAGTCTGGGTAAAAATTTATTTCTCACAGATTTCCTGAAGCTGTTTTCTCTGCACACCGCTCAGGCTGTCTGATAAAAGTTAACTTTCTCTGTCTGGGATTCCAAAGCACTATTGTTTTTCTTTTATAGCAGTTGTTTATAAAACCTAGAAGCAGGGAAAAGGGGGAGGCAAAGCTGAATGTTAACTCTGAAGGACTTTTTACTCTAAGGAATTTATATCTACTCTAAAAGTAAGAGAAATCTATTTTCAATCACAAAAGACTCTTAAAGCTTATTAACTGGGAACTAAGTACTTATAGAAAAAAGGTTCTTATTTTTTTCTTTATGTATTTAGCTTAGATTCCAACAGGGTTAATTTACAGAATTAGTATTGATCTAAATAATTGAAATAGTGACATCTGGTGGCCATATATAGGAACAGAACAGTGAATAGACAGCAGTGAAAATAGACACAGACAAAATTAACTCCTTCAGCGTAGTGTTTGAGTGTGTTTGAGTGGCATCTTATCCATGAAGGGGCGGGGTTTGGCCTAGACTTCCCTTCTGTGATGTGGAACTTTTGTTCAAACAGCATTGCATGGAAGATTCCACAATAATTGTTGCTATAATGTCTGTCATAGTTTTCTTTCTCTTTCTCAATACTATCACACACTGAATCCATGTAGTAGGTCTCTTTAGTATTCTTTATTTTGAAACAGTTTTTCACTTTTTCTCTGTATTTCATGACATTTTTGAAGAGTACTGGGCAGTTTTCTTATAGAATGTTCCTAATTTAAGGTTTCCTTTTTTTATCCTTATCATTAAATTTAGGTTATACTTTTTTATATAGATGAGAGGAATAAATCATTTTTGATTTGCAACTTACATATTATAAACCTTTAAGCTTTATTTTTCCACATTTAAGTGGTTAGTATTTCTATATTCTGTTTTGTTTATGGTATAATATAAGGATATATTTTCATATTAAAAGCTAGCATAACCATTAATGTTATTCTTTTCTTATTGAACTCAGTGCCACTTCTATTTATTTTTATTATTAAAGCACCAGGGGTGCTTTACTACTGAGCAAATTACCAGACCCTTTTGTTTTTTATTTTGAGACAGTGTCTAACTAATTTGTTTAAGGCCTTGCTAAGTTGCTAAGGCTGGCCTTAAATTTGGAATCATTCTGTCTCAGCTTCCCGGGAAAATGCGAATAAAGCCACCAGACCAACTCCACTTCTATTTTATACCAAATTTCCTGTATACTTTGGTTCTTTCCTGGCATGTGTCCTTGTGTTTCTGCATGATCTTAATGCAAACTTTCCACTTTTCTAAATATATTCATCTCTAATGTGAGCAATAAATAGACTTACCAGTTTGGATTGTTGGATGGTGAAATTTATACTCTGCTTTTATTTATTAAATGTTTGGACATTTATTCTCATTTAATCTTCATACAAATTGAGATTTAGAAAAGTTAAGTGACTTATCCACAGTTTGAAAAGTTGTTTTGGTATAGAGTTCAAATATGAACTGTTCTGATTCCAAAACCTGTGTACTTTTCAATATGTCATACCACCTTTCAGTACTAAGAAAATTACTGTATTCAGCATCCAGGATAGTTTTTTTTAATAGATTTTCAACAAGCATTTACTTTTTTTAACTTTCTTTTCTATGACTATTATAGGAATGCCCAATTCTTCTGGCCTTGTGAACCGTCGTGATGCTATTTCAAAAACAGATGCCACAGTGGTAGCATTACTGAAGAAAGCAGGTGCCATTCCCATTGGCATAACCAACTGTAGTGAATTGTGCATGTGGTATGAATCCAGTAACAAGATCTATGGCCGATCCAACAACCCATATGATTTACAGCATATTGTAGGTGGAAGTTCTGGTGAGTTAGGAATCCCTATGAGGAGTAGATACAATATTGCACAAAACTTTGAAAAAGCAATGGTCAGTATATGGTAAAGGAAGTTGTGAAATGTGACTATGAAACAGATCATTGAAGAGCATTTTGACAATGAACACTCATATTCTTACTTCTGTGTGTGTGTATGTGTGTGTGTGTATATTTTATGTGTGATGAGAAAAAGAACAGAATATGAGTTAATTTAGATGCTTTAGCTCATTGCCTATACCTTCTGGAGATAAAGGTGATAAAATAGTGTAAGAATATTGAGTATTCATGACTTTGTAACAGAAACTGTGAATATAGCAGATATAGTCATAGAAAACCTCTCTGAGGAATTGATATTTATGTTGGAACTCATTTGATCAGAGAGATTTGGTGACTCATTAGGAGAGGGACTAGGTGAGCCAGGGAACAATGTAAGTAGAGGGAACAGAAAGTATAAATGCCTTGAAGTGACTAAGTGCTTAGAGTGCTCAGTGAACTGAAAGAAAGCCAATGTAGCTCATTAAGACAGAAGAGCTAGAGGTGAAATAGGAAAGGTAGATTAACGTAGGCTATGTGGAGAAGCAAAGCAAGTAAATAAAGAAGTGAGAAGTCTATTTTGGTAGGACAAGAGATAATTGAGAGTGGATTCAACTAGTGTTTGTCAAGGTGAAGAAAATAGATGGTATGCAAGAGACATTTTAGAGGTAGATATATATGATCTGCTCATAGATTAAATAAGAAGATGTGGACATAAAAGTAAAAATAACAGTGAAAAATAACTCAAGACTTCTCACTTGAGTGATAACAAAAGGATGTATTCAGAATGAGGAAATTGGATAGGGGAGACAAGGGTATTTAGCATTATTTAGGAATGGCATTTTAAGCATATTATGATTGGAATGTTTTTAAGACATACAGTAAAGGTGTCAGGTGGTCAATTGGACATTTTTTATGAGTCAGAGTAAAGATATGGGCTATTAATAATTATTTAGAAAACATAATCATAATCATGCTCAGTATCTTATCTATAACTTGTAAAATTTATACAAAATCCATATGTTGATGGAAAATAATCAGGGCCTATGACAGCATTAGTGAACTTCAATAATTTGAAGGTGAGAAGAAAAGTATCCATCAAAGGGAAATGAGAATGAGCTACAAGTTATGTACGAGGAAAACAAGAGTATAATGAACACTAGAAGTTACAACATCAAGGGATGTATATGTGGGTTACTAAGATAAGGTGTTGAAGGTTGTGGTTGCTAAAGTCAAACAGGCTTTTGACTTTGTTATCTGATCTTGGTCACATAAAGTACATGCTCAGGGCTCAGTTTCCTCAGCTTGTAAATTTTCCATAATAATAAAAACTGCCCTGTAAAGTTATTGTGATGACTAAAAACAGTAAGTGTGATACAGGTTTCAATTATGGCATATGAAGAGCTTGAGGGTTATTACTTCCATCCACATAGTAAGAAAAAATGGAACAAACTGAATATTGACAACCATTCTTATATTGGCAAGAACACTAAAGTCATAGGGCAAAGTGCTGCCCCAAATTTGAGGTGAAAGACAAGCATATAGATATTATTGTAAATTACTAAAGTAGAAGCCTAGAAAGTGTAAAGAAAAGGATGCACAGAAGAGGGGAACATTTAAGCTATAACTGATGGCTTGCTGATGTTCAGTGTAAAGTTTGAGGGTTAAAATTTACAGGTGGATCCAGTCTTAGAAGTCCCATACTTTCATGGGTTTTAACTCCAGTGGCTCTAATATGTTCTTATAGTGAAGATTAGAGAAAAATTCCCTTATACTTGTGGTAGGGGCAGGGGGGAGTATCCACTTTGAAATACTTCCAAAGTTTTCTCATTCTTCTAACAAGGAATGCCCTCTGAGAAACTATTTTATTAGAACCTAAATGACTGTGATATTGCCAGAGAGTAACTGACATAAGTTGGGGAAAGGAAATACTCATGTCCATTCCCCTCTAGATTTCTTCTCCCATCTAAGTGGGAAAAACAAAACAAATCTGAGAAGCACATGTTGTTAGGGTCACAGGCCAGAGAAAGAACCTAACTAAATGACTAAACTCTAAAAATAGGGCTATAGAATATCTTGTTCCTTCCCTCAAATACCTCACTTCCATACAAACAGGAGTCTTGTATAGTAGAGAAATAACCTGGAATAACTGTGCATCATAGGTGTTACTTAAGAGGTTTTTGTGACACCCAAAGACAACAGGGAAGACGTAAACAAATACACCATAGACATAATAACTCTACCAGTAATTGAAAGGTCTTATTGATAAAAAATTAGTAAGGACATAATTTAAACAGCATCAACAACTGAACCTAATTGACATTTATAAAACACTTCATTCTAGAACTGTAGAAACCTCATTCTGAAGTTCATGGGGAATCATTCATCAAGATAGGCTATGTTCTGGGCCATGAGAACAAATTTTTTAAAATATGTATTATTTTAGTTGTAGGTGGACACAATACCTTTATTTTATTTATTTATTTTTTGTGGTGCTGAGTATCAAACCCAGTGCCTCACCTGTGTCAGGTGAGCACTCTACCACTGAGCCACAGCCCCAGCCCTAAATTTTAAAGAATGAAAATATTACTATATGGTCTCAAACCACAATGAAATTAAATTAGAAATCAATTACAGGAAAATAGCTAGAAAATACTCAGAATACATGGAAATTGAATAGCACACTCCAAAATAATAAATGGATTAAAGAAAAAGTCCCAAGAGACATTTAAAAATATTTCAAACTAGATGAGAATGAAAATGCAACTTATCAAAAATTGTGGGGGAGTTTTTCAGCAGTATATCAGATTGGAAAGCTGTAGGGCCTTCACTCCCCTTATGAAATCATTAAAAGGAACATGTAATGATAGCTAATTAACATGCAAGTGCTCTGGAAAATAGTGAAAAATCCACAGTCACCAAGAAAGAACATAATCAAGAAAAAAATCCATATTCAAAGTGGTAGGAAAATTCACAAAATATTTGCTTAACAATCATCTGCCCCATCTCTGATATAGTGTTATAGTCAGGAAACAAAAGCCTAATTCTCAATTCCTTCCTGGGAAACAGATTAAACAAAACAGAACTTACTTCCAGTATTTTAAGTTGCCTGAAGGCTATGTGAAGGACTGGTTTCTGTTTTCTTTAGCTTGGAGCTCATGTGGAGAATATCAGTATAGCTTGGACTTCATGTCAGTGAAAGCTTCAATGTTGCAAATGTACTACAGACCAGCAGACACCTGGGGAAAGACTTTATGTATACAGAAACAAAATTAAACATGCAAGGACCCAAGAAAAAGCTGAATTGACATAAGAATCTTTAGGACATTAAGATATTTTAAAACACTCCTTTATATAGGAAATTGGAAACAAACAAACAAACAAACAAACAAACACAGAGACCCAGACAATACACATTCTCAGAAAAGCCCTTAAAGGACTTTATGTTTTCATCTACTGCTAAAAATAAAGTTTTCTCAGACATAGAGCCAGTCTGAAAAGACTGTGAGATACGGCTGTTTTTCCAAATGTCCAGATTCAACAGAAACAACAATGACAACAACAACAAAACACATGCATACAAATAGAAAAGGTGGTCCATTCAAAGGAAGAATATGAATGATATAAACCATCGATGAACATAGGCATTGTACTTAAACAACACAAAATTTAAAACATATGTCTTAAGGGTTCTACAAAACAAAAGGAAGACATTGGCAAAAAAACTAAAGGAAATCAGAAAAATTACATGAATCAATTAAGTATATGAATAAAAAGAATATTTTTAAAAGGAAATGGACTGAAATTTTGGAATTCAAAAATACAATAACAACTGAAAATTTTATAATAGGAGTTTGCTGTAGTCTTGATCTAAAATGTCCCTCTAAAACTCATATTTTAAAGGCTTGAAACATGGCCCATGGCTCTTATGGGAGATATTTGAACCTTTAAGAAGTGAGACCTAGTTGGAAACAGTTAGGTCATTGGGGACATGTCATTGAAGAGGATGTTGGGATCCTGGACCCTTTTTGTATTTTTGCTTATTGGCTCCCATGAAATGAGCAGCCTCCTCTGTTACATATTCCTACCATGATGTCCTACCTCGCTTTGGGCTCCAGTACAACATGGCCACCCAACTATGGACTGAAGCCTCTGAAACTGAACCAAAATTTTTCTTCCTTAAATGTTTATTACCTCAGGTATTTTGTCACAATGGAAAGTTGACTAACAAAAAGTTTAACAGAACAATCAAACAGGCAGAATAAAATTTGTTAGCTTGAGGACATCTCATTTGAAGGAGTTAAAAGACTGAGAGGAGTGAAAAGACTGAACAAAACAAACAGAGACTAAAGGACTCATGGAAAACCATTAAATGGACCAAAATATGCATTAGAGGAACCATAAATTGAGAAGAAAGAGAAAAGGACAGAAAATTATTTGAACAAATAGTGGCCAGAAGTTTCCTACAATGGAGTAAAATTTGGATATGCAGATTCAATTATTTCTATTAACTAAAAGTAGAATAAGTGCAGATAGAACCTCACTAAGACACATAATCAAAGTGTTGAAAAGCAAGAACTCAAACTATCATTATTTGCTGATGACATGATTTTATACTTAGAGGATCCAAAAAAAACTATACCAGAAAACTTCTAGAACTAATAAATGAATTCAGCAAAGTAGCAGGATATAAAATCAATACCTTTAAATCAAATGCATTTCTATACATTAGTGATGAATCCTCTGAAAGAGAAACTAGGAAAACTACCCCATTCACAGTAGCCTCAAAACAAACAAACAAACAAACAAAACAACCTTGGGAATCAATTTAACAAAAGAGGTGAAAGACCTCTACAATGAAAACTACAGAACACTAAAGGAAGAAATTGAAGAAGACCTTAGAAGATGGAAAGATCTCCCATGTTCTTAGATAAGCAAAATTAGTATTGTCAAAATGGCCATATTACCCAAAGCACTGTACAGATTCAAGGAGATTACAATTAAAATCCTAACATCTAAAAAAGAGTATTGAAAAGCAATGACAAAGAAAGTATCTTGAAAATAACATGAGAAAAGTGACTTATCTTGTTCAAGGGGCTCCTTGATAAAATTATTCTGAGATTTCCAAGCAGAAATATTGAGACAAGAAAGCAGTGGGATGATATTATAAATGTGCTGAAAGAAAAAAGAAACGGTAAACTGAGAATTTTATATATAGGAAAATTGTCCTTCCAAAATGAGGGGAAAATTGAGTCATTCACAGGCAAACAAAACCTGAAGGAGTTTGTTTTCCTCTACAAGAAATGATAAACAGAGACCTCTAATATGAAATGAAAGGATACTAGAGAGTAATGCAAAGCCATATGAAAATATAAATTTTCTAATAAATGTGAATACATGGACAAATGTAAAAATCAATATTAGTATAAATTTGATCAGCAATGATTTTTTTAAATTTATACAGACTTTAAAGAAAAATGCACAAAAATTATAAATTCATGTTAATGGTTTATACAATAAATAAAAATAGTTTGCATAAAGCAGTGGGAAGGTGCTTGTAAATGAGTAGAGTTTTGCAAACAACTGAAATAAATTGGTATAAATTAAAATAAATTCTTATAACTTTAAATGTTTATGTAATACTCATGGAACCTACAAAGAAAATGACTTTATAATATACATAAAAGGAAATGATGAGAAAAACATAATATTACAAAATATCAACTAAACACAATGGAAGGTAGTAATAGAGTAATTGAAGGACAGGAAAGCTATAAGACTAAAAAAGTAACAAAATGTCAAGTAAGTTTTTTTCTTATGAATATTTTAAATTTAAATGTATTAATCTCTTCAAAACTGTAGATTAGCAGAATGAATTAAAGTCATGATCAAAATGTATATGCTGTCTACAAGTACTGCACTTTTAATCTGAAGATACAAAGAGCTTAAAAATATATCCTGTAAAAACAGTAACCTAGCTAATTTTTCTAATTGAAAAGATGAATTCTGGAGTTTTTTTCTTCATTTTTTATAGGTGGTGAGGGATGCACTCTGGCAGCTGCCTGTTCTGTAATTGGTGTGGGTTCTGATATTGGTGGCAGCATTCGGATGCCTGCTTTCTTCAATGGCATTTTTGGACACAAGCCTTCACCAGGTAATTTAATATGGTGGGAAGAATGGTTCTACTTTTATGAATCAGAGCAGTGAAGTTTTTGGCACTAAAAGTTTATTTCTATTTTTAAAATGTATTTTTATAAATATATAAATGAAGATTATATATGAACAAAATGTATGTATGTTTGCATATATATATGCATATATATACACATCAATGTATAATATTCACATAAAATTGTATATATTAGTGAGGTAATATACTATTTCAATACATGTTCATATTGAGTAATGTTTATATCTGGTTAAACATATCAGTCTCCTCAAATATTAATCCTTTCTTTATGGAGAAAGCTTTGAAAATCCTTTCTTCTAGCTTGTTGAAATATATACCACATTACCATTATCTAATTTCACCCCACTTTGTAATAGCAGAACAGAATTTCTTACTCTAACTATAACTTTGCATTCATTGATCAATCTCTCCCCATTCCTCCATTCTTCTCCCTCATTCTATGTGTTTGTTTTTATATTACAGTTATGCTATTTTGATTAATATGACTTTGGAGTGTATTTTGAAGTCACATAGTATAATACTTCCTATTCTGTTTGTTTTACTCAAGATTGCTTGGAACATTCTGGTGTTTTGTGTTTACATAAAAATGTAGGATTTTTTTCTAATTTTGTGAAAAACATCTTTGGAATATTGGTAAGAATTGCATCCTATCAAATGGGTGGTGTGGACATCTTAACAATATTGTTTATTTCAGTTAATGGACATGGGTGTATTTCCATTTATTTGTTCTTTTCAGTTTCTTTCATCAATGTTTTATAATTTTCATTATAGAGATTTTCATTTCTTTAAATTTATTCTGAGGTATTTTCTTCCTTTGTAGTTGTAAATGGAATTGCTTTCCTAATTTCTATTTCAGATAATTTGCTATTGGTGTATAGCAACATTACTTATTTTTGTATATTGAATTTTCATCCTGTGACTCTGCTGAATTCATCTATTAGTTCTAGTAATTTGGGGTGGAATCTCCATTTTTTTTTCTTATATTGCCATCTTTAAACAGTGAGAATTTGATTTCTTAGCCATTTTGAATACCCTTTATTTCTTTTTCTTGCCTAATTGCTCTGGTTAGGATTTTCATTACTATGTTGAATAAGGGTAGTAAAAGTATGCATCCTTGTCTTGTTCCATTTGTTAGGTAGGAAACTTTCAGTTTTTCACCATCCACTATGATGTTAGTTGCTTGTTTTTTTTTTTTGTTTTTTTTTTTTTTTTTTTTTTTTACATATGGTGTTTATTATGTTAATGTATACTTTTATAATAAGTAAGTCATGCAGAAGTATTTTGTTGAAGCAGTGTGGAATTTTATCAAATGCCCTTTCCAAATCTATTGAGATGATCATATGGTTATTCAGAATTTTTGATTCCCCTTTCTGAATTTACGGCTTAATCCTTTTTTTTTTTTCAGGTTTAATCAAATTTTTTTTTTATTTACTTATTCATCATGCACAAGTATAGTATCTTTTTACATACAACTGCTTGTATACAAAGTATATAAGTACCATTCAGATCTTCAATCATGCATTTAGGATAATGATATCCATCTCATTCAACCACCAATTTTTTTCCAACCCCCCCTTACTCCCTCCCTCCCCTCCCTTTCCGTTGACCATTCTAGTGTTCCTCTGATCCTATGTACCCCCTTCCAACAACACTGTGAACCAGTCTCCTTATATCAGAGAAAACATTCGGTACTTGGATTTTTGAGATTGACTAATTTCACTTAGCATTATATTCTCCAACTTCATCCATTTACCTGCAAATGCCATTATTTTATTCTCTCTTATTGCTGAGTAAAATTCCATTTTGTATATATACCATATTTTCTTTATCCATTCATCTACTGAGGGGCATCTAGGTTGGTTCCATAACCTAGCTATTGTGAATTGTGCTGCTATAAACATTGAAGTGGCTGTGTCACTGTAATATGCTGTTTTTAAGTCTTTTGGGAATAGACCTAGGAGTGGGATGGCTGGGTCATAGGGTGGTTCCATTCCCATTTTCCCAAGAAATCTCCATACTGCTTTCCATAGCGGTTGCACCATTTTGCAGTCCCACCAGCAATGTATGAGTGTGCCTTTTTCGCCACATCCTCTCCAACATTTATTGTTGTTTGTGTTCTTGATAGCTGCCATTCTGACTGGAGTGAAATGAAATCTTAGAGTAGTTTTGATTTGCATTTCTCTAATTGCCAGTGATGTTGAACATTTTTTTCATGTATTTGTTGATTAATCGTGTATCTTCTTCTGAGAAGTGTCTTTTCAATTCCTTAGCCCATTTATTGATTGGGTTATTTGCTTTTTTGGTGTTAAGTTTTTTTAGTTCTATATACATTCTAGAAATTAGTGCTCTATCTGATGTGCATGTATTAAATATTTGTTCCCAATTAGTTGGCTCTCTATTCACCTCACTGATTGTTTCTTTTGCTGAGAAGAAGCTTTTCAGTTTAAATCTATCCCATTCATTAATTCTTGGTAATAGTTCTTGTGCTACAGGATTCTTATTAAGGAACTTGGGGCCTAATCCGACATGTTGGAAATTGGAGCTTACTTTTTCTTCTATTAGGCGTATTGTCTCTGGTCTAATTCCTAGGTCCTTGATCCACTTTGAATTGAATTTTGTGAATGGTGAGAGACAAGGGTTTAATTTCATTTTGTTGCATATGGATTTCCAGTTTTCCCAGCACCATTTGTTGAAGAGGCTATCCTTTCTCCACTGTACATTTTTGGCACCTTTGTCTAATATAAGATAGCTGAAATTATATGTATTAGTCTCTGTGTCCTCAATTCTGTACCATTGGTCCACCAGTCTGTTTTGGTGCCAATACCATGCTGTTTTTGTTACTATTGCTCTATAGTATAATTTAAAGTCAGGTATGGTGATGCCCCCTGCTTCACTTTTCTTGCTCAGGATTGCTTTGGCTATTCTGGGTCTCTTATTTCTCCAGATGAATTTCATGACTGCTTTTTCTATTTCTTTGAAGAATGACATTGGGATTTTGATTGGAATTGCATTAAATCTGTATAATGTTTTTGGTAGTATGGACATTTTGACAATATTGATTCTACCTATCCAAGAGCAAGGTAGGTCTTTCCATCTTCTGAGTTCTTCTATGATTTCTTTCTTTAGTGTTCTATAATTTTCCTTATAGAGCTCTTTCACCTCTTTTGTTAAGTTGATTCCCAGGTATTTTATTTTTTTGATGCTATTGTAAATGGGGTAGTTTTCATCATTTCCCTTTCAGAGGCTTTGTCACTGATGTACAAAAATGCCTTTGACTTATGGGTATTGATTTTGTATCCTGCTACTTTGCCAAATTCATTTACTAGTTGTAAAAGTTTTCTGGTAGAGTTTTTAGGGTCTTCTAGATAGATTATCATGTCATCAGCAAATAGTGCTAATTTGAGCTCTTCTTTTCCTATCTGGATCCCTTTAATTTCTTTCGTCTGTCTAATTGCTCTTGCCAGAGTTTCCAGTACTATGTTAAATAGCAGTGGTGAGAGGGGGCATCCCTGTCTTGTTCCAGTTTTTAGAGGGAATGCTTTCAATTTTTCTCCATTTAAGATAATGTTAGCTCTGGGCCTTGCATAAATAGCTTTTATAATGTTGAGATATGTCCCTGATATTCCTAGTTTTTCCAGTGTTTTGAACATAAAGGGGTGCTATATTTTGTCAAATGCTTTTTCTGCATCTATTGAGATAATCATATGATTTTTATCTTTAAGTCTATTGATGTGATGTATTATGTTTATTGATTTCCGAATGTTGAACCAGCCTTGCATCCCTGGAATAAACCCCACTTGATCGTGGTGCACTATGTTTTTTATATGTTTTTGTATCCGATTTGCCAGAATTTTGTTGAGGATTTTTGCATCTATGTTCATTAAAGATATTGGCCTAAAGTTTTCTTTTTTGGATGTGTCTTTGCCTGGCTTTGGAATTAATGTAATATTGGCCTCATAGAAAGAGTCTGGAAGAGCTCCCTCTTTTTCTATTTCTTGAAATAGTTTGAAGAGCATTGGTATTAGTTCTTCTTTGAAAGTCTTGTAGAACTCTGCTGTAAACCCATCAGGTCCTGGACTTTTCCTTGTTGGTAGCTTTTTGATGACATCTTCTATTTCTTTGCTTGTAATCGATCTGTTTAAATTGTGTATAGCCTCCAGATCCAGTTTAGGCAAATCATATGACTCTAGAAATCTGTCAATGCATTCAGTATTTTCTGTTTTATTAGAGTACAAGTTTTCAAAGTAATTTCTAATTATTTTCTGTATATCTGAGGTGTTTGTTGTGATATTCCCTTTTTCATCACAAATGTTAGTGATTTGAGTTTTTTCTCTTCTTCTTTTCGTTAGCATTGCTAAGGGTCTGTCAATTTTGTTTATTTTTTCAAAGAACCAACTTTTAGTTTTGTCAATTCTTTGAATTGTTTCCTTAGTCTCAATTTCATTAATTTCTGCTCTGATTTTAATTATTTCCTGTCTTCTGCTGCTCTTGGTGTTGATCTGTTCTTCTTTTTCTAGTGCTTGGAGGTGTGATGTTAAGACTTTTATTTGTTGGTTTTTTTTCCTTTTAAAGAATGAACTCAGTGCAATGAATTTTCCTCTTACTACTGCCTTCATAGTGTCCCAGAGATTTCTATACGATGTATCTGTGTTCTCATTTACCTCTAGGAATTTTTTAATCTCCTCTTTGATGTCTTCTTCAACCCCTTGTTCATTCAGTAGCATGTTGCTTAGCCTCCAGTTGTTGGAGTAGTTTTTCTTATTCCTTGTTTTGTCGTTGATTTCCAATTTCATCCCTTTATGGTCTGATAGCATGCAGGGTAGTATTTCTATTTTTTTATATTTGCTGAGATTTGCCTTGTGACATAATATATGATCTATTTTAGAGAAGGAGCCATGTGCTGCTGAGAAAAAAAGTGTATTCATTTACTGAGGGATGAAATATTCTATATATGTCCGTTAGATCTAAGTTATTAATTGTTTTAAGGAGGCCTAAGGTTTCTTTGTTTAGCTTTTGTTTGGATGATCTATCCATTGGTGAGAGAGGTGTGTTGAAATCCCCTAGAATAACTGTGTTGTGGTCAATTTTACTCTTGAACTTGAGAAGTGTTTGTTTGATGAATGTAGGTGCTCCATTATTTGGGGCATATAGATTTATGATTGTTACATCCTCTTGATGAATGGTTCCCTTAAGTAGTAAGAAATATCCATCTTTGTCCCTTTTGATTAACTTTGGCTTGAAGTCTACCTTATTTGAAATGAGAATGGAAACCCCTGCTTGCTTCCGCAGGCCATGTGAGTGATAAGATTTTTCCCAGCCTTTTACCTTCAGTCTATTGATGTCTTTTTCTATGAGGTGTGTTTCTTGGAGACAGCAGATTGTTGGGTCATTTCTTTTAATCCATTTAGATAATCTGTGTCTTTTGAATGGCGAGTTTAGGCCATTAACATTCAGGGTTATTATTGAGATGTGATTTTTATACCCATCCATTTTTATTTGTATGATGATCTTTAGCTTGATTTGGTTTCTCTTCTGGTTGGTATTTCCCTTAGTTTAATATCTCCCTTTGTTGATTTTCATTGTTATTTTTCTCTTCTTCTTCATGAAAAATTTTGCCCAGGATGTTCAGAAGTGCTGGCTTTCAAGATGTGAAATCTTTTAACTTTTGCTTGCCGTGGAAGGTTTTTATTTCATCTTCAAATCTAAAGCTCAATTTTGCTGGATATAAGATTCTTGGTTGACATCCCTTTTCCTTGAGAGCTTGAAATATGCTATTCCAGGATCTTCTTGCTTTTAAGGTCTGGGTAGAAAAATCTGAACAAAGTCTGATTGGTTTCCCCCTATATGTAATCTGCTTCCTTTCTCTTGTGGCTTTTAATATTCTCTCCTTGCTCAGTATATTAGGCATTTTCATTATAATGTGTCTTGGTGTGGATCTGTTGTGATTTTGTATGTTTTGTGTTCGGTAGGCCTCTTGAACTTGGTTTTCCCCTTCATTCCTCAAGTTTGGAAAATTTTCTGTAATTATTTCATTAAATAAATTACTCATTCCTTTGGCTTGAAACTCTGCCCCCTCCTCTACTCCAATCACTCTTATGTTTGGTCTTTTTATGTTGTCCCATAATTCTTGAATGTTCTGTTCTTGGTTTCTTACCATTTTTGCTGTGTAATCTAGATTTTTCTCTAGGATATATATTTTTCTTCATTGTCTGAGGTTCTTTCTTCCAAGTGATCTACTCTGTTGGTGATACTTTCGATTGAGCTTTTATTTTGATTTATTGCTTCTTTCATTTCTGGAATTTCTGTTTGGTTTCTCTTTAGAGCTTCTATCTCCCTATTGAAGTAATCTTTTACTTCCTGTATTTGTTTATGGAGTTCTTTGTCAAAATGATCTTTCACCTCCTGTATTTGCTCCCTCATCTCATTTTTTAGTTCATTCTTAAGTTCCGCTAACATTTGGAATATGTAATTTCTGAATTCCATCTCTGGCATTGCACCAACTGTGCATGGTATGGAATCTACTGAGGAGGTATATTGATTTGTTTGTGTCACTTTCTTCCCTTGTTTCTTCATATTGCTTGTGCGTCTATTCTACCTGCACTGTGGGACCTTGTCTACTTTGATTTTACCTTAAAACCTTATGTTGCTCCTGTAGTACAATGCTATCAGATCCCCTTATATTTCCTTTACACTTTAAAATCAAACACTTTCTATTCAGAGAATCCCAGTTTGATCACAATGTACAGATTTAGTTAACCCAGATGTTGTTTCCAATTTACTCTGTATGCTTCTGATGGGGTTTTAAAGTTTCAAGTAATGGACAGAGAGGTAATATGTTTAGGAAGAAGGAAGTGAGTGTATTGACTTGTTATTTCTTAGAAAGTATGAAAAGAGAGTTCTATGGAAGTGGTTTAGTTTCAGCCGACAAGAGAGGAAAGAGAATGGAGTGAATGAATAGATGGAAAGACCGATTTACATATAAACCTAACTTATGCGGTGGTTGAGAGGAGAAATAAAGAAAGATGGAAAAGAAAAAAAAAAAAAAGAAGAGAAAAAAAAAAAAACCAAGGAGTAGTAATTAGTGTAAGAGAGAGGAGAGAGAGAATAAGTCTAGAAAATAGAGAATAAACCATATATAACACCACTTTGCTATATATTTCAATTGTACACGTTGTAGAAATCTCAATTTGTGCGTATAACTTGTTTTTGCCTCTGTTGAGAATGCAATGGCAGGGTGTAAATAGGGAAGATGAAGGAAGAAGAAAAAATATAAAAGTGAGAAGGAAGAAAAGAAAGAAAAGAGGAGCAGAAGCACACAAACACACTGTCAATCAAAACAAAAACAAACAAAAAACTCCCAAGAAACAACAAAACAAACAAACAAGCAAATAAAAACAAAAACGTTGAACCCAAGAACAAGTCTCAAACAAAATGGACCCTTGGAAACCCTTCTTTTTTCCCTTCCAGTTTAAGCCACCTGACCCAGATCATGTATAGTCAGCAACCCTGTTAGTGGAGTCAAGGCTGCACCTTTGGTCCTTGCAGAGTGGCACAGTGGAATAGTGGAAGGGACTTATCCTCAGGCTGGGCCCTGCTTACAGCAGTAGGGAGATGCTACTATGGGCTTGGAGGCCAGGCAAACTGGAGGCGGGTTCTCTCCTTCCAGCGGGCAGGTGCCTACCTCTTGCTCTGGTTGCAGATGGGCAGGTCGCACTCCCCCAGGGAGTGGAGGAAGCACTTCGCCAGGTCTGGCCCTGCATGCAGCAGCCGGGAGATGCTGTTCTGGGCCCCGAAGACCAGGCAAACTGGTGGCTGGGTCTCTCCTTCCAGCGGGCGGGAGTCTACCTCTTGCTTTGGTCGCAAATGGGCAGGTCGCACTCTTCCTGATAATGGAGGAAGCCCTTCCCCAGGTCTGGCCCCGCGTGCAGCAGCAGGGAGCTGCTACTCTGGGCCCAGGCGGCCAGGGACACTGGCGGCTGGGTCACTCCTTCCAGCAGGCAGGAGTCTACCTCTTGCTCTGGTCGCAAATGGGCAGGTCGCACTCTTCCCGATAATGGAGGAAGCCCTTCCCCAGGTCTGGCCCTGCGTGCAGCAGCAGGGAGCTGCTACTCTGGGCCCAGGCGACCAGGGACACTGGCGGCTGGGTCTCTCCTTCCAGCAGGCGGGCGGCTTAATCCTTTTTATAGTGACCTTCCTTTTTACTTCTTACTGATTTTGATTTAAAATATATTTTATCTAATATAAGTACACCAACTGCTATGGTCTGCTTACTGTTGAGGTGGACTCATGGTTCTTTAGTGGTGAAACTCACCACAAGTGGTGCTGGCTGAAATAGATAACTGATAGAGTGCAGCTATGTTTCTCTGCCTGACACCAGGTGCATAGACTGGCCTGAGGACAGGGGCTTTAGGATGTATCCACTGTTAGTTTTGTTAGTTTTCATCAGCCCAGCACTGAGTTCCAAGGCTAATCCCCCACTTAGTGGAGTTTTGATCTACACTATGCTTCCCAATGTTGGGGTAGTGTTTCACTGTGTTAGACCCACTTGGATGCAAAATAAAACCAAAATAATACCAAAAAAAATTGTAATTTATGTCACAGGGCTCTCCTCAGTAGAAATTTAGCACAGGTTTTAAAGTAGATATTTTGATAACCTGAAGAATAGACAGGAAACACAAGTTATTATTTTCTAAAAAAATAATAAATACCATTGAGTAATTTGAGTGGCAATTACTGTCATCTTTGTCATCATCCATGTAAATATTTTTTATTGGTTCTTTTTAGTTTTGAATGATGGTAGAATCCATTTTTATATATTTATACAAGCATGGAATATATCTTATTCTAATTAGGACCTCATTCTTGTGGATGTACACGATGATAGTGAGATTCACTGTTGTGTATTCAATATGTACATAGGAAAGTTATGTTAGATTCATTCCACTCTCTTTTCTATTCCTATCTTTATCCTTTCCCTTCATTCCCTTTTGTTTAATTCACTGAACTTCTATTCTTCCCCTCCTCCCTTAGCATAACTATGTAAAAAAAAAATTAATTGATTAGAAATGATTATGGAAATATATGAAAATATTAACTGTAGTTATTTTTGGTTAACAGATTCTAAGTGTGACTTTAAGTTCCTTTTACATTTCAGTATTTTCCAAGTTTTCCATAATGTGCTATTTCTTTATAAATTAGAACATATTAATATTTAAATTATTGATACATCTATTTTGATGTCACATATGTATATGTTAAAAGCTATACACAACAAAAGAACTGGATAAATTATACCAAAATGTTCAAGATTATTTTCTTTCTATTCTTTTTCAAACATTCACTAATAAGCACCTATACATTTATAATGGATATTATAAATTATTACTATGATGATTATTATTATAATGGCTTCCTTACAAGATCTTGATTCTAATGCTGTCTGTGACTAAGCTAGGACATTTTAGATAGCTTCAAGAGTCTCATTTACCTTAGTTTTCAAGGTATAGTCTGGTATAGTCTGAATAGTAAAAATTGTGTTGGCATAAAAAGCACCAATGATGTTTCTGTTTCTTAAATTTTAATCGAGCCTGTTATGCCTTTTCTGAAATATAGATTAACAGATAAAATAATTAAATTTGTCAATTGACCCTTGCCAACAGAGTATGTGTCTTATTTTAGGGCACAATATGAGAGTTACCTTTCAGTGAACAATTAGTTGCCAAACAATGAAAATAAAAAAACATTATTCTAAGGAGAAAAGTTCATGAACATGGAATGGATCTACATTTATTTGTCTTCAATTACTTTCAACAGTATTTCATTATTTTCCAACATACAAACATTTCCCCTGTTTAAATTTGTTTCTGCAGATTTTAATCTTTTTATGCTATTTATATAGACTATTTTTATAAACTTCATATTTGGATTGTTTATTTATAGTGTATGAAATGAAACTTTTAATTGATTTATTTTTTTAATTGGTATGTTATAATTGTACATAAAATTGGAATTTACTTTGATATGTTTACATTTGAACATGACATAGTTTAGTTTCATTCTGCTGTTCCTCCCCTTTCCATCTCTTCTGTCTTTCACCATTCCCTTTGCTGTGCTGCATTGCTCTTCTGTCTTCATGAGATTCCCCCTTTTATTAATTCCTAATTTCTCTCTAGCTTCTGCATCTAAGAGAAAATCCTTGGTTTTCTAATACTAACTTATTTCACTCAGTATGATGTTCTTCAGTTCCATCCATTCACCAGAAAATGACATAATTTCATTCTTTGCTATGGCTGAGTAAAATGTAACTGTGTACACAGTGGAGTATACACTGAGATAGTCTTTATGCAATTATATGAGATGTTTCCATGACTTGACTATTATGAATTATGCTGGAACAAATATTGGTATGAATATATCAATATGGCATGATGATTTTAGTTCTTTTGGATAAATACAAAGGAATGGGATAGCTGAGTCATGGTGATTTCATTTCTTATTTTGTTACTGAAAGCTCAGTCCTTGTCCCCAATACCAATCCAATAACAAGGATACGGTTTTGAGAAAAAAGGAAAAAGTTTTATTGTTTTGCTAGCAAAGGAGAAACACAGGGTACTCCTGTCCCAAAGGCTGTGGGTCTCCCCATCAGAGAAATAAGAGGGCTTTAAAAGAAGTTATTCAAAGGCTACATTTCAAGTGTGCCTTCACAGGGATCCCAAGTGCACCCTGACAGTGTGTTGAAATTCACTTGTTAATTTGGGAGATAGTTACTTCCCAGTTCTTCTGGTGACATCTCCTTTCTGTGGAGACCAGATAACTAAAGGTAATCTTGTTCCCTGCCTCCAGGTTAGGGAAGGGGAGAGGGAGAAGAGGAAAAGAAAAATATGTACCTTTTAAGCATCAAGGACTGTGTTCAAAAGGTAAAGTGGACCACTGTTACATTTCCCCACTGTTAATTTCTACATTCCACGTCTATCGAAAAATGGGTGATGACATCTCCAAGCTGCTTCCTGCTGAGAGAGGGCAAAGTTGGGGGGAAGTGACCCAAAGTTCTTGTTTTCTGTCAGTTAGGGGGATTCAACACCAAGGCAGTCCAGAGGTCCATGATAGCAGTTGGCAGGTGACTGGACAAGGTATATATAAGGCAAGGATAATGCCTAGACAATAGTAAAGAAGACAGCAAAGCATTACTTTTATGTGAACAATTAATACAAAAACAATTAGTATTTCAGCCAGTCTCTGAAATGTAGAACAAACTTGTGTCTCTGGAGCCCTTTCTCTGTATTGCATTCCAAAGGGGTTATATCAATTTGCAGTACCACCAACAATGTATACCTATGCCTTTCCTCCCACATCCTCACCAGCATTCATTGTTATTTATATTTTTGATGATTTCCATTCTAAGTAAAGTGAGATGAAATCTCAGTATAGTTTTTTTTAAATATTTATTTATTTGATTTAGTTGTACACAATGCAATGCATTTATGTTTATGTGGTGCTGAGGATCGAACCCAGGCCTCACACATGCTAGGTGAGCGCTCTACTGCTGAGCCACAACCCCAGCCCTCAGCATAGTTTTTATTTGCATTTCCCTTATTACTAGGGATGTTGAGCATTTAAAAAATATTTTTGTTGGTCATTTGCATTTCTTATTTGGGAAATACCTGTTTAGTTCATTTGCCTATTTATTGATCAGGTTATTTCTCGTTTTGGTGTTAGATGTTTCTTGAATTCTATATAAATTTTTGTTATTAATCTCCTGTCAGAAGAGTAGCTAGCAAAGATTTCTGTCCCATTATGTGGGATCTTTCTTCACAGTCTTATTTCCTTTGCTAGGAAGAAGCTTTTTAATTTAAAGTCACCACACTTATTGATTCTTGGTTTCTTCTGAGCTTTAGGAGTCTCACTGGGAGGGAACACTCCTTGATTCATTGAATGAATCATCCTGATACCAAAACCTGAAAAAGACACATTCTAGAAAGAAAACTACAAACCAGTATCCCTAAAGAATATAAACATGTAAATTATTAATAAAATATTAGTAACCCACATTCAAAGAAACATTAAGAAGATTTTATATGTTGGCCAATTCGGTTTCATTACAGGAATGCAATTTGGTTCAACATACACAAATCAGTAAACTTGATTTATTACGTAAATAGAATCAAGGAGAAAAAACATGATAATCTTAACAAATGCACAAAAAACCTTTGACAAAATCCATCACCCAATGATATTAAAAACACTGGAAAAACTAGTGATAGAAAAACACACCTTATCATCATATATGACAAACCAAAGCCAACCTCATACTGAACAGACAAAAACTTAAAGCATTTTCTCTAAAATCAGGGAACAAACAAGGATATCTACCTTCATCACTCCTATTCATTATAGTTTTTTAAAGCAGTAGCCAGAGCAGTAAAATAAAATTATATTAATAACAAAAGAAGAAGTAAAATTATCTATCTGCTGATGACATGTTCCTTTATTTAATCCAAAAAAAGTCAACCAGAAGACTTCTAGAGCTGACAAATAAATTCAGCTATACTTTTTAGGGTACAAGATCAACATTCATAAGTCAATGTCTTTCTTTTACTATTGCTCAGAAAGAAATCTGGAAAACTATCTCATTCATAACACCCTAAAAATATACTTGGGAATTAATTTAACCAAGGAGGTGAAAGGTCTCTATGATGAAAAAAAGTATAGAACACTGAAGAAAGTAATTGAGGAAGACCTTAGAAGATGGAAAGATCTCCCATGTTCATGGACAGGCAGATTTAATATCAAAATGGCCACAGCATTAAAAGCATTTTATAGATTCAATGCAGTCCCCATGAAAGCACCAATGACATTGTTCAGAGAAATTTTTTAAAATGTTCTAAAACTTATTTGAAAAAATAAGAAACCAGAATAGTAAAAGAATCCTGAATAAGAAGAGCGATGCCAGATGTATCGCAATACCAGACTTCAAATTACACTACAGAGCTAAAGTAACAAAACAGCATGTTACTGGGGTAAAAACAGACATGAAGACCAACGGAATAGAATAAAAGACATAGAGACAAACCTACACAGATAGAGTCATATGATACTTGACAAAGGTGCTCAAAACCTACCCTGGAGAAAAGATAGCCATTTTAACAATGGTGCTGGGAAACCTGTATATCCATTTGTAGAAGAACGAAACTAAATCCTTATCTCTATCTTGCAGAAATGTCAACTCAACGTTATTCAAATACCTAGGAATTAGACCAGAAACTTTGCAATTATCAGAAGAATGGGTAGTCGCAACACTTAAACATATTGTCAGGAGTACCTACTTCCTTAACAAGATGCCTAAAACACAAGAAATAAAACGAAGAATCAATAAGTGGGACAGCATCAAATTATAAATATTCTGTACATCAAAGGAAATAAGAGTGTGAAGAAAGATCCTACAGAATGGGAAAGGATTTTTGCCACCTGCCTCTCAGACAAGGGATTAATACCCAGAATATATAAAGAACTCAAGAAACTTAACACACAAAAATAACCCCATTAATATATGGGCAAATGACAAAACAGACACTTCTCATAATAAGAAATAGATAGCCAAAAATATGTGTAAAAATGTTCAACAGCCCTAGTAAACAGGGATATGCAAAGCAAAACTATATTGAGATTTAAACTCACTAAATTCAATTAGCAATAATCAAGAATGCAAATAATATTAAATGTTGGTGAGGATGTTGGGGAAAATCTAGACACATACATTTTTGTTGGAAGTACCTATTGATCTAACAACTCTGGAAAGTAATGTGGAGATCATTCAAAAGACTAGTAATAGAGTCATCATATGACTCTGTTATCTCCATCCTTGGTAGTTATTCAAATAACTAAAATTAGCATACTATAGTTATGCAGGCACATCAGTGTATGTACTTATCAGTAAGAAATATCCATCTTTGTCCCTTTTGATTAACTTTGCAGTTCAATGCAGTTCACTTATAGAACTAGCACAGCTGCCTGTCAACACATGAATACATAAAGAAAACTTGGAAATTTGCTCAGTCTTGAAAAAGAATAAAATTTTGGCATTTCCTGATAAATGGATGAAACTGGAGAACATCAGGCTAAGTGAAATAAGCCACACTCAGAAAGTCAAAGGCAAAGTTTCCTTCATATGCAAAAGCTAGACCAAAAAAAAATTTAAAAAGAGGTGGGGAAATTCCATGCAAAAAAGCACACAGATCAGTGCTTCCAAGGAAAGGGAATTAGGGAGAGGAAATAAAGGCAGGAAAAGAAAGAAGTGGTGTAATTAAATTGAATAAATTATGATTTGTACCAATATAAAGTGAAATTCACCTTTATATATATCTATAAAGCACTAATTTTTTTCTCATTTTTCCCATATAGATATTTATTTATTATTATTTTTTAGTTATAGATTACAGTAGAATCTATTCTGATATGTATATACAAACATGGAATATATCTTATTCTAATTAGGATCCCATTCTTGTGGATGTACATGATGTTCAGATTTGCTGTGGTGTATTCATATATGTACCTAGGAAAGTTATGTCAGAGTCATTCCACTGTCTTTTCTCTTACTATCCCCTCTCCCTTCCCTTTATTTGCCTTTGTCTAATCCACCAAACTTCTATTCTTCCTCTTCCTCTTGTTGTGTATTAGCATCCATGTGTAAGAAAGAACATTTGACTTTTGTTTTTTGGGGGATTGGCTTATTTCACTTAGCATGATAGCCTTTGGAACAATCCATTTACTGGCAAATGTCATGCAGTCATTCTTCTTTATGGCTGAGTACTATTTCATTGTGTATATGTACCAAAATTTCTTCATCCATTCATCTGTTGACAGGCATCTAGGTTGGTTCCATAGCTTAGCTATTGTGAATTCTGCTGCTATAAACATTGATGTGACTGTGTCACTGTAGTCTGCTGATTTTAACTCCTTTGGATATATACCAAATCACATCTCAACAATAACCCTGAATGTTAATGGCCTAAACTCATCATTCAAAAGACACAGACTGTCACACTGGATTAAAAGAAAAGATCCGACAATAGGCTGTCTCCAAGAAACTCACCTCTGACAAATACATCATCAAACTGAAGGTGAAAGGCTGGGAAAAAGCTTACCACTCACATGGGCTGCAGAAGCAAGCAGGTGTCTCCATTCTTATATCAAATAAGGTAGACTTCAAGGCAAAGTTAATCAAAAGGGACAAAGATGGATAGTTGTTACTGATTAAGGGAATCATTCATCAACAAGATATAACAATTATGAATTTATATGCCACAAGCAATGGAGCACCTACATTCATCAAAAAACCCTTCTCAAGTTCAAGAGTCAAATAGACCACAACACAATTATTCTAGGAGGCCTCAACACACCTCTTTAACCACTGGATAGATTGTCCAAACAAAAGCTAAATAAAAATACTTCAGACTTAATTAATAAAAATAAAAACAGACTTAATGGACATATATAGAATATTTCATCCCTCAGTGAACGAATACACCTTCTTCTCAGCAGCACATGGCTCCTTCTCTAAAATACACCACATACTATGCCACAAAGCAACTCTTAACAAATATAAAAAAGTAGAGATACTACCCTGCAGTCTATCAGACCATAATGGAATAAAATTAGAAATCAATGACAAAATAAAAAATAAAAAAGCTACTCCAACACCTGGAGACTAAACAACATGCTACTTAATGAACAAGGGGTTGCAGAAGACATCAAGGAGGAGATTAAAAAATTCCTAGAGGTGAATGAGAACACAGATACATCATATTGAGATCTCTGGGACACTATGAAGGCAATATTAAGAGGAAAATTTATTGAATGGAGTTCATTTCTTAAAAGAAGAAAAAACCAACAAATAAATGACTTAACATCACACCTCAAAGCCCTAGGGGGGAAAAAAACATATCAACACTAAAAGCAGTAGAAGACAGGAAATAATTAAAAATCAGAGCTGAAATTAATGAAATGAGACTAAAGAAACAATTCAAAGAATTGACAAAACTAAAAGTTGGTTCTTTGAAAAAATAAATAAAATTGATAGACCCTTAACCTGCTAACAAAAAGAAGAAAAGAAAAAACTCAAATTACTAACATCCATGATGAAAAAGGAAACATCAAAACAAACACCTCAGAAATACAGAAGATAATTAGAAATTATTTTGAAAACTTGCACTCTAATAAAATAGAAAATTGACAGATTCCTAGAGTTATATGAATTGCCCAAGATGAATTGCCCAAACTGGATTAGGAGACTATACAAAATTTAAACAGATCAATTTCAAGTAAAGAAATAGAACTCGCCATCAAAAACCTAGCAACCAAAGAAATCCCAGGACGGGATGGATACACAGCTGAGTTCTACAAGACCTTCAAAGAAGAACTAATACAAATACTTTTCAATTTATTTTAGGAAATAGAAAAAGAGGGAGCTCTTCCAGACTCATTCTATGAGGCCAATATTACACTGATTCCAAAGCCAGGCAAAAACACAGCCAAAAAAGAAAACTTCAGGCCAATATGAACATAGATACAATGAACATAGATACAAAAATTCTCAACAAAATTCTGGCAAATCAAATACAAAAACATAACAAAAATATAGTGCACCATGATCAAGTGGGGTTTATCCCAGGGATGAAAGGTTGGTTCAACACATGGAAATCAATAAATGTAATACGTCGTATCAATAGACATAAAGATAAAAATCATATGATCATCTCAATAGATGCAGATAAAGCATTTGACAAAATACAGCACCCCTTTATATTCAAAACACTAGAAAAACTAGGGATAACAGGAACATACCTCAACATTATAAAAACAATGTATGCAAAGCCTCAGGCTAGCATCATTTTAAATGGAGAAAAATTGAACACATTCCCTCTAAAAACTGGAAAAAGACAGGGATGCCCCTTTTCACCACTGTTATTTAACATAGTACTTGAAACTCTGGACGGAGCAATTAGACAGACAAAAGAAATTAAAGGGATCCAGATAGGAAAAGAGAACTCAAACTAGAACTATTTGCTGATGATATGATAATATACCTAGAAGCAATAACTCCACCAGAAAACTTTTAAAACTAGTAAATATATTTGGCAAAGTAAGAGGATACAAAATCAATACCCATAAGTCTAAGGCACAAATCCTCTCAAAGGGAAATGATGAAAACTACCCCATTCACCATAGCATCAAGAAAAAATAAAATGCTTGGGAATCAACTTAATGAAAGCTGTGAAAGACCTCTATAACAAAAACTACAGAACACTAAAGAAAGAAATTAAGGAAGACCTTAGAAGATGAAAGGATCTTCCTTGTTCTTGGATAGGTAGAATTAATATTGTCAAAATGAATATATTACCAAAAGCATTATACAGTTTCAATGCAATTCCAATCAAAATCCCAATGACATTCCTTATAGAAATAGAAAAAGCTGTCCTGAAATTCATCTGGAAAAATAAGAGACCCAGAATAGTTAAAGCAATCCTTAGCAAGAAGATCACAGCCTTAGCAGAGGGCATCACAGTATCAGACTTTAAACTACTATAGAGCAGTAGTAACAAAAACAGCATGGTACTGGCACCAAAATAGACCTATAGATCAATGGTACCGAATAGAGGACACAGAGATTAGCGCCCACAACTACAGCTATCTTATATAAAGGTGCCAAAAACATACATTGGAGAAAAGATAGCCTCTTCATCAAATGGTGCTGGCATAACTGGAAATCCATATGCAGCAAAAGAAAACAACCTCTATCTCTCACCATGTACAAAACTCAACTCAAAGTGGATCAAGGACCTAGTAATTAAACCAGACACCATGCATCTATTAGAAGAACAAGTAGGCCCAAACCTCCATCATATAGGATTAGGCTCCTACTTCCTTAATAAGACTCCTATTGCACAAGAATTAAAATCTAGAATTAATGAATGGGATGGTTTCAAACTAAAAAGTTTCTTCTCAGCAAAAGAAACAATCAGTGAGGTGAATAGAGAACCTACTAATTGGGAACAAATCTTTACTATAGGCACATAAGATAGAGCACTGATCTCTAGAACATATAAATAACTCAAAAATCTTAACACCAAAAAAAAAAAATAAAATAAACCAATCACTAAATGGGCCAAGTACTGAACAGACACTTCTCAGAAGAAGATATACAATCAATCAACAAATACATGAAAAAATGTTCAACATCTCTGGAAATTAGAGAAATGCAAATTAAAACTACTCTGGGATTTCATTTCATTCCAGTCAGAATGGCAGCTATTAAGAACACAAACAATAATAAATGTTGAAGAGGATGTAGGGAAATAGGCACACTCATACAATGCTGGTGGGGCTGCAAAATGGTGCAGCCATTATGGAAAGCAGTATGGAGATTCCTTGGAAAACTGGAAATGGAACCACCTTATGACCCAGCCATCCCTCTACTGGGTCTATCCCCAAAGGACTTAAAAACAGCATACTATAGGGACACAGCCACATCAATGTGTATAGCAACACAATTCACAATAGCTAGATTATGGAATCAACATAGATGCCCCTCAGTAGATGAGTGGATAAAGAAAATGTGGCATGTATACACAGTGGAATTTTACTCAGCAATAAAAGAGAATAAAATAATGGCATTCACAGGTAAATGGATGAAGTTGGAGAATATAATGCTAAGTGAATTTAGCCAATCTCAAAAATCCAAATGCCAAATGTTTTCTCTGATATAAGGAGGCTGATTCATAGTGGGGTTGGGATGGGGAGCATAGGAAGATTAGAGGAACACTAGAAAGGTCAATGGGGAGGGAGGGTAAGGGAGGGAGCAAGCCGGTATTTGGGAGGAAAAAAATGGTAGAATGAGAGGGATATCATTACCCTAAATGCATGTTTGAAGACATGAATGGTATGAATATACTTTATATACAAACAGTCATATGTAAAAAGGTGCTCTTGTATTATGAATTGTAAGGCATGCTACTGTTATATATACAACAACATTGCATAAAAAAATCTAGCATGAATTCATTTTTAAAATGTTGGAGAAACTAGGGATAGAAGGAAGTTCCCTCAACATTATAAAGGCTAAATGTGACAAACCCAAAGCCAATATCAGACTGAATGGAGTACAAATGAAAGCATTTTCTCTACTATGAGGAATAAAAGAAGGCTTCCACTCTCACCACAACTATTCAATATCATTCTTGCAAGTCTATCCAGAACAATCAGGTAAGAAGAGTAAATTAAATAGAAAGAAATAGGAAAAGAAAAAGTCAAACAATCTCTGTTTGCTCATGTCATGAATTGATATCTAGAAGACCCCCAGAATTCCACTAGAATGGCTGGGGTTGTAGCTCAGTGTTAGAGTGCTTGCCTAGCATGTGTGAGGCACTGCGTTTGATCATCAGCACCACATGTAAATAAAATAAAGGTTCACTGACAACTAAAAATATTTTTAAACATCCCATTAGAAGACTTGTAGAACTTGTAAACAAATTCATCAAGGTAGCAGTATACAAGATCAACATAGATAAATCAATCACTTTCCTATATTCCAATAATGAATCTGCTGAGAAAGAAATTAGGAAAATATCCCATTTAAAGTAACCTCAAAAAATAAAATATTTGCAAATAAATCTAAACAAGGAGGTGAAAAACCTCTACAACGAAATCAATAAAACACTGTAGAACTTTCCAAATGCTTTATTTGATATTTCCTCCACTGATTTCTTTGGGATCAGTTATTGGAGTATGATAAACTTTGGGAGCATCTTAGTCTCTTGTTTTCTCATACTACCCATATTTATATTTTTATTTTAACACACCTGTTGGGATTTTTGTCTATTCTACTCCTATACAATGAACTTTTTGTGAAATGTTTTTCTTAATGATGTCATCCCATTTGGATATATAAATGTAATTACTTCCACTCAATGTAATCATTCTGCTATGTTTAGTATCTAACACCATTTTGAGAGGAGACAATAATCACCAGCAACTGCAACCATTTCATAATGTACCATAAGAATATATGTATTATAATAACCTCTAAGAAACTTATTGAAAACATTTTCCAAAACTCCATTAATCTAGTGAAAAACAGCAGTAATACTCTGGAATGGGCTGAGAAATTAGGTACTACAAAATGTAAAATTACTACAAAGTTACTACAGAGTGTAATATTCATGCTCCTCAGAGGTTATGAAAAGGGAAAAGAGGAAATAAAATAAGGGGGTAAAGAAAAAGAAAAATTGTGGGATAGAGACAGAAGCAGTGAATATAGAAAGAAAAAAAGAGACAAAGGAGGACAGATTATGAGATGAGCAAGATGATAAAAGAAAGATTAATCCTGATAAATTATTTAAAATTAAAGAAAATACATAAAATAGGATTAAAGCATTCAATATCAGATAATAAGAGCCTATCAAATCAATATAAAATGATATTTGTGAAATCAAAAGCTGACATAAGAGAGTTTTATGTTTTATGACTAATTATTTGAGATAGAGAGACTACTTATTATGTCTTCCTGATTTGGATTTCATCAGGTTTTGTGAGGATTAGTGAATGCCATCACCTTCTTGGCTTTATCTCTCCAAATAATCCTCTCTGGTGTGAAGGTAGCAATATCTCCAGCCCTACTCTGACACAAATCTAGGAGGATTTCTTTGTCCTTTGGTGTTTCCTGGCACCTAATAGCTTTCTGGGAGTCACAGGAGACATCCCCTAGTTGTCTGTGGCCTTGTGGACAGGTCCAGCCCTGTTTGGGGATTCAGTTTTGTGTGGCCACTTGTACAAATGTCCCATTTCAGATGGGAACTTACCTGTGAAGATTTTTCAGTGTCCAGGGTGTTACAGCCTATGGCAGAAGTGAAATGGCCCAGATGTAGTGGTGCTGGGTAGCCTGGGGGAGGCACAGAGTACCTGCCCACAGCTGGAGCATAAATGTCATTGACAATGTCTGAGCATTCTTAGCGTCATCCAGTGTCTGTGGAGTGTGCATCTGTGGGCCACGTCTGCCTCTGTGGGTTGCACATTGCTTCTAGTCTGTGGCTTTTGCCAGTAGTACAGGCATGTGTGACAACTAACCCATAATTCTGTTTGCTTGGCAGCAGCTGGCATCTATGGAACACACATCTGTGATCTGCCTTTGCATTTCATTTCTGGAGTACATGGTCCTCTGTAAGCTGCTGCAGATCTCAAAGCTTCTGCTTGCCTCCATGGATGCATGGTGCTGCTGGGGCATGGGGGTGCCTCTGCTGGTTGCTGCAGATCATGTGGATTCTGCCTGCCCTTTAGGGCACATTGTTGGTGGGCCTTTGTCTGTGTCCACTCGGCCTAAACCTGTGTTTGTAGCATTTGAACCTGCATTCTACTTCTGTGGGTAATGATACACTGCTGGGGTACCAGAGAGCTTCATCTGGTTATATGAGATTACACTGCTGTGGCAAGCCACTGGAGCACTGGCTGCATCCCAGGTGCCATACTCCCTGAGAGTGACTTACTCTTTCTTCTTCTCCACCACACTTACCTTGTTGGGGAATGAATTTTTAGCAACCTCCATCCTGCAGTAATCTCTCTAGTAAACCAGAATCTCTGAGTGCCTGTAAGTCTCTGCATGTCCAAATATTGTACATTCCACCTGTCACTCACCTCTCTGATCAGCTTCAATTCTAGATTGTGGAGGAGTTGAGATTTTTGGCCTACTTCCACTCTGCCATCTTCACTCTGAATGTTTTCTCCATAAAGAAAATGATAAATGTTTGAGAAAATACATATGCTTAACATTATTTAAATATTATACAATATATACATGTGACTCCACAACATATTGTACCCAATAAGTATGTATAATTTTTATGATTTTATGTGTCCATTAATAATAAACAATTTATACTAACATGAGAATACAAATGGGGTTTGGAGTTCAGCAGGAGAATGATATTTTAGTTACATTAAACAACATGGTGAAATACACCAAGCAGAGATCATTTCTTTTTTTCTTTTTTTGAGATGTAACATGAGTATCTCACTTTTCAGGTGTGGTTCCCAACCAGGGTCAGTTTCCCATAGCTGGGGAAGCCCAGGAACTTTTTCAGTGCACTGGTCCAATGTGCCGCTATGCTGAAGATCTGATCCCTATGCTGAGAGTCATGGCAGGACCTGGTATTAAAAAGTATGTTCACATATTTCCTGTGTCCTATTCTGACATTCTTTCTTCCTTTGCTTATTAGTGACATGGAAGTACACTTCCAATCCTCAAACAAAGAATTATCATATTTTAAATGAGAGGCTTTATATAAGTGTTTCACAAATTGGGAAGGTACTATGTAAAATATTTTAATGAGAAAATACAAGCAAATAAAGACTTTATTCTGGGATAGAGACAGTGAATCATTTTGTTCACTTGGAAATTTGAATGTAATGACTTAATTTAAATTGGTGTTTTCTGGTTCTGCCATCTGTCAGCACACACATATTTTCCAGTGTTACCTGGACCATCACTGCTGCCTAGAAATGTCTCCCTAGATGGCTATTAATCACATTCTCTATTGCAGTGACTTAAAAATATATTAATTTCCAGCAAGCATGTGATCTTCTTATTCCATTATACTCAAATAAATAATCCCATATCTTATCTCACTAAGAAAATGCCAGAATTGTGGAATTTGTTTCAGTTTCTTACCATCACAATTTCCTAGGTCCCCAGCCACTCATTCCTTGTTTCTTCTCTTGAAATAGTAAAAAATGCCTTTCCTTTTTGCTTTGCTATATAAGTACCTTCACTTATGTTCTGAATTTCATGTTTTCTTATTCTCAGATCTCTGCTCAATTACTATCTCACTTTACTATGACTTCAACCTCTGTCACACACACATATGCACACACACTGCCATATATATACATATTCATACTTATGCATATATACACATTATCATTGTACTGACCAAGTGTCTCTCATCTTAAAAACAAATGAAACTTTTTCAGTCTCACATACTCCTTTCTACTACCCTATGTCATATTTTGACTTCATGGACCAATTTATTATATTAATTCCACCTGGGAAGTACATTCCCAATCCTCCAACAAAGAATTATCATATTTTAAATGAGAGAGGCTTTATATAAGTGGATAGAGGTTTCACAAATTGGGAAGGTACTATGTAACATATTTTAATGAGAAAATACAAGCAAAGAAAGACTTTATTCTGGAATATAATAAACCAGTGAATTAATATAATGAATAATAATAATAATGACAGTGAATAATTTTGTTCACTTGGCAATTTGAATGTAATTAGGGTTAGGGTTAGGGTTAGGGTTAGTTTCTTACCATTTAGTTTCTTACTAGTTTAATGAATATTAAATCTAAAACCTCACATTGCCCGATTATTTCTCCACACTCTACATACTGATTTCATCACTGAAATTGGTCTTCAAATCCAAAGTTTCAGATTTTTTTCTTTCTGCTAAATACAGTGTCAACTTAATACTTACCATACATCATCTCATTATATCTGTTGACACTATTAATTACTGTCTCCATCTTGAAATAATCTGTACCTTTGGATTTTGTGATTCACACTCTTCTGATATAGCTCCTTTATCCATGGTTTTCCCTTTCCATTGCCCTTGCTGGCTTTTCTCCTTCTGCTAATCTTATATACTCTAGAGATTCCTGGCTTATTTCTCTCTACTCACCTTCCCAGGATGACTACATTTACACCTGTAACTTCACCTATTTCCCATATACAGATGACTCCCAAATGTGCATGTCTAGCTCACTTTCTCACCTATTCTTTATGACTATATTCACTGGTATAATAGTCATCTCAGATAGCTAAAACTCAATATGCCTAAAATTGATCTAATTCTTGTAAGTTTTGAGAAACTAATCTGCTACCTATATTCCTATAAAATTTCAGTGATTGGATCACAATAAATGTGGTTGCTAAAGACTGATTCCCTACCTCACTCCTTACATCTAAGTAGTAGCATCCTATTAAAACTACCTTCTAATTGTTTCTTACACCTTGACACATCTCCCCATCACCATGGTTACAGTTATAGTTTAGGTATAGCTGTTTCTCAACTGGACTACTACAACAAGCTTCTGATCTGTCACTCCAACTCTAGTATTGACACATTATAAACTGAAATAATATTCTTAAGTATAAATCTGAATTCTAAAGGCATGTCATTGCTTCTGTCACACAATTTTAAGGGGATAATTTTCATTATAACTGAAGTTCAGTTAAGATTAAACTAATAAGCACATATAAATAATTTATTGACATTAGTTTCTTTTTAATTATCCACAGGTTAAAACTGGATGCAAAAGTACATTTACAGCACTTGAAATTTTACTGGATGGAACATGATGGGGGTTCACTTTTAATGTCCAAGGTAGACCAAGATCTCATTCTTGCTCAGAGAAAGGTAACTTTTTGAATATTTTTTGTTTGTCAATGGACTTGATTTTATTTATTTTATGTGGTGCTGAGAATTCAACCCAGTGCTTCACACATGCTAGGCAAGCGCTCTATCACTGAACCACAACCCCAGCCTGAGAAAGGTAATTTTTAATACAATTCACTTAATAGAATTTATATTAAATCATCTTGACTTAACTATGTTGGATATTTCTATATCAACATATAGAATTAAGGTGATCAGAATAGTACTAAGTAATTTGGGGTGTGATTTTTATATTTATTTTAGATATTTGTTTTTAACACAAAAGAAAGTTATTTTGAAAGGAAAGTAAGATAAAGCAATGAAAGAAATTGCTTAGTGATAATTACAACTAATTGTTTAAAATATTTCTAACCAGTGGTTCTTCTGTATCTATGTGTAGATGTAAATTTTGCAGGATTATAATAGCATTGTGTATTTATAATTTTATTCTGATTTTAGATTTTTAAAAAATACTTTCATAATCAGATGAAATAATGGAACATAATTTTTGTCTTTCTAAAAGCAAAACATTCCAAATAATAGTAAAAAGGAAGAGTTCTATCAAATTTTAAAAACACTTAAAAAAACAGTAAAGTAACATGTCATCATTTTGAAATACATATCATTATTTAAAAACAATGTAATTTTGTATTTCAATCCTCAAGAGAATTCATGCAATAATACAGTAAGAGTTAGCAAAAGTACAAATGTCTACAATTAGAATCATCTCAATCTACTTGGAAATAACTACTAGAATCTGAATTTGCCATACTTATGAATTAGCTGAAATATAAGTGAAGGCTAAATTAAGAAAGTTATAAGCTTGAGTACTACAAAATTGGCCTTAATATTTCTGCTTAGTTCATTTTTTGATTCTACAAAAATACCTGACACTGAGTAATTTATAAAGAACAGAAATTTCTCATAATACTGGAGGTGAGGAAATCCAACAGCAAGGCAAAGGTGGGGTTTATGTTTATTTTTTATTTAATTATTTATTTATTCTAATTTATTATACATGTTTGCAGACTGCAATTCCTTTCATATTACATATAAAGAGAACAGTTTTTCAAGTCACTGGTTTTACACAAAGTATTTTCACACCATTTGAGTTTTTATACATGCATTTAGTGTATTGATGTCCAACTCATTCTGCCATTATTCCTATCCCCTTGCCCCCTCCTCTCCTCTCCCTCCCCTTTATTCTATTTAACATTATTTAATTTCCTCTCATACCCCCTCCCTTGCCATTATAATTCAGTATCATCATAGCAAAGGAATCATTCGACCTTTGGTTTTTTGGGATTGGCTAACTTCAATTAGCATTGTTTTCTCCAGCTCCATCCATTTACCTGTGAATGCCATGATTTTATTCTCTTTAGTGTTGAGTAGTGTTCCATTGTGTATATATACCAAAGTTTCCCTATCCATTCATTTATTGATGGGCATCAGGGTTGTTTCCACAATCTAGCTATTGTGAATTGTTCTGCTGTAAACATTGATGTGGCTGTGTCCCTGTAGTAAGCTGTTTTTAAGTCCTTTGGGTATAGACTGAGGAGTGAGATAGCTGGGTCAAAATTGGTTCCATTCCAAGTTTTTCTTGGAATCTCCATACTGCTTTCCATATTCGCTGCACCAATTTGCTGTCCCACCAGCAATGTATGAGTGTGCCCATTTCCCTATATCCTCGACAGCATTTATTGTTTGTGTTTTTGATAGCTGCCATTCTGACTAGAGTGAGATGATATCTTAGAGTAGTTTTGATTTGCATTTCTCTAATTGCTAGAAATGTTGAGCATTTTTTCATATATTTGTTGATTGATTGTATATCCTCTTCTGAGAAGTGTCTGTTCAGTTCCTTAGCCCATTGATTGATTGGGTTGTTTGATTTTTGGTGTCAAGGTTTTTGAGAGCTTTATATATCCTTGAAGTTAATGTTCTGTCTGATGTGCTTGTGGTAAATATTTGCTCCCATTCTGTAGGTTCTCTGTTCACCTCACTGATTGTTTCTTTTGCTGAGAAGAAGCTTTTTAGTTTGAAGCCATTCCATTTATTAATTCTTTGTTTTAATTTTTGCGCTATAGGGGTGTTGTTGAGGAAGTTGGGGCCTAATCCAACATGATGGAGATTTGAGCCTGCTTTTTATTCTATTAGGTGCAAGGTCTCTGGTTTTATTCCTAAGTCTTTGATCCACTTTGAGTTGAGTTTTGTGCATGGAGAGAGATAGAGGTTTAATTTCATTTTGTTACATGAGGATTTCCAGTTTTCCCAATACCATTTGTTAAGGAGGCTGTCTTTTCTCCGATGTATGTTTTTGGATCCTTTGACTGTGGGTTAGTCTCTGTGTCTTCTATTCTGTACCATTGGTCTACTGGTCTGTTTTGGTGCCAATACCATGCTGTTTTAGTTACTATTGCTTTGTAGTACAATTTAAGGTCTGGAATAGTAAGGCCACCAGCTTCACTCTTCTTGCTAAGAATTGCCTTGGCTATTCTGGGTCTCTTATTTTTCCAGATGAATTTTGTGTTTGCTTTTTCTATTTCTGTGAGGAATGCTATTGGGATTTTGATTGGGATTGCATTGAAATTGTATAGTGCTTTTGGTAGAAGAGTCATTTTGACAATATTAATTCTACCTATCAATGAACAAGGTAGATCTTTCCATCATCTAAGATCTTCTTTAATTTCTTTCTTTAGTGTGCTGTAGTTTTCATTGTACAAGTCTTTCACTTCTTTTGGTAAGTTGATTCCCAAGTATTGTATTTTATTTTTTCGAGGTTACAATAAGTGGGTGAATTTCCTAGTTTCTCTTTCTAAGGAATTGTCGCTGATGTACAGAAATGCCTTTGATTTATGGATATTGATTTTATATCCAGCCACTTTGATGAATTCATTTATTAGTTCTAGAAGATTTCTGGAGGAATTTTTTGGATCTTCTATGTATAGAATCATATTGTCTCCAAATATTGTTAATTTAACTTCTTCTTTTCCTGTCCGAATGCCTTTTATTTCTTTCATCTAGTTGCACTGACTAGGGCTTCAAGAACTATGTTAAATAGAAGTGGTGAAAGAGGGCATCCCTGTCTTGTTCCAGTTTTTAGAGGGAATGCTTTGAATTTTTCTCCATTTAGGATTATGTTGGCTTGGAGCTTAGCATAGATGGCCTTTACAATGTTGAGGTATGCTCCTGTTATTCCTATTTTTTTTTTTAATGTTTTGAACTTAAAGGGGTGCTGTATCTTGTAAAATGCTTTCTCTGCATCAAGTGAGAAGATCATGTGATTTTTATCTTTGAGTCTATTGATGTGGTGAATTACATTTATTGATTTCCTTCTGTTGAACAAATCTTGCATCTCTGGAATGAACCCCCCTTGATTGTGGTGCACTGTCTTTTTGATATGTTTTTGTATTCGATTTGCCAGAATTTTATTGAGAATTTTTGCATCTATATTCATTAGAGATATTGGTCTGAAGTTTTCTTTCTTTGATTTGTCTGCCTGGTTTTGGAATCAGGGTGATATTGGCCTGGTAGAATGAGTCTGGAAGTGTTCCCTCTTTTTCTATTTCATGAAATAGTTTGAGAAGTATTGGTGTTAGTTCTTCTTTAAAGGTCTTGTAGAACTAGGTTGTGTATCCATCCGCTCCTGGGATTTTCTTGGTTGGTAGCTTTTTGATGGCGTCTTCTATTTCTTTGCTTGAAATTGGTCTATTTAAATTGTGTATATATCATCCTGATTTAGTTTGGGCAGATTGCATGTTTCTAGAATTTTGTCGATTCCTTCATTGTTTTTTATTGGAGTACAAATTTTCAAAATAATTTCTAATTATCTTCTGAATTTCCGTAGTGGTCATCATGATGTCTCCTTTTTCATCACAGATATTGGTAATTTTTCTCTCCTTTTCTTAGTTAGCATAGTTAATGACCTATCAATTCTATTTATTTTTTCAAAGAATCAACTTTAGGTTCTGTCAGTTTTTTCAATTGTGTTTTTTGTTTCAATTTCATTGATTTCAGCTCTGATTTTAATTATTTCCTGTCTTCTACTGTTTTTGGAGTTGATTTGTTCTTCTTTTTCTAGGGCTTTGAGGTGTTATGTTAGTTCATTTATTTGTTGACCTTTTCTTCTTTGAAGGAATGAACTCCATGCAATGAACTTTCCTCTTAGTACTGCCTTCATAGTGTCCCAGAGATTTCACTATGTTTTATCTGTGTTCTCATTTACCTCTAAGAATTTTTAATCTCCTTCTTGATGTCTTCTGCAATCCATTGTTCATTCGGTAGCATATTATTTAGTCTTTACGAGTTGGAGTAGCTTTTTTTTTTTCTTATTTTATCATTGAGTTCTAATTTCCTTCCATTATGATCTGATAGGATGTAGGGTAGTATTTCTACTTTTTTACATTTGCTTAGAGTTGCTTTATGGCATAATATATGGTCTATTTTAGAGAATGATCCATGTGCTGCTGAGAAGAAAGCATTGACTCATTGATGGATAATATACTCTATATATGTCAGTTAAATCTAACTTATTGATTGTATTATTGAGTTCTACAGTTTCTTTGTTTAGCTTTTGTATGGAAGATCCATCTAGTGGTGAAAGAGGTGTGTTAAAGTCACCTAGAATTATTGTGTTGTCGTCAATTTGACTCTTGAAGTTGAGAAGTGTTTGTTTGATGAATGTGGATGCTCCATTATTTGTGGCATATATATTTATAACAGTTATTTCTTGTTGATGTATAATTACCTTAAACAGTATGAAATGTTCATCTATATCTCTTTTGATTAACTTTGGCTTGAAGTCTACTTTATTTGATATTAGGATGGAAACCCCTTCTTGCTTACATAGACCGTGTGAGTGGTATATTTTATCCCATCCTTTCACCTTCAGTCTGTGTGCATCTTTTCCTATGAGATGTGTCTCTTGAAGGGAGCATATTGTTGGGTCTTTTTTTTTATTTCAATCTATCAGCCTATGTCTTTTAATTGGTACATTTAGGCCATTAATATTCAGGGTTATTATTGAGATATGATTTTTATTACCGGTCATTTTTAAATTAAATTAAATTTTATTTAATTTTTGGCATTTATCTTGACTTGATTTATCCTTTGGTTAGTTTTTCCTTTATTATAGTTCTTCCCTTTGCAGGTTTTCACTGTTGTTTTTCATTTCCTCCTCATGGAATATTTTGCCAAGAATATTCTGTAGTGCCAGCCTTCTTGTTGCAAAATTGTTTGGCTTTTATTCATCATTGAAAGTTTTTATTTCATCATCAAATCTAAAGCTTAATTTTGCTGGATATAAGATTCTTGGTTTTCATCCATTATCTTTTAGAGCCTGGTATATGTCATTCCAGGATCTCCTGGCATTAAGGGTCTGGGTTGAAAAATCTGCTGCGATGTGAATTGGTTTTCCTCTATAGGTTATCTAATTTTTCTCTCTTATGGCCTTTAAAATTCTATCCTTGTTTTGTACGCTAGGCATTTTCATTAAACTGTGCCTTGGTGTAGATATGTTGTAATTTTGTACATTTGGCATCCTATAGGCCTCTTGTATTTGAATTTCAGATTTGTTCTTCTTGTTTGGGAAATTTTCTGATAATTTTCTGAAATTTTCTTCAATTTTCATTGAAGACATTATGCATTCCTTTGGTTTGATTCTCTGCACCTTCCTCTATTCCAATAAATCTTATATTCGGTCTTTTGATGGTATCCCATAATTCTTGGATATTCTGTTCATGATTTCTTACCATCTTCACTGTGAGGTCAACTTTATTTTCAATATTATATATTTTGTCCTCATTGTCTGAGGTCCTGTCTTCCAAGTGATCCAATCTGTTGGTGATACTATCTATTGAGTTTTTTAAATGGCTTATTGTTTCTTTCATTTCAAGTATTTATCTTTGGTTTTTTTCTCAGACTCTCTCTCTCTTTCTTGAAGTAATCTTTTGCTACCTGTATTTGTTCTCTTATGTCTTTGTTGATGTGTGGTTGCCTGTATTTGATCTCTTATCTCTTTGTTAGATCAATTTTTGCCTGTATTTGATCACTTGGGTCATTTTTAAATCCCAAATTATTTTAATTTTGCAAATTTGGAACTCCTCAAACATTTCACGTACTGTGCTTTGTAAGGATTCTATTGCTGTAGTATCTTGGTTTGTTTTGGTCACTTTCCTCCCTTTTTTTTTTCATGATATCTTTGTGTTTTCCTCTCTTGCAGTGTAAGTCTGAGGTATTACTGCTTCTGCTCTATTGTCTCATAGCATCCTTACAGGTTACCTGATGCCTCACTTTTAAGGGAAAGATCAATATTACAGTATTCAATGTACCCAACGTGTTGCCATATCAATTAACTTCTATTTTTATATTTATAGTTTTGACACTTTAAACATAAATGATGAGATCATTTATCTTCTACTACAGTGTCTGTTTGTGTGGTGGTTTACAGTATCTAATGGTATGAGGGGGGACTTAGGGGTTGGCTAAGGCATTCGTGAGGTAGGATGTGAGAAAAGGGAGGTATTAGATTATTTGACTAGTGATAGGGTAATCTTGAGAACTTGGGTGTTAGTCGGAGAAACAAGAGATAGGCATCCCCATGTTCCTGTGCCCAGGGCCTGTTCCCTGACTTACAGGCAGAGGCGTTGGCTATCAGTGGCTCCAAAGTAGGTGGGCACAGCTGGGAACAAACGCAGGCAGGTCGTTTGGTCCTTCCTGGCCTTGTTCCCCTACCGGCAACTGCTAATGGCAGCTCCGAAGTTGGTTTTATGCTTATTAAGGACCCTCTTGCTGTGCCCTGAAGTTGGTTTTATGCTTATTAAGGACCCTCTTGCTGTGCCCTGCAGAGGAGATAAATGCTGTACCTTCGCATAAAATAGAACAGAAGAGCAAGATAACTAATTCTCCAGAAAGCCCCTTTTATATTTTTTGCTTTTATTAGTTCATTATAGTCATACTTAATAGTTGGGTTCATTTTGACAAAAGCATACATGCATGGAATTGAATTTATTTCATTTCATTCAGTGAAATGGTGGCATTTCAGTGCCCCACCATTACTTCCCTTTCTCTCTCTTTGCATTTGCCTTCCTCTACTCTACTCACATACCTTCTACTCATTTATTTATTTTAACTTCTGCTTTTTATAGATGTAACTAAAGGTGGAATTAACTGCAATATATTTATACATGCACTTAGTGTAATTTTGTAAAATTCATTTAACATTTTCTTCCCTTTTCTATTTCTCCTCCCTCCCCCTCAATATCCTTCTTCTACTCCAGTGATATTCCCTCTGTCTTTATATCTGATCCCTCCTTTTTCCATGTTGCTTGTTCAAGCTTTTGCATATAAGAAAAAAATATTTGACCCTTGATTTTCTGAGTCTGGCTAATTTTACTTAGCAAGATGTTCTCCAGTTTCATCCATTTATCAGAAATCCCCATTTTAAAAGGCCTTATTACCAGTAATTAGGGTGCAGATCTAATGGCCTAATCACCTCTTACAAGTCCCATCTCTTAAGACTGGCACATTGTCAACACCTGAGTTGAATGATTTGAATATGGAGGTGAAACATTAAAATCATGGCATACGTGTATTCATTACTATGTTGGTAGCTTTGAAGACCATGTTATGAAAGAAAATATTACCTTAAATTTATAGTTACCTATCTAACTGTAATGTAACTCAAATAAAAATTGAGAGGATTTTTGTAATGTTTAATGGGAAAAAAGAAAATTGAAATCTATATAATATAAACCCAGAACTAGACATTTTTCTTGCATTAGCTTTTCATGTATATTAAGACAGCTTCACAAATGCACATTAATACCATTGAAAATGAATGAATTACATAAAATTAGCAATAATAATGACACAAGGTTCAGTTTAGGGGTGTAACTCAGTGGTAGAGTTCTTGTCTGGTGTGAGAAATGCCTTAAGTTCAAGCTCAAGCACTATGAAAAAGAAAAACATAATAGTTAGTAATCTTATATAGTCTATAACCCACAAGAAGAGAAATAATACCAAAGCCATAGGAAAAAGAGAAAGGCAAGTTAAAGAAGATATATGTGAATTTTGAAAAATGTTGAACCTTAAAAATAATTAAAGAAGCTGGGTGTAGTGGTACATGCCTGTAATCCCATTATCTTGGGAGGCTGAGGCAGGAGGATCATAAGTTCAAAGCTAGTCTTAACAATTTAGTGAGGTCCTAAGCAAATTAGCAAGACCCTGTCTTAAAATGAAAAAGAAAAATTAAAAATGGGATGATGATATGGCTCAGTGTTAAGAGACCCTGGATTCAATCTCTGGGACAAGAAATAATTAAATAAAAACCATATAAAAATTAAGATACAATTGTGTGATTGCTTAGATTATTAAGGTTGAATTCATCAGTAACTGCAGTGGCAAAGAAAATTGTCCCCAAATTTGTATACACTGTTTCAAACAACATGTTTTCCCAAGTGTATTTTTTTCACTCTTTTTTAAAATTTTAATTTGTAATATATGACAGCAGAATGCGTTACAATTCATATTACACATATAGAGCACATTTTTTCATATCTCTGGTTGTGCCCAAAGTAGTCACACCATCATGTTTTCATATATGTACTTAGGGTAATGAAGTCCATTTCATTCCACTGTCTTTCCTACCCCAATGCTCCCACCCTTCCCCTCCATCATTTTGCCCTATCTAGAGTTCATCTGATCCTGCCATTCCCCACCCCCAACTACATTATGAATCTTTATCCTTAAATCAGAGAAAACTCAGCATTTGTTTTTTGGGGATTGGCTAACTTCATTTAGCATTATATTCTCCAATTCCATCCATTTACCTGCAAATGCCATGATTTTCTTCTCTTTTAATGCTGAATAATATTCCATAATATATTCCATAATATACCACGTTTTCTTTATCCATTCATCTACTGAAAGGCATCTAGGTTGGTTCCACAGTTTAGTTATTGTGTATTGTGCATCTATAAACATGATGTGGGTGTGTCCCTGTAGTATGCTGTTTTTAAGTCCTTTGGGTATAGACCGAGGAGTGGGATAGCTAGGTCAAATGGTGGTTCCATTCCCAGTTTTCCAAGGATTCTCCATACTGCTTTCCATATTGGCTGCACCAATTTGCAGACCCGCCAACAACGTATGATTTGCCTTTTCCCTCACATATTTGCCAACACTTATTATTGTTTGTATTCTTAATAGGTGCCATTCTGACTGGAGTGAGATGAAATCTTAGTTTTGATTTGCATCTCTCTAATTACTAGAGATGTTGAGCATTTTTTATATATTTGTTGATTGCTTGTATATCTTCTTCTGAAAAGTGTCTGTTCAGTTCCTTGTCCCATTTATTGACTGGGTTATTTGTTTTGTTTGTTTGTTTGTTTGTTTATTTGGTGTTAAGATTTTTGTGGTCTTTATATATCTACAGATTAGTGCTCTATATGATGTGCATGTGGTAAAAATTTGTTCCCAAAATGTAGGCTCTTTATTCACCCCGCTGATTGTTTCTTTTGCTGAGAAGAACTTTTTTTAGTTTGAATCCATCCCATATATTGATTCTTGGTTTTAAGTCTTCCACTATAGGAGTTTTACTAAGGAAGGTGGGGCCTAAACAAACATGATGAAGATTTGGGCCTAATTTTTCTTCTAATAAGCACAGTGCCTCTGGTTTAATTCCTAGGTTTTTAATGCACTTTGAGTTGATTTTTGTGCATGGTGAGAGACAGGGGTTTCATTTCATTTTGTTGCATATGGATTTCCAGTTTTCCCAGCACCATTTGTTGAAGAGGCTATCTTTCCTCCAATGTACGTTTTTGTCAACTTTGTCTAATATAAGCTAACTGTAATTAATTGGTTTAGTTTCTGCACCCTCTATTCTGTACCACTGGTCTACTGGTCTATTTTGGTGCCAAAACCATGCTGTTTTTGTTAGTATTACTCTGTAGTACAGTTTAAGGTCTGGTATTGTGATGCCACCTGCTTCACTCTTCTTGCTAAGTATTGCTTTAGCTATTCTGGGTCTCTTATTTTTTACAGATGAATTTCATGACTGCTTTTTCTATTTCTATTAGGAAAGTCATTGGGATTTTGATTAGAATTGCATTAAATTTGTATAGTGCTTTTGGTAGTGTGGTCATTTTGACAATATTAATTCTGCCTGTACAAGAACAAGGAAGATTTTTCCATCTTCTAAGGTCTTCTTTATTTCTTTCTTTAGTGTTCTGTAATTTTCATTGTAGAGGTCTTTCACCTCTTTTGTTAAGTTGATCCCCAAGTATTTTTTTTAGGCTATTGTAAATGGGGCAGTTTTCCTCGTTTCTCTTTCAGAGGATTTGTCACTGATATAGAGAAATACCTTTGATTTATGGGTATTGATTTTATATCCTGCTACTTTGCTGAATTTATTTATTAGTTCTAGAAGTTTTCTGATGGAATTTTTTGGGTCATCTAGGTTTGGAATCAAATAGTTGGCCAATAGTGCTAATTTGACTTCTTCTTTTCCTATCCATATCCCTATAATTTCTTTCGTCTGTCTAATTGCTCCGTCTAGTGTTTCAAGAACTATATTAAATAGAAGTGGTGAAAGAGGGCATCCTTGTCTTGTTCCAGTTTTTAGAGGGAATGCTTTCAATTTTTCTCCATTTAAAATGATGTTGGCCTGGGGCTTAGCATAGAAGCTTTTAAGATGTTGAGATATGTTCCTGTTATCCCTCATTTTTCTAGTGTTTTGAACAGGAAGGGTTACTGTATTTTGTCGAATGATTTTTCTGCATCTACTGAGATGATCATGTTTCTTATCTTTAAGTCTATTGATGTGATGAATTACATTTATTGATTTCTGTATGTTGAACCAACCTTCATCCCTGGGATAAACTCCACTTGATCATCATGCACAACCTTTTTGTATTTGATTTGCCAGAATTTTTATATCTATGTTCAACAGAGATATTGGTCTGAAGCTTTTTTTCTATGATGTGTCTTTGTTTGGTTTTGGAATCCAGGTGAGATTGGCCTCAGAGGATTAGTTTAGAAGTGTTCCCTCTTTTTCTCCTTCATGAAATAATTTCAGGAGTATTGCTATTCTTCTTCGAATGTCTTGTAGAACTCAGCTGTGTATCCATCTTGTCCTGAGCTTTTCTTGGTTGGCAGATTTCTGATAGGATCTTCTATTTCAGTGCTTGAAATGGATCTTTTTAACTTGTGTATATCATCCTGATTCAGTTTGGGCAAATCATATGACTCAAGAAATTTGTTGATTACCTTCAATATTTTCTATTGTATTGGAGTACAAATTTCAAAATAATTTCTAATTATCTTCTGTATTTCTGTAGCATCCATCATGATATTTCCTTTGTCATCACAGATGTTAGTAATTTGAGTTTTTTGTCTCTTTCTTCTTGTTAGCATGGCTAAGTGTTTATCAATTTTATTTATTTTTTCCAAAGAACCAACTTTTTCTCCTGTCAATTTATTCAATTGTTTCTTTTGTTTCAAGTTCATTGATTTCAGCTCTGATTTTAATTATTTCCTGTCTTCTACTGCTTTTGGTGTTGACTTGTTCTTCTTTTTCTATGGCTTGAGATGTAATGTGAGGTCATTTATTTGTTGACTCTTTCTTCTTTTAAGGAATGAACTCCATGCAATGAACTTTCCTCTTAGTACTGTCTTCATAGTGTCCCAGACATTTAGATATGTTGCAGCACTGTTCTCATTTACCTCTATGAATTTTTTTGTCTCCTCTTTGATGTCTTTTGCAGCCCATTGTTCATTCAATAGCATATTATTTAACTTCACCAGCCCAATTCTTTGGTTTTTACAGGCACCATAGCTTTTTGGAGGGTCAGAGGAAACTATAACATATTGCCTGTGGCCTAGCATTCATGTATCTTCTTCATTGAAGATGCATATTTGGTGAACCTCTAAAAATGCATTATGTGCCTGGAGTTGTCAAAAGAGATGTGAGCTCACCAATGTAGATTTTGGGATGCTTGGGGAATGGCAGATAACATCACATCAATGCAGTAGCCCAGTGGTAGTGATACTGGGAGACCTTTTGGAGGTCTATGGCAGCTGTTTTCAACTATAACACTTGTGTTGGTGGGTCTGCATCTGGGCATGCAGTCACCAACATCTGTGGAGCACACATCTACAAGCTACTTACATGGTGCATGTGGCAGTGTTCAACCACAGGCAGCTTCCTCTGTCTTCTGGGGCATTTGTGTCACTGGATATATGTCTGAGCAGATTCTATGGTGCCCAGAATCTGTGATACACATGTCTGTGGGCTGTTTCTGTGGTATGCATTGTAGTGCTTGTTTGCATTTATCTTCTCCTGGCTATTGAGGCCCACTTCTGGGGAGAACTCTATGATGACTGGTATCTGTTCTGCATGTGGCACTGTGGGGACCAAGTGGCCTTCTGCAGTCTGCTGTGGCTCATACACCTATGGTAGCAGCTGGGGCCTTTGCTGCCATCCCATGCCACATTGCCTGAGTGTGACTTGCTCTCTCTTCCACTCCATGCCACTCCCTTTGTCCATGCACATATTACTCAGACAGCCCATTTCAAAGGCATTCCCTTTGATAGTATTTGTTGCTATCTGCTTTTGGGATGAAGCTGTATAAATTGAATGCCTTATAGAAAAGCAGGCTTAGGTGTAGTCTCTACAAAAATGGCTGCCTGCTGGTTTTTCACTAGCAATTTCAGATAAGCTGTGCACTTCTTGCTAAGTGCTTTGCAGTTTCTTCCCCAGCTTAACTTGGTCTGGCTTTCTTTTTTTTCCATTAGTTTTGAAGTTTATCAGCTTTGTATTTTTATTTTCCTTCTTTTGCTAAACTTCCCCCAAACCTCCCCTCTTTAGTGTTTATGTTAAATTTGTTTTCTTGTTTTCTTTTCCAATAACCAGAATTTCTGAGTCCCTCCAAAACTCTGACCAGTATTGTATCTAAGTGCATTCCTCTCTGATCAGATGTTGTCTCACTGCTTAAATTCTAGACTGTGGAGGAGTCAGGATTTTTGGCTAACTTCCACTCCACCATCTTGCCTTTCCCCAACTTAGAATTTTGTTCAATTGATCTAGACTCTTCTACTTAATGGAATTCTCATCTATTTCACTGCTAATAACATGATCAACTAGCCATTGCTATATGTCCATATGAGTCAGATTATTTTAACTTTTGCATTGATTCTTCTATTGCAAGCATCATGCCCAACAAACCTTTGTCAATTAAGTGCTGCCACTTTAACTCTGCCACTTGGGGATACAGTTATCCCTATGGAATTTAGTCTTCCAAGTTAAATAGTGGCTCTTACCCTTGTAATTTCTGATTTTCAGAGAAAAGTGATCACAAAGCATTTCAAAGATGTTTCTCACAATTGCTATAGAGAAAAAGATCCAAACACTTAGAAATATTAATCAATAAGCTATCTTTACTAAGTTTTTGGATCTTTTCCTCTGTAGTATACCAATCTAGGACTGGAATTTTTTTTTTTTTTATACCAGGGATTGAACTCAGGAGTACTTAAGCACTGAGCCACATCCCCAGCCCTTTCTGTATTTTATTTAAAGACAGGGGTCTGACTGAGTTTCTTAGGGCCTGCTAAGTTGCTGAGGCTGGCTTTGAACTTGTGATCCTCCTGCTTCAGCCTCCTGCACTGCTGGAATTATAGGCGTGTGCCACTGCACCCTGCAGACTGGAATTTTAACTTCATTTACCATAGGCTACATTTTGGAGTATATTTTTCTCAACTTTTTACAGCCCTTTGTAACCCCATGAGCTGCAACATTAAGTCCAGAGTCTCCTTCATAGGACCATAACAATACATTTGGCTTGTTCCAAATTTTTGTTCCTTCCACCATTGTTCTATACATTTAATATCCATTTACATGTCTATCCCTTGTATTTTTATCTGTGTAAACTGAAAAATCATGAAGTTTTTTAGGAGTTTACTGCACCTAATGGGTCAAAATTTGTACCTCACCATTAGGGGCCTGCTAGGACTTGTATGTAGTTACAGATCTAGAAGCAATAATGTGTGATGTTATTGGTCCTGAGGTTAATCACCAGTGTCTTACCCCTGCTTATTCTCAAGGCTTTAGTTATATTTGATTTCTATTTCTGTAATATTATGTCACTAGGCATCCACAGTTCTGCAGTAACCTTGCAGATTAGTCATGATACAGCTCCCACCAGTCCATTAAGCAGTTTCTAAACCAATGTGCAAAATATGCTACTATTCCTGTCAGTGCTGCAAGTCAGGGAAGACAGTAACCAGTCCCAAGACAAATGAAAAATTTCCAAGCAAGTTCTACTCTTTTACTTTCAAACTGAGAAAGGGTGGAATCAATGCCTTCCTCCCAACTATTTTTTTTTTTTTGGCCAGGCAGTGGGGTGACTAGGGTGAGCAAAAATGCCATGATATTTCCTAGAAATTTGATTGTGTTCTTTTATAAGTATTTTCCTAGTTGCCATGGTTTCTCAACTGGTTCTAGTTATCTCAAAATGCTACATCAGTCTACATGTTGTTTTTTGGTGTTTCTGTAGAGGAACAAGAACTTAGTCTGCCATTTTGCTAAATCACTATCCAATGGTATAAGTTCTCATCATATTTGTCTGTTTTTATATGTCTATTTTGTAAGGTTGTTGCCCACCTTGAAAATATGCTAGGAGCCTCAGTTCAACATGTTAAACTGAAGCAAATGAAGTATTCTTTTCAGTTGTGGATTACAATGATGTCAACTAAGGGACATGATGGAAAGGTATGTTCTATTCTTTCATTCTTTCTACAAGGGATTATTGAGATTCTTTTGCAAATCATATATTTGGAGACATAGGGAAAATAATTGTGAAAAATAGGAAAAAGTGGAATATTTAAAGAAAAGCTTTGTTTAGTGAGTGTTATACTGGTATAAGAATATATAGTTGCATGATCCTATATGGAATTCAGTGAAGGATTCTGTTTTAACTTTACTGCAATATAGGCTAATAGGAATGTTTGTATAGAGTGTGACAGACCCAAATTTAAATCACAGGCCACTTCTTAGTTCTGGTATCTTCGACAGGTTATTTACCTATTCTTCAACAGAGGTATAAAATTAGGTAGCTACTTATGTTACAGAATTATTATATGGATTAAGAATATTTCTTTTAAATTGTGTGACATGTAGCAGCCTCCCAATAAGAAGAACTCATGTAGCCCTTACTACCTTAAAAATATAAATAATAAGTAACTGGTTTTAAAGAAATAGACATTTTTATTCATATAAACATCTTGGAAATGTCCTAGAAATTTATGTAAATATAAACTAAGGATGTTTGCCTGAGATATAGGTTAATAATCAGAGTGTTGCATGATAACTAAAAGAAAAGATTAGTAACAAAACCCCATTCAGGGTCCACTTCCAATCTTTACATATGGAGTGATCTTTAACATGCATGATGATTATTAAAATTTTTTCTGAAATTTAAAAGCCTGAAAAAATATAAAGGGAATTAAAAAGCTGTTCTTTTTTTAATTTTATTTTTCTATTCTAATTTGTTATACACGTTTGCAGAATACATTTCATTTCATATTACATATAAAGAGCATAATTTTTCAAATTGCTGATTTTATATGAAGTATTTTTACAACAATTGTGTCTTCATATATGTATTTAGGGTAATCATGGATAACTCAGTCTGCCCTTATTCCTATCCCCTTGTTCCCTCCCCTTCCTACCCCCTCATTGTTCTATTTAATGCTCTTTCATTCCTCTCATTCCCTCTCTCTTGCAAAAGCTGTTCTTTTTAACTAGAATTATGATGTCTGACACAGAGCCAGAGGTCATAATCACTCACTAATAAGTTTTCTTCAGAACGGGAAGATTGTATAGTTGGTACCTGAAACTTTTAATAAGGAAAAGGGATATGAACATTTTATGATCCATATTTTTTATTGCAACATATATGATTTTTAAGAACATGGTTATTGAGCTTTAATTCACACAGCATGTAATTTCTCCATTTAAAACTTATGATTTCAAAGGTGTTTTAGTATAGTCACAGAGTGGTGCAACAATCACAATTTAAGAACATTTTTATCACCCCTCCCCCCAAAAAGCATGCATGCCTTAGCAGTCACTCTCCAATCTTCCAGTCCTCTTCTGTCTCTAAGCAGCTACTAATATATTTATGTCTACATATATTTGCTTATTCTGGATATTCCATGTAAATGAAACCATACATTGTGTGATGTATTGTTAGTAGCTTCATTCACATAGCATAATGTTATCACATTTGTTCATGTTGTACCATGTGTAAGTACGAAATTCCTTTTGTGGTTAAATAATATTCAATTGTAATGTCGATAAATATTTTATTTATAAATGTAACAATTGATGGGAATTTGGCTACTATAAATACTAGCTGTGAAAATGTCTCCATATTTTTTATTTTCTTTCTTTCTTTCTTTCTTTCTTTTTTTTTTTTTTGTGTGTGTTTTATTAGAGACAGGGTCTTACTGAGTTTCTAAGTGCCTCGCCATTGCTGAGGCTGGCTTTGAACTCGAGATCCTCCTGCCTCACCCTCTCAAATGCTGGGATTACAGGAGTGCACCACCAAGGATGTCTTGTTTATTTATTTTTATATTGTAATTTTTATTAGTTTACTTTAGTTATACATAATATTAGGATTTATTTTGACACAATTTACTCTAATTCAGTTCCCAGCACTTCTTCTTTCCCTCCTCTTCTCCCTCGCCATTTCTTTACCTCTACTGATCTTCCTTCTTATTTATTTATAGTATTTTTAGTCAGTGCATTATAGATACACATAAAGGTGAAATTCACTGTGCTATATTCATATGTGTACATAGGAAAGTTTGGTCAGATTCATTCCAATGTTCTTCCCTTTTGCCACCCCTTTCTTTTAATCTCCTTCCTCTACTCCATTGACATTTCTTCCATATTCAAGGAATTTTCTCCCTTTGCATTTTTTTCTTTCTTATTTTGGTGTAGCTTCTGCATATCAGGGAAAATATACAACATTTGAGTTTCTGGATTTGATTTATTTCATTTAGTATGATGGTCTCCACTTCCATTGATTTAACAGCAAATGTTGTCATTTCCTTGTTCTTTATTGCTGAATATTTCATTGTGTATGTATACCACATTTTCTTTATCCATTCATGTATTTAAGGGTAGCTAGTTTGGTTCCATAGCTTGGCTTCTGTGAATTGTCCTACCATAAACATTTCTGTGTTTTGCATCACTGTAATATCCTGATTTTAGACCATATGGAAGAGTGGAATAGATGGGTCATATGGTGATTCCATTCTTACTTTTTGGAGATATCTACATACTGCTGTCTAGCAAGGTTGCATTAATTTGCAGTCCCACTAACAATGTATGATTGTACCTTTTCCCCATATCCTTGCTGACACTTATTATTATTTGTTATTATTTGTGTTCTTGATGAATGAAATTCTGAATGGAGTGAAATGAAGTCTCAGTGTTGTTTTGGTTCGCATTTCCTGGATTGCTAGAGATGTTGAATTTTTTTCATATGTTTATTGGTCATTTGTATTTTTTGAGAAGTGACTTTTTCACTTATTTGTTTTTTGATGTTGAGTTGAGTTTTGATGTTAAGAGTTCTTTGTATGAATATTATGGATATTAATGCTGTGTCTCAGGAGCAGGTGGCAGAGATCTCCCATTCTGTAGGCTCTCTCTTCTCTCATTTTACACTCTTTTTTTTCCCCTTTGCTGTGCAGAATTGTTTTAAATTGATACCAACCCACTTATTGATTCTTGGTTTTATTTCTTGAGCTTTAGGAGTATCAATAGGAAGTCAATGCCTGTGCCAATATATATGAATATAAGCCTACATATTCTTCTAGTAGTTGAATAAGACACAACTGGTTTAATTCCTAGGTCTTTGATCGAGTTTGAGTTGACTTTTGTGCAAGGTGAAAGATAGGGGTCAAGTTTCATTCTTCCACATATGAATATCCAAGTTTCCCAGCACCATTTGTTAAAAAGATGATCTTTTCTCCATTGTATATTTTTGGCACCTTCTTCAAGTATCATCTGCCTATATCTATGTGAGTTTGTCTCTGTATTCTATTCCATTGGTCTTCATGTATGTTTGGGGGCCAGTACCATTCTATTTTTGTTATTATAGTTCTGTAGTATAGTCTGAATTCTGGTATAGTGATGCCTCTAGCATTGCTCTTCTTTCTCAGGATTTCTTTGATTATTCTGGATCTCTAATTCTTTCAAATTAATTTTTAAATATTTAAAAAATTTTAATTGTAGATGAACACAATACCTTACCTTTATTTTATTCTATTTATTCATGTGCTGTTGAGGATCAATCCCAGTGCCCCACACACATGTGAGGCAAGGGTTCTGCCACTGAGCCCCAACCCCAGCCCCCAAATAAATTTTATAATTGTTTTTTCTATCTTTGTGAAAAATGCCATTGGTAATTTTTTGGTGTTTGTGTTGATCCAAGACGCAAAGAAAAGACCACCAACTCTAATTTTAGATTAAAGCAAGCTTATATTGTATACATATAAAAGAGAGCTGGCCAGGGCTGCCCCTCCCAAACACTGGGCTTGGGGTCAGCGCCGCTCTCCGGAAAGACAAGGTTTTTATAGTTCAAAGAGTTACAGAAAATCTTGGGAACTTACAGCTAACAAGGTCAGACAGGTGTAATTCAAAGCAAGTAGCAAACTAATATCTACATGGCATTGTATTCCAAGAAAAAAAGGGGAGTAATAGTTAAACCCCACATCAAAAGTTTATGAGGCACCGTTAGTTTGAGAGAGAGAGAGAGTTGTTATCTGGTCAAGGACAGCCAGGCCTGAGCGAGCTCAAGGCCTGGGAATGAATGCCAGACAATAAGCTCAAGCCAAATAAGAATCTTAGCATTTCATAGAAAACTGAAGTGGGCTTTTCATAACTTTTTGACAGGATGGCTCCCCGTCTTAAGATGGAATTAGGCTGGTTTATCATTCCCCCTTTTTTTTTTTTTACTTTTCAAATCTTTGAAAGGGAGTAATTATATAGGCTAATTTTATCGATGGTACATAATAGAATTAAATTGCAGCCCAATAAACCGGAGCATATAGTTAATAACACATGGGACAATAACTAGTAAGAGAAGGATACAAATTATAGGACCTAAGAGAGAAGTTAACCATGGAAACCAATCTCCCAAGCCTAACCAAGAATTACTCGTTTTAATTTTGTTAACTTCCTGTCTTATCTCATTTACCTGTTGTTGGATAACGTTAGAATAATCTGTAACATTAAAACAGCACATGCCTGGGAATTGTTGGCAACCCAAGTGATGTTTTAATAAAAGAAAATCAATAACCGCTCTATTTTGTAACATTGAGGTTTGAAGTTTTTTCATCTCTTGATTAATTTCTGTCAAAACTTGTGCAGTAAGGTTAGCTGTTTTGCTAAAACTACAGGCTAATTTTGTGATTTTTCTTTGTATTTCTACAACTAGACCCGGAAGTGGCAAAAGAAAGGCTGCTGCAATTGCAGTGTCTAGTGGGTCTAGGAGGATTAAATTGTCATTGTAGTTGGAGGGCAGACTTCGGACCATTCGGTGGGGAGCTGTCAGAGATGGCAGTAAAGGAAAGATCCGTCTAATAGAACAGATCTCAGAAAAGTTTGTAGGCAAAGCCTGGAAAGTTGCTTTATTACAGAGAAAAACCCATCCTGTTGGCAGTCGTTTGCCATTGGGTAGGGAGATATTTTGCTCAATAGAACAATTGGGGGGGGATCGGGGAAGGATGCAATTTATGCATAAACAATGCTTTTGAATAACCAGTGAAGCTGGCAAAGCTGGCTCTGCATGGTATACTGGCCAGTCTTGCTGCGTTGCTCTATCACCAGTGACTTTAACATAGTCAGTATATTTTACAGATAGACCCCATAAGATTGTTAGCTAGCAATTGATGGATGGAGTTTCCTTCTTGTACACAGAAGGAACTTTTGTCCATAGTGTCAACAGCCAATTGTAACCAAAAATTTTGAGTAGTTACAGAATTTAGGGGACTCACAGAAACATCTACCTTTAAAGTAGCTTTTGAATAAACAGTATCTATTGGGGCCCCTTTTTTTAGCTTAGTACAGGAATACTGTCCTGAATCTTGAGGGTGAGCAGAGTATTTATAGATTTCAAAATTTATATTATCTCCTCGAGATTGGTCTGTAAGATTTCTCCATGGTCCCTCTCTGAATATCTGACTAAAAATTTCTTGGTTATCTTTATACCATTTGATAGGGCCAATTACTGGATCTTGACAAGAGTAAGTACAATTTAGTATTAGTGGAGATCCTGCAATAGCAGGTCCTTTTTGGGCTACAGATGGGGTACAAGGTTTGTTGAGGCCAGCATGGCTAAAACCCAAGGATACATGTATACTCTAACAGGCAAAAATTATTAGCATAATGTTTATAATAACAGGGAAAGCAATAAGAATCTAGTGACAAAATATTAAACCTTAGTAATTTTAACTTTAAAAGGCCCACGCTTAGTCACTTTCCACCTCTGGCTGCTGGATTCTCTTCCAGTGGGTTCTTCCTCCGTGGTTTCTGTAGGTGCCTTTTTTAGCTGTGAGTGATGGATCCAGGCAGGAATACCAGCAACTTTGACGGCAGTAGGAGTGCGGAGAATCACGATGTAAGGGCCCTTCCACCTGGGCTCAAGGCTGTTAGTTCTCAAACGTCGTATCAGCACAGCATCGCCTGGTTGGAATGAATGATCGGGCAGTCTGTGTCCAACGGGCTGAGCAGCCTGGACCTGGGGAAAGATCTTATCTATGATTAGTTGTAGCTCTTTGAGTGTTTTTGAGATTGGAATGTCTCCCACCAGATCTTGGTGTACTCTGGGAACCAAAGGCGGTGGCCGCCCATAAATTATTTTATAAGGGGTAAATTTTTTCCCGGTAAGGAGTGCAACGGGCCCTTAAGAGAGCAAAAGGCAGGAGATCAACCCAGTTACCACCAGTCTCAAGTATTAATTTAGTCAAAGTTTCTTTTAATGTTTTATTTATCTTTTTTATCTTTCCTGAACTTTGAGGATGGTACATACAATGTAATTTTCAATTTATATTTAGGGCTCTTGAAATTAATTGAGATAATTTGGCTGTGAAGGCCGGGCCATTGTCAGACCCCAAAGTTAGAGGAAGGCCAAATCTAGGAACAATCTCAGTTATTAGTTTTTTAACTACTATTTGTGCTGTTTCTGTTCGAGTAGGAAAGGCTTCTACCCAGCCTGAGACAGTTTCAACAAAGACTAACAAGTATTTATATCCATATAGTCCTGGTTTAATTTCAGTAAAGTCTAATTCCCAAAATTTACCAGGTACAGTACCTTGACTTCTGTTTCCCTGTGGAAGATGGTTCTTTTTAGCATTTACCTGTGCACATGTCATGCAGCGATTTGAAATGTTCTGGAGTATCTCTCGGTGTCCCGGGAACCAAACGTGGGGTGAAATTAGTTCTGAAGTCTTCTTGGGGGATAAATGCATTGCCTGATGAAGATCAGTTAACCACTTTCTTCCTAAAAGCTTAGGCATGCAAATTTTTCCATCTGGGAGAGTCCACCAGCCGTGACAGTTTTGTTGGGCTCCCATAGAGGAGTATAAGTTTATCTCTTCAGTAGTGTATGAAGGAGTTTCTTCCTCAATTTTAACTGGGAGTTTGGGGCAATTTGAGAGTTCAAGAATAGTTTGACATTTTGACTCCCCAAGGGCTATTTCCCTGGCTGTTTGATCGGCCAAGTTATTACCTTGGGTCTGGGGGCTATTGTCTTTACGGTGTCCAGGCCAGTGGATAATAGCCAGTTTATCTGGTAACCAGATAGCCTCCAGTAATTGAAGGATTTTTTGTTTATTTTTGATAGTCTTTCTATCTGAAGTTAAAAATCCCCTTTGTTTGTATATCTGTCCATGCACATGTACTGTAGCAAAAGCATAATGGCTGTCCGTGTAAATGTTTACCCGTTTTCTTTCTGCCCATCTCAATGCCTGTGTTATTGCAATGATTTCTGCTTTTTGGGCTGATGAGCCTCTGGGCAAAGCCTGTGCCCAGATAATTTCTTTTTGGCCCGTAACAACTGCTGCTTCCGCATACCTTATTCCATCCCGGACATAACTGCTACCATCGGTGTAAAGGTCTGCGTCTCTGTTGGTGAGAGGAATGTCAGTCAGGTCTGGTCGGGTACCTTGGATGACATCCAGCATCTCTGAGCAGTCATGAATTGGCTCTTCTGGGTTATCATCAGGCAGCAGGGTTGCAGGATTGATTGCCAGGGATTTACTGAAGGTCAATCTGTCCTTGTCTAGAAGGAGAGCTTGGTACTGAGTGAGACGGGCATTTGACATCCATCGACTGGTGGCATCTCTCAATAGGGTTTTCACTGTGTGAGGGGCAGTCACAGTGAGAGTCTGCCCCAGAGAAAGTTTGTCTGCTTCCTTTACCAGTATTGCAGTAGCCGCTATGGCTCGTAAACAAGGGGGCCATCCTGATGCTACAGGATCCAGCCTTTTTGAAATGTAGGCAATTGGTCTTTTCCATGGCCCTAAATTTTGGGTAAGAACTCCTTTAGCAATACCCTTTTTCTCATGAACATAAAGATGAAAGGGCTTAGATATATCAGGGAGGGTTAAGGCAGGGGCCTGAACCAGAGCCTCCTTTAAATTTTTGAAGGCCAATTTATTTTCCTCAGTCCAAATTAAAGGTGACTTGTCTCCTGCAGTTGCAGTATATAACGGCTTGGCAATTTCAGCAAATCTAGGTATCCAAAGGCGGCAGTATCCAACTGCCCCTAGAAATTTCCTAACCTGCTTTTTAGTGGTTGGGGTTGGGATCTTCATTATGGCTTTTATGCGGGATTGGGATAACAGTCTTTTCCCTTCCCTCAGCTCATATCCCAAATAAGTAACCCGAGAGGAACAGATTTTTGCCTTTTTCTTGGAGACTCGGTACCCCAATTGAGCCAGGGTTCCTAGCAAACCCCGAGTGGCCCTTAAACAGTTCTCTTTGTCTTTTGCTGCTAACAGAAGATCATCCATATATTGGAGCAAGGTTACCTCAGGGTACTTACTGCGAAACAGTCTCAGATCTTGATTGAGAGTTTTATCAAAGATAGTGGGGGAATTTTTAAATCTCTGAGGTAGTCGAGTCCAGGTCAGTTGTCCCGATATCTCCATCTCTAAATCTGTCCATTCGAAAGCAAAGATAGGCTGACTCAGTTTTGACAAAGGGATGGAGAAAAACGCGTCTTTCAAATCCAATACAGTATAAACTGTATGTTCTGGTGGCAACAAACTGAGCAAAGTGTAGGGGTTAGGGACAGTTGGGTGTATAGTTTCTACCCGTTTGTTCACTTCCCTTAAGTCCTGTACTGGTCTGTAATCTTGAGTCCCAGGCTTTTGGACAGGCAACAAGGGGGTGTTCCAAGCTGATTGACATCTAATTAGTATCCCCACTTCTAGGAGACGCCTGATGTGGGTTTTAATTCCTTTTTTGGCTTCAAAACTGATGGGGTATTGTTTAACCCGGATGGGCATAGCCCCAGATGTTAGTTGTATTACAACTGGTGGCACATGCTCAGCTAGCCCTGGAGGGTTATCCTCAGCCCAAACTGTAGGAATTTCTTGAATTAATAATTTCTCCCATTTTCCTTCTGAAGTTTGGATAGGATTTTGAAAAAGCAGATATTTCTCACTTAATGGGCAGGTTATAGTCAGGGCCTTTGCAGGATTTCCCAATTCTAATGTAGGCATATCTCCAGAAAATGAGATAGTTGCCTGAAGTTTGCTTAAAAGGTCCCGTCCTAGCAACGGGAAAGGGCATTCAGGGATAACAATGAAGGAGTGAGTTACAGTTCCTCGTCCTATGTTAACAGTCCGGTCTGTAGTCCATTTATACTTTTTAATTTTTCTTGTTGTCCCTTGCACTTCCATGGTTTCATTAGTGAGGGGTCCTATGGGCTTCTGTAACACTGAATGTGAAGCTCCTGTATCCACTAGGAAATTTACAGGTTGGCCCCCAATTGAGAAAGTTACCATGGGCTCTCGGGAGCCTAGTTTGAAAGAGCCATGGCCCCCCTATTCTTCTAAAGTTAAAACTGGTTTTGGCTGAGGAGCTCTGGCCTGTGATCGGGGCAAGCTTTTCGGATTACGTTGGGGGCATTTATTTTTCCAATGTCCAATTTCTTTGCAATAAGCACACTGGTTTTTGTAGCAGAGAAGACCGCTTTTTGTCTCTGTTGTATGTGGTCTGCCTTTGTCTAGGATTCGAGGTTTCAGAAGCCTGTAATGTGGCCACTGTGGCCCTGTTTACTTTCCTTATCAGTAGATCATCTCGGCTATCTCTATTTTCAAACACCTTTTGGGCTATTTCCAATAATTTTGACCTGGTTTTTCCTGCAAAACCATCTATCTTTTGAATCTTTTTACGGATGTCTGGGGCTGACTGAGTCACAAAAGCCAGATTAATCGCCTTGAGGCTTGTTGGGTCTTCAGGGTCTATAGGAGTATATAGACGGTACGCCTCCAGGAGGCGCTCGAGAAACGCTGAAGGCGACTCATCTGGCCCTTGTTTCACATCTGCCACCTTAGAAAGATTTGTGGGTTTTCGAGCTGCCCTCTTAAGTCCCTCTAACAGAGTCTGGTGGTACTCACCGAGTGCTCTCCTACCTTTAGTTGTCTCATAGTCCCAGCTTGGTCTTCTCCTAGGTAAAGCTCGTTCAATCACTTCTGTTTTTTCGTCGCTTGTAAGAGCACTTATCCCAGGCAGCGCTTTAGCCGCTTCTGCCAGGATTCGCTCCCTTTCCTCCGTGGTGAAGAGAGTATGGAGAATCTGTTGACAGTCATCCCAGGTGGGGAGGTGATTAAAGAAAACGGAATCAACCAGAGAAATCAAGGAACTAGGATCCGTGCTAAAAGGGGGATTCTGGTTTTTCCAGTTATAAAGGTCTGTTGTGGAAAATGGAACATACACGTAGCGACCTTCTGGAATCTGGCGGAGAGGAAGAACAGGGGCCGGAGTCGGTTCCACTTCAGGGATATTAATAGAAATGGAGCCGGCAGGTCGGCCAGGGGAAGCAATTGAGTCAGGCCTTCCATAAGGGTGGCCCTGTCGGGTATGGGGAGGAGAAAGAACAGGGGCTGGCTCCTTTGGGAAGACTAGAGTTGGAGGAGTGGATGAGTGGGGCAATTGAGGAAGCGGTTGAGGAGAGGGAGAGGGAGATGGTGGAGTAGTTAGTGGAGCAGCTGCGACTGCACCCGCGGCAGGAGGATAAAGAGGAGCCGAAGCATCTGGGGGAAGGAGGGAATCTTCTGGAGAGTCCTGTAGGACAGGGCTCTTAGTGGATTTATGGTTTGTTTTTGAGGGACCCTGGGGAGTTCTCCCAGCCATAACCAGGGCTTGCCCTCCCTGTCCGTTCCGGACCATCTAAACCTTCATCTAGGCGGGGGAATTAGTTGTTGCTTCCGCCCAGGGTAGAATATATCTTATTTGATCTGGGTGGCCAGGATTACCAAGAGTGATGTTAGATATAGCCCATGTCACTTGGGGATCAAAGGTGCCCTCAGGGGGCCAGCCGACTCCGAAGGTGGGCCATTCTACCTCACAGAATGTTCGGAGGCGTTTCTTGGTGATGGGATAATCATAATCCTGCTTAACAAAATGGGGATAAAGTTTGTCAAAATTCCTTAAAACACAGTTTAAAGGAGTATCAGGCTTACTTGTCTTATTACCCATGTTGTTTAATTTTTTACATTTACAACAGAGAAGACACAATGAGAAAGCAGAAAACAAAAACAACAAAACAAAACAAAACAAAAAAACAGAACACAGGACAATATACAAAAGAACAAGAACCAGGCGCCAAACCAACCAGGGAGCAGTGCAACGTCTTGCTAATGCTCCGGACAGGAGTGCGTATGTGCCTCGTCAGGCACCTCTCTGTCCCCAGTAGGAATTCCCAACCAGAACCAGAAAGCAGTACGACCTTTCGCTACTGCCCTGGACAGGAGTGTACGTGCCTCGCCAGGCACCTCGCTGTCCCCAGAAGAGATCTCAAAACCAGATACCAGATGTTACTAGGGCGCCACTTACCTGTGGAGGTTTTTTTTTTTTTTTTTTTTTTTTTTTTCTCTTTCCACTGGATGCTTGCTAATTTTTGATGCGGCAGTTCACTCCAGTAGTCCGAAGGACTGAAGGCACACCCTGGGGCCTTGGAACGTCTCAAGGTGCGCACCCCCTAGGGTAGCACTCCGCCCCGGAGTCCCAGAGCGAAGGTCCGGCTTCAGAATTTGTAGTGGTCTGAATCTCGCTGCGGCCTCCAAAAATGTTGATCCAAGACGCAAAGAAAAGACCACCAACTCCAATTTTAGATTAAAGCAAGCTTATATTGTATACATATAAAGAGAGCTGGCCAGGGCTGCCCCTCCCAAACACTGGGCTTGGGGTCAGCGCCGCTCTCCGGGAAGACAAGGTTTTTATAGTTCAAAGAGTTACAGAAAATCTTGGGAACTTACAGCTAACAAGGTCAGACAGGTGTAATTCAAAGCAAGTAGCAAACTAATATCTACATGGCATTGCATTCCAAGAAAAAAAGGGGAGTAATAGTTAAACCCCACATCAAAAGTTTATGAGGCACCGTTAGTTTGAGAGAGAGAGAGAGTTGTTATCTGGTCAAGGACAGCCAGGCCTGAGCGAGCTCAAGGCCTGGGAATGAATGCCAGACAATAAGCTCAAGCCAAATAAGAATCCTAGCATTTCATAGAAAACTGAAGTGGGCTTTTCATAACTTTTTTGACAGGATGGCTCCCCGTCTTAAGATGGAATTAGGCTGGTTTATCATTTGCATTGAATCTGTATAAGTCTTTTGGTATTATGGCCATTTGACAACATTAATTCTGCATATCCAATAACATTGAAGCTCTTTCCATCTTCTGGGTTCTTCTTCAATTTCTTTTTTCAGTGTTCTATAGTTTTCACTGTATATATCTTTCACCTACTTAATTAGATTAATTCCCATCTATTTTATTTTTTATTTTTTAATTTATTGTAATGCATTCTACATGACAGTAGAATGCATTTTGACACATTGTACACAAATGGAGCACAACTTCTCCTTCCTCTGGCTGAACATAGTGCAGAGTCACACTGGTAGTGTAATCTTACATGTATATAGGGTAATAATGTCCATCTAATTCCACCATCCTTCCCATCCTCACAACCCTTCCCCTCCCCTCATTCCCCTCTGCACAATCCAAAGTTCCTTCATTCTTCCCTACCCATGCTCCCAACCATGGATTAGCATTCATTTATCAGAGAAAATGTTTGCTTTTTGGTTTTTTGGATTTGGCTTATTTTGCGTAACATGGTATTTTCCATCTCCATCCATTTACCTGCAAATGCCATAATTTTGTTATTCTTTAAAACTGAGTAATATTCCACTATGAACATGTACCACATTTTCTTTATCCATTCATCTGTTGAAGGGCACCTAGGTTGGTTCCATAGTTTAGCTATTGTGAATTGAGCTGCTATAAACATTGATGTGGTTGTGTCACTGTAGTATGCTGATTTTAAGTCCTTTGGTTATAAAGGAGGAGAAAATCTGAACCACATGCACCTGAGATAGAGCAGTAATCAGCAGGATATATAAAGAATTTTAAAAAACTTAACACCAAAAAAAATAAAATAGCCCAATAAATGGGCTAAGGAACTGGACATTTCACAGAAGAAGAAATACAGTCAATAAACAAACATGAAAAATGTTCATTATCTCTAGCAATTAGAGAAATGCAAATCAAAACTACTCTAAGAGTTCATTTTATTTTAATTGAAGTTATTTTAAATGAGAGTTTTGTAAATTTTTTTTAGCAGATTCATTATCAGATTATAGGAAAGTTATGTTGACCTTGTATAATGCTACTTTACTAAATGTACTTATGAACTCTAGAATTCTTCTGGTGAAGTGTCCTGTGTCACTGAATTATAAGGTCATATCATGGGCAAAGAGAGAATTAGATTTCTTCTTTTACTATTTCTATCCCTTGATTTACATCTTCTGTTCCTTTTGGTTAGTTTGGCTAGGAGTTTATCAATCTTGCTTATTCTTTCAAAGAAACAACTCTTTGTTTTATTTATCCTTTTATTATTTTTTGTTCTCAGTTTCCTTAATTCAAGCTCTGATTTTAATTATTCCCTATCTTCTACCAATTCTGGTATTAGTTTATTCCTCTTTTTTTCTATGGCCTTGAAGTCTAAAATTAGATTATTTATTTGGTATCTTTCATTTTTTGATGTAGAAAGTCAGTGCTACAAATTGTCCTCTTAGAATTGCTTTCATACTGTCCCAGAGATTTTCAAATGTTGTATCACTATTCCCACTTGTTTCTAAGATTTTTTTCACTTCTCCCCTAATTTCTTCTACTGTCTATTCATCATTCGATAAAGAGTATTATTTAATTGCCAGATGTTAGAATGTTTTCTGTATTTTTATCTTGTTTTTGATTTTAATTTCATTCCATTATGATCTAATAGGATGCACAGAATAATTTCTATTTTTTTCCTATGATTTGCTTTGTGATCTAAAATATGATCCATTTTAGAAATTCCATGATCTGCTGAGAAGATGAATTGAATTTAATCATTGATGGATGAAATATTCTGTAGATGTCTGTTAGGTCCATTTGATTAATAATATTTTCAGTTATGAATAATCTTTACCTAGTTTATGTCTGGATGACCTATTGCATGGTGAGAAGGGTGTATTGAAATCACACAGTATTATAGTATAGTGGTCCATTTAATTCTTTATATTGGGAAGGATTTATGTACATAGATGTACCTTTTGGGGTTGCATGAATATTTGCAATCATTTTGTCTTTTTTTTTGGATGATTACCTTAACCTTTATGAAGTGACCATCTTTGTCTCTTTTGATAATTTTCATTTGAAGTTCACTTTATCTGATATAAGAATAGCTACTCTGTTTCAACAAACATTGTCTTTTGCCTTTAGTCTGTCAATATCTTTCTGAGGTGAGTCTCTCGCAAACAATCTATTTTTGGATTTTGGTTTTCAATCCAGTAAGCCAATCTATGTCCTTTGATTAAAGAGTTTAGACAATTTACAGTCAGTGTTATCATACAGAGATGGGTTTTATTTCCTGCCATTTTGATTTCTTTCTTCCTTTTTTTATTTTTATTTTCTCAGTCTGGTTCACTTATTTAGCACTATCTCCATTTCTATCTATATCCATCCATTCACTGGTAAACAACATAATATCATTCTACTTTATGGCTGAGTAAAACTCCATTGGGTATATATACCACATTTTTTTAATCCATTCATCTATTGAAGGATACTTGGGTTGTTTCCACAACTGTGTTATTGTGAGTTGCACTGCCATAAATGTTGATGTGGCTATATCATGATAGTATTCTGATTTTAGTTCTTTTGAATAAATACCAAGACTTTGGAAAGCAGTACAGAGATTCCTCAAAAAGACCTACTTATCTTAGCTATCCCAGTCCTTGGCGTTTTGATTTATTTCTAATGGTTAATTCAGAATTGATTTTCCTTTAATTGACTATTCATCTAGTACAATTCATTCCTATGCTTGTTTTCATTTTTATTTTTTATTCTGCATGAAATATTTCATTGCATATGTTTTGTAGTGCAGGCTTAGTGTTTATAAATTCTTTTGGTTTGTGCTTCTCACAGATTTTTCTTTCATCTTTAATTCTGAAGTACAGGTTTTCTGAATGTAGTGATCTTGCTTGGCACCTATTTTCTTTCATTACTGATTTTATTATTATTGCAACCTTCCTAGCTTTTATGATCTGGGTTGAGAAATCAGTCGAAATCTGAATTCATTTGCCTCTAAATTTGACTTCTTGTTTTTCTCTTATGGCTTTTAAAATTCTAGCTTGATTCTGTATTAGGCATTTTCATTAAAATGTGTCTTAGAGAACATGTTTTTTTGATCTTACCTATTTTGAGTTCCACATGGATATTATATTTGGATTTACATCTCATTCCTAAAATTTGAAAATAGTATAGTATTTCATTGAAAAGGATGTGCCTTCCTTTAGTTTCTATTTTAGAGCCATCATCTACACCAATGATTCTTAAATTTTGTCTCTTGATATTATCACAGATTTCTTGAATATTCGGTTCATGGTCTCTTAGCATCTTTTTGTACTGTCAGCTTTATTTTCAGGATTATATTCTTTTTCGTCAAGTCCTGAAATAGCTTCAAAGTGGTTTCATCTATTGGTGATGCTATCTATTGATTTTTAAATTTGATTTTTTCATTTACAGTTTTTCTCTTTTTTTCTTTTTCCTCATCTCTATTGAAATAATGTTTCACTTCCTGTCTTTTCTCTAATTTTGCTCCTTACATCTTTTTTCAGCTCATTGCACAAGTTACCCATGAAATTTCTAAATTCTTTCTCTGACATTTCTTCTATTATGGTGTCATTGGAGTCAGTTGTCTATGTGTTCTTGTTGGTTTGGGTCATTTTGTTGCTTTTTCATGCTGCTTGTATGCCTACCCATTTTGGGGGATGCTTATTGCTTCTTCTTTTATTCAATGGACTATTTCATGTACTTCTTTATCTTCAGTTGCCTCATTCTAGGTGAATATCTAAGAATGGATACTTTAACTCAATATGTGTCCTCTGCTATCCCCAGTATCAGCACCATTTTGCAAGAAGCCACTGACCATTATTTAGCACAAACACTTCAGAACAAAGCTACATATTATTTAACCATGTAAAAAAAATAATGGTGCTGTTCTCCACAGTTTCTCTATTCTGGTTATAAACTTTATGTAATAAAGTTCTTGACAAGAAATCAGTGATGATGCTGTGACTGGGAGTGCTATCCTCTTTTATGCATTTCTTTCTTTCAAAATCCTGGGATTTCAAAATATTTTACTTTGTGCACACAATCAGGGTTGTGCTTTCTGGGCTAGTCTCCTGCACACATTTTTGTCTTATTGTATGCTTTTAGAATTATATTCTATTTTGAGTAATACATATATGTATATATATTGTACCTATTAGTGGGATTTAGTGTGATATTTAAATACATGCCCATAGTGTGAATTGATAAAATCCAGCCTTCCTTCATTCATCCTTCCCACAATCCATCCCAATCTCTAATAATCATTATTCTACATTCATTAAAGCTTTTTAATTCCTACCACATAGGAAAGAGAATATGTAGTGTGTCTGGCATACTTCAGTTAACATAACTTCTTTCTGTTCAATTCATTTTCTTGCAAAGAGCAGGATTTTATTCTTCTTTAATGCTGAATAATATTTAAGTCTGTGTATGTGTACATACATGTGTGAACACACACATACATATATAAATATATATGAATATACATATTGATTCATCCATTTATGGATTACTAGGTTGATTCCATATCTTAACTATTGTGAATAGTGTCACAATAAACATGGGAATATGATCCTCTTGATATGTTGATTTTATTTACTTTGGTTATGTATCCAGAATTGGGATAGCTGGATCAATTTGATACATCTATTGTTAGTTTTTTTGAGTATTTACACAATACTTGTGTAAATCTATATTCCCACCAACAGTGTATGAGTGTTCCTTTTTCTCTACATCCTCATTAGCATTTGTTTTTGTTGTTGTTGTTGTTGTTGTTTGGTAATAACTAACTAGGGGGAGATGACATAACATTATAATTTTGATTTGCATTTCTCTGATGGCTAATGATACTGGCCATTTGTTCATTAACTATATTTTTACAGAAAATATTCTTGTTTTCTTTTCTTACATGAATCTCAGGAACCTGTGAAATTTGTGGATCTCCTTGGTGACCATGGAAAACCTATCAATCCTCTTTGGGAACTGATCAAATGGTGCTTGGGTTTGTCAGTATACACTATTCCTTCCATTGGTATGTAAATCATCTTTGATGTACTTGTTTTATATATTAAGGGGACAGAAGATCATTCTAACAAAAATATCCTAAAGAGAACCACTGCTAATGTTTGAGGAAAGATACAACATATCGATGACTTAATCCATACCCACCATATCCTAGTCTATCACAATGTACCCAAAACTGTCCTGTATACTATATGCCATTCATTTGCTGAAATTTATTATGATGACCATTTTACTGGATTAGAAACCATACATAATGCAGTAAGCCTACATCACTACCAAGTTAATTAATACTCTTCAAACACTGGTATGACAATTTCAAAATCTGGTGAGGATTTTCAGTATTGTGGATTTCAATATCTAAATGTAAAATTTGGACAATATATTTGATCCTAGAAATAATACCACTCAATAATATTTTGGTGAATTAACCTATAAAATATTAATCACTGCTCTTGTACAATAAGTTCAGTTCAGAAGCTCACCAAATTCGTGTGGTTAATGCATACTTGTTGAACAATTGGTGATTGCTATTATTGCAAAAAAAATGTTTTTTGAGTACTTCTGGCATGATATATGTGTCATCCCTTTAAATATTCAAGGGAATTGGATATTCTAGGCCTGCATTCTTTATATTGAGAAAAATGAGGTGAACAGAAATTATTTGACTTACACCAAGCCGAAATTTAATCATAACTTTTTCAAAGAGTAGCTTGCTTGACTTCCATTAAGTTGTTTATACTGTCAGTTGTTCAATGTTTTACTTTACAAAATAAGATTAATAAAATTATGTGCTATCTTTGTAATTGAGTGGGTTAAATGCAATGCATTTCATTTCATGTATTCCCAGTTAAATAACATGGTGTATTCAAAGCATCTGAGTACCCAATGCTGAATGCACTAGAAATTTCTCATTTATTAATGAAGTAGAAACATGGATCTGAGAACATAGTAAATATAGAATAAATAGAAACTCTTTTTTATTATTGTTATAATCATATAGCTCTAATTATGAAGTCCCTATTACTAGAAAGTTCTCTATTGTGCCTTTAATGACTATGTTATTTAGAAGTTTTTTTTAAAGGTTCATTTAAAGTTCCTATTCAAATATTATTTGTCAGAGTTAAGTTTCTTCAAAAGAATCTCGATGGCATTATAGTGACTAATATTCTCTTCCCTGTATATAGTCATGACAATTCAACTGAAAGAAAGTGGTTTACTGACATCAAGTATTTAAACAAATCTTGAATTGTCTTATCTAGCTTAATCGAGACCAAAAAATCATGTTTTATCTCCCTAAATAATGTAATAGCTCCCTTTGAATTGGAGACATAGCCAAGCTATTATTTGTGTGATAGAAAATAAAAGCAACAAAACAAAATGGAAGCAACAGTGAATTTTTCATAACTTTTTCTAGTATTATAACAAGAGACACAACCTTGAGAAGTGGGGGTTTTCTCACTATTCTAGCATCTCAGAACAGATACCTTCAACAGTTTTATGGACTCCAAAGATAATATAGGGTGAATGAGGGAAACTAGGAGTAGAAAAATTCTAAGTATTATATCAGAAGGGAAAAAGTGTCATCAAGGTTTCTCCCTCCTCCTCTCTATGAAGAGGGCTGGCAAGTCCTGAAGTAAGACTATGCCAAAGGCCTCATGTAAACAGATCTAAAACTGCATGTGCCTTTGCTTAGTAATACAAATATGTATAAGATCATGACTTGCCAAAGGAGTCTGAGACTGACTGCTACATCGTTTACATACTGCAGTGCATTAATTATGCACCATGGCTGGTGAAGTTTGCCAGATAATTGTTTGCCTTTGTAATTGTTTAGGATTTGGCCTGAAAAATTATACATATCATTCTGGACTGAAGCTGGACTCTTAAATAAAACTATCATACATTATATATGAAATTATTTTTATAAATATAGCAAGATTTACAATAAGTTATTTGGAAACACCCCAGTGGTGGAATAACAGAGAAATAGGAAACAAATTATCTTTAATGAATAGGATGGAATTGTTTTTAGTCATTTAAAGCCAAGTTTATGAAAGTGTATAAATGACATGGGAGTTTGTGTATGTTATAATGGTGATTGGAAGAAGTAGAACATTTCACATATAGTATGAGCTGTATTATAAGATTTAATAATTGCACTTAGTACATTTAGTACATGAAATGAAATAATATGCTTATAATTGTTTCCCTTAAGAATTATATTTCTGTTTGAATTTTTATATTTGAAATTTATCTGATTTTCTGTGACTTATATGTTCCTTTCATAATGGAGAAAAATGATTTTTTAAATATTAAACTTTATCTTAAAACAGAAACATTTAATGTTAAATGCTAAGTATCTTAAGATTTATTAAGCACTTACAGTGTGTACTTAATTTGCATGTATATGTTTGTGAAATAACTAAAAACTTGAAAATATATTGGATACTATCCTTTCAAATAAAATTCTGTTATTAATTATTGCTATGAGTTTTGTGAGTGAAGACAATTTAATACAATATTTTTTTCTTTGTTTATTGAATCCTTTCAGTTATACATAATATCATGGTTCACTATTTTTCCCTTTTTTTTATTGGTTCTTTTGAGTTAAACTGACAATAGGATTAACTTTGACATAATTATAAAAGAATCGGATATAATTTGTTCTAATTCATTCCCCAGTACTTCCCCTTTCTTTCCCTTCCTCCTTCCCCTGTTTCCTTCCCTCTATTCTACTGGATTTTCTACTAATGTTGGGGGGTTGTTTTTTTCTTTTAATGAGTGTCTTGTGGGTGTTCATGATGGTGAGATTCACTGTGGCATATTCATATACATACATAAGAAAGTTAGGTCAGATTCATTCCATTGTCTTTTCCTATCTCATCCCTCCTCCTTTCCCTTTATTTTGATTTGTTTAAATCACTGATGTTTTTAAAAATTTTTATACCCTCTTTATTTTGGATTGGCTTCTGCATACTAGAGAAAACATTCTAATTTATACTTTTTGGCACTGACTTATTTTATTTAGTATGATAGTTTCCCATTCCATCCATTTATCAGAAAATGCCATTAAGTCCTTCTTCTTTATGGCTGAGTAATACTCCATTGTGTATATATACTTAAATTTTCTTAATCTGTTCATCAGTTGAAGGGCACCTGGGTTGGCTCAGGATTCATATTGTCATAATTATAAAAGCATGGAATAAAATTTTCCCTAATTCAGTTCCCAGTACTTCCCCTTTCGATAACCTCCTCCCTCACCCTTTTTCCTTCCCTCTACTATACTGATCTTTCTGCTATTTACTTTTAGGCTTTTTTAAGTTAGTGTGGTGATATTCACTGTGGCATATTCATATATGTACGTAGGAAAGTTAGGTCAGATTCATTCCACTGTCCTTCCCTTATCCTGTCCTTTCTCCTTCCCCCTCAGTTCCCTTCATCCAGTCTATTGATCTAAATCCCTTCTCTCACCCTCTCCCTCTCTCTCTCTCTTCCTCTTTATTTTGTATTAGCTTCTGCATATCAGACAAAACGTTTGGCTTTCTGTGTGGGGCTTATTTCATTTTGCATGATAGTCTCCACTTCCATCGATTTACCAGCAAATGCCATAATTTCCTCGTCCATATGGCTGAATAATACCCCATTATGTATATAAACCATATTTTATTTATCCATTCATCTTTTGAAGGTCACCTTGTTTGACTCCATAGTCTGGCTATTGTGAGTTGTGCTGCTATAATCATTGATATGCAAGTATCACTATAATATAATGATTTTAGTTCTTTTGGCTAAATACCAAGTAATGATATAGCTGCATCCTATGGTTTTTCCATTCCTCTTTTTTTGAGGAATCTCCATACTGTTTGCCAGAGTGGTTGCACTAATTTTCTGTCTTACTAACAATGTATGAGTGTGACTTTTTCCCCACATTCTTACCAACGCTTATTATTATTTATGTTCTTGATAATTCCTGTTCTAGCTGGAGTGAGATGAAATCTCAATGTAGTTTTTTAAAAATATTTTTTAGTTGTACATGGGCACAACACCTTTATTTTTTTATTTATTTATTTTTATGTGGTGCTGAGGATTGAACCCAGTGCCTTACATGTGCAAGGCAAGTGCTCTGCTACCGAGCCATGTTCCCATCCCATTAATGTACTTATTTTTTTTTTTTACTTGCATGGGATTTATTCATTTTGCCATGAAACTTTCAACAAGAATCTTACCAGTCTTTAGAAGGACCTGGGAAACTAGAAGATCTCCCACATTTCTCACATTCACAGGGCTTCTCTCCATGAGTATTTTCATATATGAGGAGAAAAATATTGCTGGGATGTGAAGCTGACCTGATGTAGCAAATCCCCTACATTCAGAATATTTGTTTTCCAGTGTGAGTAAAATGGCCTTTAAGGCAACAGGAAAAATGGAATGATTTGTCATATTTTTCATATTTAAAGAATTGTTCAGTCAATTTGTTGAGGTATGCCTTTAATCCCAGAGACTCAGGAGGCTGAGGTTGAAAAATCACTAGGTGAGGCCAGCCGCAGCACCTTAGCAAGACCCTAAGTAACTCAGCAAGATTCTATACCCCCCCCAAAAAATATTAAAAGGTATACAAATGTGGATCATTGGTAGAGTACCACCAGACTAAATCCCCAGTACAATATATATATTTGGCAGGGTGAGGCCTTTCTTTTCATTGAAGATGACACGAAATATTGATTTACAACATTTTGCATTCAAATGATTTTTCTCCAGTAAACTTCCTTCATGTTTATGACTGAAACAGTAATAACAAAAGACTTGGCCAATTGTTTTCATCAGAAAGATTTCTGTGCACATGCGTTCGTTCACATGAGAGAAGCAGAAGGGATGTACCAAAGATTTTTGACGTTGTTTACATTCATGGGCCTTCTTTCCAGTGTGTCTCCTTTCACGTATGTGAAGCTGAGAGGATGTAATGAAGGTTTTTCCACATTCTTTACATTCATAAGTCTTCATTCATGTATGCATTCATCCATGCCTGTGAAGATGACTTCATGTGTCATAGGCTTTGCTGAATTTTTGACATTCATAGACATTCGTTAGGCTTCTTTCCTGTATGAGTTTGTTCATGTATCTGAAGGGAAAAGGAAGTAGTGAAGGCTTTTCCACATTGTTCACATTCATAGGGCTTCTGTCCAGTATGCATTCTTCCATGTATGTGAAGACTATAGGATGTAGCAAATGCTTTTCCACATTGTTTGCATTTATACGGCTTCTCTCCAGTATGTGTTCGTTCATGCATCTTAAGGCTAGATGAAATAGTGAAGGCTTTGCCACACTGCTTACATTCATAGGGCTTCTCTCCAGTATGAATTTGCTGATGTACCTTAAGGTGAGAGGAAATAGTGAAGGCGTTTCCACATTGTTTGCATTCATAGGGCTTCTCTCCAGTATGAGTTCGTTCATGTAAGTTATGGTTAGAGGACTCAGTGAAGGCTTTGCCACATTGTTTACATTTATAGGGCTTCTCTCCAGTATGAGTTCATTCATGTGAGTGAAGGCCAGCGGACTGAGTGAAGGCTTTGCCACATTGTTGACATTCATAGGGCTTCAATCCAGTATGCGTTTGTTCATGTCCCTTACGGCAAGAGGAAGTACTGAAGGCTTTGCCACACTGCTTACATTCATAGGGCTTCTCTCCAGTATGTGTTTGTTCATGTACCTTAAGGTTAGAGAAAATAGTGAAGGCTTTGCCACACTGCTTACATTCATAGGGCTTCTCTCCAGTATGCGTTTGTTCATGTCTTCTAAGGCAAAAGGAAATACGGAAGGCTTTGCCACATTGCTTACATTTATAGAGCTTCTCTCCAGTATGCGTTCTTCCATGTATGTGAAGTTCACTTACACATACATGGATGTAGCAAAGGCTTTTCCACATTGTTTGCATTTATAGGTCTTCTCTCCAGTATGTGTTCGTTCATGTATCTTAAGGTTAGAAGACCAAGTGAAGGCTTTGCCGCACTGCTTACATTGGTAGGGCTTCTCTTCGGTATGAATTTGCTGATGTAACTTAAAGTGAGAGGAACTATTGAAGGCTTTGCCACACTGCTTACATTCATAGGGCTTCTCTCCAGTATGAGTTCGTTCATGTGAGTGAAGGTTAGAGGACTGAGTGAAGGCCTTGCCACACTGCTTACATTCATAGGGTGTCTCTCCCATATGCATTTCCTGATGTATTCTAAATAAACTGAGATAAGCCAAGTCTTTCCCACATATCTTACATTTAAAACGTGCATTCTCAGTGTGCGTGAACATGTGATTTTGGAGACTCATGAGTGAAATAAAGGTTAAACCACCTTGTTTACGTTCATAGAGTTTCCCACCAGAATGAGGACTTTCATGTCTTCTAAACAAAGAAGGAAAATGAAAGGCTTTCCCACAAACCTCCCATTTATAACTTTTACTTTCATTATGTGTTACCATGTGTCCTTGAGCACCTGTGAGAGAAGAAATGGCTTCACCACATTGTTTACATTCACAGCGTTGCCAACCAGTATGTGTTTCTTCATGACTTTGAATGGAACTGGGACAAATGAAGCCTTTCCCACATACTGCATTTTTATAAGGTCAATCTCCTGTTTGTATTAACATTTGTGTCTGAACCATTTGAGAGAAACCAGAGATTTTCTGTATTGTTTAGATTCACATTGCTTCTCTTCACCTTTTTCATGCTTATTGCATTTGTGTCCAGATGGAGTGTGATCTGCCTTATATTGCTCCCAGAATTTTCAATCTGATCTTCCAAGTTCTTGTCATCCCATTTGTTACCTATAAAAGCCAGGTTTCTGAGGACTTCCTGCATCACATCTCTGTAAAGGTTCTTCTGGGATAGATCCAGCAAAGTTTACTCCTCCTTGGTGAAGTTCACAACCACATCCTCAAAGGTCACTAAGATCATTTTTGTCCTCCCTGGTGACCCAGCGTCCGCTTAAGGAACCACTGGTCACCCCAGATTGCGGGGACACAGCCTGCACAGAGTCACCTGGGACGCTGAAGCAGAGAACAGGGGGCCTGGAAATGGAGAAGCCAGCCGAGCTAATCCAGCAATGTAGTTTTGATTTACATTTCCTAATTGCTAGAGATGTTGAAAAGTTTGTTTTATATATATATTTGTTAGCCATTTGTATATCTTTTTTGGTGAAATGCCCATTTAGTTCTTTTGCCTGTTTATTAATTGGGTTATTTGGTTTTTGGTGTGTGTGTGTGTGTCTGTCGTTTTTTGTTTGTTTGAGTTATTTATACATTCTGGATATTTATGTCCTGAGATGAAGGTGGCAAAGATTTTCTCTCATTCTGGAGGCTGTCTCTTCAGAGTCTTGTTTCCTTAGCTGTGCAGACATTTGTTTGTTTGGTTGGTTTGGTTTGTTTTTTTAATTTTATGCCATTCCACTTATTGATTTTTGGTTTTATTTATTGAATTTTATGAGTCTCCTTAAGGAAGTTGGTTTCTGAGTTAACATGTTGGAGTGTTGGGCCTATATTTTATTCTAGTAGTTGCAGAGCTTCTGGTCTAATTCTTAGGTCTTCGATCCACTTTGAGTTGGCTTTTGTGCAGGGTGAGAGATAGGGGTCAAGTTTCATTCTTTTACATATGGATATTCATTTTTCCCAGGACCATTTGTTAAAAAGAATAGATAAAAACACCAGTCTCCAAAGTGTGTTTTTGACACCTTTTTGTAGTATCAGATAACTGTATCTCTGTGTCTTTTATTCTGTTCCATTTGTTTTCATGTCTGTTTTTGTGAGAATAACATTGTATTTTAGTTATTATACCTTTGTAGTATAATTTGACATATTGTGATGCCTCTAGCATGACTCTTTTTGTTTAGGATTGCTGGTCTTTTGGGGTCTCTTATTTTTCCAAATGACTTTTAGAACTGTTTTTTTTTTTTTTTTTTTTTTTCTAATTCTGTGAGGAATATCATTGGTATTTTGATGGGGACTTCATTTAATCTATGTAATGTTTTTGGTTTATGGCCATTTTGATAATATTAATTCTACCTATCAAAGAACATGGGAGGTATTTCCATTTTTTTTTTTTTTTTTTTTGGTACCAGGGATTGAAATCAGGGGCACTCAACCACTGGGCCACATCCCCAGCCCTTTTTTGTATTTTATTTAGAGACAGGGTCTCACTGAGTTGCTAAGTGCCTCACCATTGCTGAGGCTGGCTTTGAACTCGTGATCCCCCTGTCTCAGCCTCCCAAGTGCTGGGATTACAGGCGTGCACCACCGCGCCTGGCTGGTATTTCCATTTTCTAAGGTCTTCTTTTATCACTTTCTTCAGTGCTCTATAGACTTCATTAGATTAATTACCAAGTATTTTATTTTATTTTTTTTAGATTATTGTGAATAGGATAGTTTTACTAATTTCTTTTTCAGCAGTTTCATTATTGGAGTATAGGAAAGTGATTGATTTATGTACCTTGATCTTATTACTACTTTACTAAATTTCTTTATCAGCTCTAAAAGATACATTCCTCTGGTATATAATTCTATCATAAAATATTGCTAAGAATTTTGTGAGTGTTTATTTTTAATACAGTATTGAGTTTAGAATAATACTATGGTACATTCTTATGATTGAAATATTATACAGTTAATATTAAACATGTACATAATTGATTTTTATATGAAAAATATTAATTATGTAATACACTGTTGGAAAAATCTAGTAATCCTATATGTATCATTATTCTAAAAGATATGAAGGAGTTAACAGTAAATGGACAAAAATGCTCAGGTTTGGATCATAAGGTTATAAGGTTTTATTTTTATTACTTTATCACTTTTTAGTGTTCTGTAATGTATATGTATTATTTGAATAAGAAAAAATAATGGACACTAGTAATTAAAATTGTTTATTTAAATTGATATTTATTATTTTGTAGGACTGGCTTTGTTGGAGGAAAAGCTCAAATATAACGAAGAGAAATACAAGAAATTTAAGGTAGTTGAAGAAAGTCTGCGTAAAGAACTGGTGGAGATGCTAGGTGATGACGGTGTATTCTTATATCCCTCACATCCCACAGTGGCTCCCAAACATCATGTTCCACTTACAAGGCCTTTCAACTTTGCTTATACAGGTACTTACCTTGCATTCTGTAATCTTAAAGAAATAGAGATATTTTCAAGAAAAGCATAGTTTTCTTTTGCTGGCTTTAAAAACACTATGTAATTGAATGCATACTGTGAATAAGAGTTGGTAATGTTTTATGTGGAAGATACTTCACTAATATCTATCCTAGCCAGAAGAAACTACAACTGAATAGTTGTATACATCTTTTACAGAACTGGGGTTCAGTGGCTTATATTCAATAACACAGTGTGATCTCAATGAATTCAAAGGTTACCTTAGCTGATCTGGCACATTGTAAAGTCAAGTTACTGTTTTTCCTAGGATCTATACCTTTTTAGAAGATACTACTACAGAAGATAATTCCCCAAGGAACCACTTATTTGCTTTAACTATCATCCCTCTGAGTTTTATTATATTGTTCAACCTACTCATTTGTTTCACATTGTTTAGGAACCACGGGTGAGTCATGGTTATTTGAGTTTTAAAGGACCCAGGATTTGTACTAGGTCAGTTTCTGTGGTTTCTCAAGGGTCTCTTTCAGGACCTTACAATAATATTTGAGATGAAGTTAGGATTTTTGTCAAATCTTGCATTTCCACTCTGGAAACCTCTAGTCCACTTAAACTTCCAATTTGGAGTCCTACTTATTTAAGTTAAAATCATTGTTTTTGGAACTTTTTACCTATGCCTCCTGGAGCAAGACACCAAAACTTTCTGAACATATTTTCTTATACTGGAAGTCAGAGTAATCAATCTGTTACAGTATCACTGTCAAGAATAAATGAAATGATGCATGTAAAATAATTGGCATAAGGACCATAAAGGATTGGAATGTGAGAGAGGGTATAAAATTAAAGTCCTTATCATTCATTTCCTCATCTACACTCTGTTCCTTAGTTTGGTCATTTACCTCTGAGTGTTTTTTTTTTTTAAATATTTATTTCTAAATTGCTCTGTTTCACTTTCATCATCTTTTTATTCAAGTTATGTAGACAGGAAAATTCTTTAATATTTAAGAAAGAAACTATACAGAAAATTACTGATCAAAGCCCTTTTGGGATTCCCCTCAGTTTGAGGTTTGTCACAATTTGAAACTTTAACCTATAGTTTAATACTAAAGTCATTTGCATAGTGTACATTATAAGGCAAGTTATTTATGTTCCAGATAATATAGATACAAATTTCAGTATCAATACTATCTGTGATTTATCAGCTACCTAACACATGTGCTAGAAACTGTGAACAAGGAATCCCATACAAAATCTCATTTAAGCTTCCCCCAAATCCTTCACAATAGGTGTACTTATTTTCATATAAATGATAAGGTAACTGAGTTACTTAAAAAGTGACATAGTCCTTGAAGATGAATGAATGTAATTTCCCAGCAGTCACCTTCTCCCACAAAGAGGAATCAAATCAGCAGTTGGATAGCTGCATTTTGAGATGAATGATCATTATCTTTTAGTGCTTGATATACACTAACACAAGCCCTCCTAGCTTTTAAAATGTGCTGGGCAAATTGTCATTGGCTTACCTCTAAATGTGACCTGCCGTCTTTCCCTTGTGGCTTTTAAAATTCTGTCCTGGTCCTGAATATTAAGTATTTTAATTGTAATGTATCTTGGAAAGGATTTTTTTTTATCTTGACTGTTTGGTTTCTAAATGCATCCTATATTTAGATTTCTATCTCACTCTTAAGGTATAAGTTTTTTTGTGATCTACATTTTTATTATTTTAAATTAGCTTCTTAACCATTAAAAAAATTGGTGTTGGGGATTGAAACAAGGATGCTTTGACATTCTAAGCACATGCTCTACCACTAAACTGTATCCTCAAACCTTCTTCAACATTTTCTTTTTAAAATTTTTTTTAAATTTATTTGTTCTTTTTAGATCTATATGACAGTAAAGTATATTTTGACATATTATGTATGCATGTAGTATTACTTATTCTATTAGGATTCCATTGTTGTAATTGTACATCACATGGAGTTTCACTTGTTGTGTATTCATATATGAACGTAGGAATGTTATGTCCAATTCATTCTAGTGTCTTTCCTATTTCCACCCCTCCTCCGTTTCCTTCATTTCCCTTTGTCTAATTCATAGAAATTCTATTCTTCCTTCCCCCCTCTTTATTGTGTGTTAGCATAAATATATCAGAGAGAACATTCAACATTTGTTATTTGAGAATGGCTTGTTTCATTTAGAATGATAGTCACCAGTTCTGTCCATTTACTGGCAAATGTCATAATCTCATAATTCTTTATGAAAGATTAATATTCCTTTGTGTATATCTACCACATTTGCCTTACCATTCATTTGTTGAAGGGCACCAAGTTTGATTCCATAGCTTTGCTATTGTGAATTGAGCTGCTATAAAAACATTAATGTGGCCACATCACTCTAGTATACAGATTTTTAACTGTTTAGGGTATATACTGAGGAGTGGAATAACAGGGTCAAATAGTGGTTCCATTCCAAGTTTTCTGAGGAATCTCCATACTATTTCCAGAGTCATTGCACCAATTTGCAGTCCCACAAGCAATGTATAGGTGAACATTTGTTCCCACACCCTTGCTAACATTTTGTGTTACTTGTATTCTTGAGAATTGCCATTCTGACTGAAGTGAGATGGAATCTCTGTAGTTTAATTTGCACTTTTCTAGTGTTGAAGCTGGGTGCGGTGGCGCACGCCTGTAATCCCAACACTTGGGAGGTTGAGGCAGGAGGATAGCGAGTTCAAAGCCAGCCTCAGCAATGGCGAGGCACTTAGCAACTCAATGAGACCCTGTCTCTAATAAAATACCAAAAAAAGGGGGTGGGGGCTGGGGATGTGGCCCAGTGGTCAAGTGCCCCTGAGTTCAATCCCTGGTACCAAAAAAAAAAATTCTCTAATGTTGAACAATTTTTTATATTTTTTTTTTTACCTTCATATTTATTCTTCTGAGAAGTGCTTGTTCTGTTCCTTTGTCTGTTTATTGATTAGATTTTTCTTTTTTTGCTGTAAAGTTTTTCAAGTTCCTTATATATTCTGGAGATTAATATTCTATCTGAGGTAAAAGTGGCAAAGATTTTCTCCCATTCTGTATTCTCTCTCTGCACATTCTTCATTCTTGATCATTTTCTTTGCAGTGAAGCTTTCTATCTTGATTCCATCCCATTTGTTCATTCTTGATTTTACTTCTGCTGTAGGCGTTTTGTTAAATAAATTGGTTCCTAAAGACAACATGATGTGGTTTGGGGTCTAATTTTTATTCTATTAGGTGCAGGGTCTCTGATCTAATGACTATGTCCTTGATCCACTTTGAGTTGAGTTTTGTGCAGAGTGAGAGATAGGCGTTCAATTTCATTATGCTACATATGAATTTCCAGTTTTCCTAGCACCATTTGTTGAAGAGGCTATCTTTTCTCCAATGCATGTTTCTTGCACCTTTGTCTAGTATGAGACAACTGTTTTTAGGTGGGTTTGTCTCTGTGTCTTCGATTCTGTACCACTGGTCTACATGTCTGTTTTGTTGCCAATACCATGCCATTTTTGTTACTATAGCTCTGTAATAAATTTAAGGTCTGCTGTTGTGATGCCTCTGGCTTCACGTTTTCTACAAAGATTGCTTTAGCTATTCTGTGTCTCTTAATTTTCCAAATGTATTTCATGAAAGCTTTTTCTATTTTTATGAAGAATGTCATTGGAATTTTAATAGCAATTCCATTAAATCTGTATATTGTTTTTAGTAGAATGGCCATTTTAATAATAATAATTCTTCCTGTCCAAGAACCTGGAAGATCCTATTTTAAGGTTTTCTTCAATTTCTTTCTTTTGTGTTCTGTAGTTTCTGTAGTTTTCATTTTAGGGGTTTTTTTAACCTCTTTTGTTAGATTGATCCCCAAATATTTTTTGAGGCTATTATGAATGGAGTAGTTTTTCTAATTTCACTTTCAGTTGATTCATCACTGCTTTATAAGAACACAATTGATTTATGGATGTTAACTTTGTATCCTGCTAATTTCCTGAATTCATTTATGAGCTCTAGAAGTTTTCCCATGGAGTTTTTTTTTTTTTTTTTTTTTGTTTGTTTTTTTTCAGGGAGGGGACAATCTTCTAAATATAGAATCATGTCCTCAGCAAATAGACATAGTTTGAGTTTCTTTTTTTGCTACTTGTATCCCTTTCATTTCTTTCCTCTATTTAATTGGTCTGGCTAGAGTTTCAGGGATGATGTTGAATAGAAATGCTGAAAGAGGGCATCTTTGTCTTGATCCGTGTTTAGGAGGGAATGAGCTCAATTTTTCTCCATTTAGAAGGCCGTTAGCCTTGGGTTTAGCATATATAGCTTTTACAATGTTGAGTAATGTTCCTATTATCCCTTTTTTTTCCTAGTGTTTTGAACATGAAGGGGTGCTGTATTTTGTCAAAACTTTTTTTTGCATGTATTGAGATAATCATGCGATTCTTGTCTTTAAGTCTATTAATGTTATGAATTATGTATTTTGATTTCCGTATATTGAACCAACCTTGCAACCCTGGGATGAGCCCCACTTGATTGTGGTGCACTATCTGTTTAATATGTTTTTGTATGCAGTTTGCAAGAATTATTTAAAGAATGTTTGCATCTATGTTCATCAATGATATTGGTCTGAATTTTTTTTTCTCTGATGTGTCTTTGGTTTTGGTATCAGGATGATTACTAGCATCATAGAATGAATTTGGAAGAGTTCCTTCCTTTTCTATTTCATAGAATAATTTTAGAATTATTGTTCTTAATTCTTCTTAATTAATTCTTAATTCTTAATCTGGTAGAACTTGGCTGATAATCCATATGGTCCTGGGCTTTTCATAGTTATTAGGATTTTGATGGCATCTTCAATTTCATTGATTGTAATTGGTCTGTTTCAATTGTCTATGTCCTCTTGATTCAGTTTATGCATGCATTTCAAAGTTTGTCAATGTCTTCAAGATTTTCTATTTTATTGGAGTATAAATTTTCAAAATATTTTCAAAAGTATCATCTGTATTTCACTAGTGTCCTTTGTGATATTTCCTTTTTCATCATCAATTCAAGTAACTTGAGTTTTCTCTCTTTCTCTTCATTAGTGTCACTAAGGGTTTATCAATTTTGTTTATTTTTCCAAAGAATCAACTCTGTTTTGTTGATTTTTGAATTGTTTCTTTTGTTTCAATTTCATTGATTCCAGCTCTGATTTTAGTTATTTCCTGTCTTCTAGTGCTTTTAGTGTTGATTCGTTCTTCATGATATTGGCACCAAACAGACATGAAGACCAATGGAACAGAAAAGAAGACCCTGAGACATACCCACATCAGTACAGTTATCTCCTACTAGACAAAAGCACCAAAAACATACATTTGAGGAAAAAATAGCCTCTTAAACAAATGCTGCTGGGAAAACTGGAAATTCATATGTAGTAGAATAAAATTGAATCCTTCTCTGTTGAAAACCAGTGCTGAGGAACTGAGCAAGACTAGAAACAGGATACAGGGGACCCAGAGTTGTGGAAAGCTAAGAATCTTTATTTTAAGCAACCCAGCCATTATATATCCCTTGTGTGAATCTTATAGTTCAGCAAGTTCTTTGAGGTTAACATAAGCAAGGTACCAAGAATAATATTAAAATAATGCAATGTTCATAAGCCACTTATTTAATCTCTGTCTAGATCTAAGCCCAATGATTAAGCAGAATTCAAGGGGAACAAATCAACAAGACTATTCTCAAAATAATTTTAACCACAGGGGATGCATGAAGCAAGTCTTAGTCTGAAGAGGAACTTGTGGCAAGTCTGACCACGTCAGCAGAGTGTGTCCTAAGAACAGTGTGCTGTTTTTGCTTGCTCCAGTGTGCTGAGAGCTCAAAGGATGTTAAACCTTAGACAGCTGCCCAGCTTCCACAGGCCTTGAGATTTAAACCACTCCATCAATTCCTCCTTTTTTTTTAACTCCCAGGAAGTAAATAGAGTCATCATAACTTGAGCTGTGCATTTTTTTATATTGTTGATTTGTAATCAATGTTTTTATTCCCTGGAATCCTTAAAGTAATATAAACAGCATAATTAATAAAGATGGTGCACTAGATCCCATACCGTGTATTAAACTTTTCCACCATCCTCATGGATCTAGACTGACAAGCTGTGTGCCAATATAGTCAGCAAGCTGATCTAAATTGGAGGTATCAGATAAATCTTTAGCAAATATATCAAATATTTATCTTTCAATTTCTTCAAGGTCAAGGTACCTTTCACATTTTGTAAATGATATTTGATTTCACTCCAATTGTACATCCCTTGATTAAATCTATAAGGTGTAATACAAAACTGCATAGAATTCCAATCACAGCATAACATTAACTGGTGTTGAGTATCAAGCAATTGTTCTCCAAGCCATACAACAGCATGTTGAATTTCTTCAACTTTATCATACAACGCTTTATCAAACACAGCCTGACGAACCCATAAATTATGACTGACTTTATGCCATTGTTGCACATATTCCTTAGTTTGTATAGAGTTCTCCAAGGCAATGCCAGAAACAGCTGCTGTAATGGCTATAGCTATAAGTCCCAGCAATCCTAAAATAAGCCATTCAACAAATCTTTTAGATCCATGCAACGGTCTTTTCAATAATTTTGCAAAAAAGCTCATCATTGGACTAGATTCCCATAGTCATTTTAAGTTAACAGGTTAGATCTTACCTTTAGAATTAATATACTGTTATTAACAATATTAATAGAATTATTTAAACATGTATATAAAGAACAATGTATACAAGATAAAGTCTTAATGTCCATATTGTATGTAGGTTCTCCAACAGCCAGGACATAAGGTAATTTAACACAGACACTAATATAAAATGTAGAATTAAGACTAAGATTGTAAGAAGCTTGAGATCGACTGGTCCCTGAATATTGTCCAGTCCATACTTTCACAGGTGAAAATGCTGAAGTGAGCTTCTATAAGGCCTTCTGTTCAGGACCCCAGTTCCCATTTGTTAATTTTAGTTGAGGTTTAGGGGATGACAGTCCATAATCCATCCACAGCATGAACTTGGAATTAGATGCCGGAACAGAAGTACAGGCTAGAACAGCTAAAATTGCCAAAAAAAATGATTTTCAGGGCTTAGAAGCTTCCCTGTTGCCGTTAAAACCTGGGAAACTCATTCAGATAAGGATTTTATTTATTTATTCCCTAAGTGGGAATAGGAACATCTTTTGGGTGATGACAAGGTCCTTTGGTAATATGCATGGCTGCAAAAGTCAGAACAGGGGTATCTTTATCACCCTTTCTCCTTCTCACTCCCATTTTGATGGGACCTGGAACTTGATATGGTGTTGTGTTCTGAAAGCCTGGGCCAGATTCACTGGGAGGGGATCCAAAAGTTGTCTCCATCATCTGTAAAGATCTAAGCATAACCTTTGCCTTGGGTTGTAATTTTACCAGGCTTCCAAATTTTAGTAAGATCATTTTGATACCAAATGGGTATGTCCAATTGTTTTACTTCCTCCACAGAAAAATGTTTTCTGCCCTAGTCATAATTTCTCCTTGAGGTAAATTCATAAAATTTATTGTGAATAAAGCCAAATATACCACAGCATGAATCTACTTTAATATTCGCCTATGCATAACATCAAGTATAGGATCAGATAATTCCCCCTATTTTATTTTTAAAATTTGAAGTTTTAAAATTTGAGGAGCTCATCAATAATAGCTTGACCTTGAGGGTTATAAGGTATACCAGTGATATGTATAATATTGTAGGCATTTAAAAGAGTTTGAATTTATGAGAAGTATATGCAGGAGCATTTTTTGAGTTTTAATAATAGAGAGAATTCCCATAACAGCAAAACATTCTGTTAAATGTACATGTTGAACAGTTTCTCCATTTCATGGAGAAGCCCAAGTAAAGCCAGAATAGGTATCCATACATACATGAAGGTAAGCATATTGTTTTAGAGAAGGAAAATGGTTTACATCCATCTGCCATATGGCATTAGGCTCCATTCCTCGTGGATTTGCTCCTTGGAGGATAGATCTTAAATGTAATGGTCTACATATGTGACATTTAGTGATTATTTGCTTGGCTTGAGAATATGGAATTTTCCAATCTTTATGTAAAGCTCCAGCACTGTTATGTAAAAATTTATGTTCTTCTTCAGTGGATGTAAAAGAAACTATCACTTCTTCTTGTTTATTTCCATATGTTAAGGGTCCAGGAAGTTGACTATGTGACCTAATGTGAGTAATAAATATTTTAGATGATCAAAACCTTAACAATTGTTGAAATTGAAGATATAATTGTCTTTTTTTTTTTGCACCGGGGATTGAATTCAGGGGCACTCAACCACTGGACCACATCCCCAGCACATTTTTGTATTTTATTAGAGACAGGGTCTCACTAAGTTGCTAAGAGCCTCGCCATTGCTGAGGCTGGCTTTGAAATCCCGATCCTCCTGCCTCAGCCTCCCAAGTGCTGGGATTACAGGCATGCACCACCGTGCCTGGCAAATAACTGTCTTAATACATTATGAGAAGTAGATATTAAAGCAGCAATTATGTTAGTTACCACATGAACTAAATAAGACAAATCTGATACAATATTAATAGGTCCTTGAAAAATCTGTAATACTTGTATAATAGCAAATATCTCATTTTGTTGGGCAGAATCATAAGGTGTTTCAAAAGTTTTACAAAATGAGGAAGTCCATTAAGCTGCCTTATGAGTTTTTTGTTGCATCCACAAAGATAGTATCAGCATTGACAAGAGGTATAGGACTCACAATATCACTAATAACCCAAGATGTTATTTTCAAAAATTCCTAAAACATTCCTCCTGGCATAGAAAATTTTATTTCTCCAGTATATCCTGACATAGTGACTTGAGTAGTTATATCTATTTGTTCCTTGGTGAGTGGTATATAAATAGTAACAGATTCTTGTCCAGCAATTTGAATTAGTCTGTTTCTAGCTTTTTGTATTAAAATCACAATTTGTTGTAAACAAGTCATTAGAGTTTTATTAAATTTATGTTTGGTATATACCCATTCTATGGGTTTTTCCTCTTGAGCAATCACAGCAGAGAGATAAAAAGAGTGGTCAAAATTACAATTTGAAAATATTTTAAAACATCTACTCTAAGAAGAAATTGACTTTTAATTCTTTCTTCTACAAAGTTAAGTTCTTGTTTTGCTTTATCAATCAATGTATGTAGACTATTTAGGTAAGAATCACCCTCTATAGGAGAAAATAAATGATGTGCTTCATAAGTAGTTATGCCTAGAGAAGGTCTAATCCAATTGATGTCTCCTAGAAGTTTTTGAAAATCATTAGGAGTTTTAAAAATAATCCTTTCTTATTGCCATAAGCTGAGGTTTTATATTAATTCTTTCTACTAAATATGCTAAATATTGGAATGGTTCCTGTTTTTTAAATTTTTTCAGGGGAAATAACTAATCCATGAATTAATAGTTTATTTGGTAAAAGTTCAAATAACTGATTTAATCTTGCTTTGTCTTTGGCAGCAAATAAGATATCATCAATATAATGAATTATAAGAACATCAGGGAAGTCTTTCTGAAGCATTTCAAGGGCTTGAGCAACATAATATTGGCACAGAGTGGGAGAATTCATCATTCCCTGGGGCAAGACAGTGGACCCACATTATTAACATAAGGCAAATAAAAGGCAAACCTTTTCCTATCTTCAGGATATAATGGAATAGTAAAAAAGCACTCTTAAAGGTCAAAACAATTAAAAACCAGTCTTTGGGAATCATAGCAGGATTAGGTAGGCTAGGTTGCCTTGCATAAGTCTGTCAGTAATCTACATTTACCTGATTTCTTTTTTATAATAAATATAGGAGAATTCCAAGGAGATTGAGATGGTTCTAAGTCTCCTTGTTCCAATTGTATTTGCAGGATTTTTTCAGCCTCTAATAACTTTTCTCTTGAAAGGGGCCACTCTTCTACCCATATAGGGGTGGCATCCTTCCATACAATTTTAAGAGGTTTAATTTCAACAGTGGCCCCTAGGAAAAATGTGGTGGGATAATGATATGAGCATTCCATTGTTGTAATAAATCACGTCCAAAAATAGATATAAGAATTTCTAAAATATATGGTTGAATGGTAACTATCTATCCTTCAGGTCCTTTTACTTTAAGGATTTGTGCTGATCGTAAACTTTCTCTCCTATATGAGGATCCTACACCTGTGATATTAGGAAAAAAAATGTAAGCCATTTAAATTTGGCCATTGTTCTCTTTTAATTATTGTAATATCTTATCCAAAATCAATTAACCCAAAAATATCTTTACCATTAAATTTTAACTTTTGCTGGGGTCTTAAACTTTCTATAAGATGAGAAACCCAATTAACTTGAGGCTTCCTACTTCCAAATCCTCCCATCCTTTTGTTAGGAGAAGTTGATGTGGAAATATATGGTAAAATTAAAATCTGAGCAATGTGATCCCCTTTATGCATTTCATAAGGTACAGGGACGGACATCATAACTTGAATTTCCCCAATATAATCAGAATCTATTACTCCTGGAATAATGTTAATTCCTTTTAAACTCAAACTAGAATGACTCAAGGCCAGTACAAAAGTGGCAGTAGGTAAAGGGCCAAATATTCCTGTCTTAATTTTAACTGGAGTTCCAGAAGGAAAAAAAATTACATTTTCAACTGCAGGGAGGTCCAGGGCTGTACTTCCTGTTGTGGCTTGGAATAATGAATAAATAGTTCCAAAATGGTTTGAGAATTTTGTCTCTCTCAGTTTTGTTTGTTGTTGGGGGTATGAGAGACCCCCCTCTTGGCATTTCCCTTAGAGATGACATTACCATCAATATCGGTTTGATAGTGACATTCTTTTCCAGGTGGACCCCTCTTTGACACTTAGGACAAAGACCTGGGGCTTTACAAGGAACATCTTCTTCATCATTCCACCCTTTGGACATTCCCTTTTTACATGGCCCTCACTTTCATATCCAAAACATCAGACCATGAAGCCACTATTCTTTTTCAAAAAGGCTGCCAATGTTTCAGCAAATAATTGCATTTTCTTAGATTCTTATGTAACATCTGTATAAGCCTGAATATAATCAAATACAAAACCAGTATCTCTAACAGGTTGAATAATTTTTTTTGCAATTTTCATTAGCATTTTCAAATGCTAGGACTTTTTCCAATTGACTCTCCTTCAACTGTTCTAGAAATTACTTTATTTAAATAGGCAATAAATTCAGTATAAGGTTCATTAGTCCCCTGTAAAATTGTTGTAAAGCTGCTTTCTGGTTCTCCTGCAGGTCGAATTCCAATTCTATCCCATGCTTCTAAGGCTATTTCATGTAACTGTGCATGAATCTCAACAGGAGCTCTGGATTGTGCATCAGTACTTTGAAAGAACCCAATACCCATAAGAATCTGATATGGGATGCAAAACCAGATTAGGACTTTCAGCATTTTTCCTTGCTTTCCCATGAAATAAGTCACTATACCACATTGCCCATTGTAAATATTCTGCAGGCTTTAAGAGAGATCTACAAATTAACTTCCAATCATATGGAGCCCAGTTATTATAATTAGCAGTTATTTATAATTACTACTAAAAGTAATTATTTTACATAAGGAGATTGAGGCCCTTATAGGGTAACAGCCTTTCTCAAGTGAATCAAATCATTCATATCTAGTCCTTCATAGAGAGCAAAAAGCTGTCCCTGTTGATTAACCCCATGGACAATAGGGAAAGAAAATTTGGCATTCTCATCTTCATTACTTTCTGGTAATTCAGCTAATTGCACTTTGGCCATCAGTGTTTTAAGACTCCTCTGTCTGAGGTTTTACTTTTGCTTGTAAATGTTATTGTTTGTTTGTTTGTTTGTTTGTTTGTTTTTAAAATTTTTTAGTTGCCAATGGACCTTTATTTTATTTATTTATATGTGGTGCTGAGAATTGAACCCAGTACCTCACACATGCTAAGCAAGTGCTCTGCCACTGAGCTACAACCCAGCCCATAAATGTTTTAATTTCTCATGTGATTGATTTTTCGTATTTTGAACAAATTATCTCAATTGTTGGGACTCTAATTCAACCAAATCCTCATCTGATTCAGATCTTAATTCTGTTTCACTACTCAAACTAGTTAGATCCTTTTCTTTATATTTGCTTTGAATCAGGGCAGTAGGTAATACGCCTTCTTGATCATTATAAGGAGCAAGATGATATTCAATTTTACATCCTTTCTCTGTTACTTTCTCTGATTGAGAGTGAGAAGGAAGCAACTTTTCTCACTCCTGAATAGCCTTATCACTATCTTCTGCCATTAGATCATACTCATATAAAGACTGATTCATCTGTTCTTGAATTGTATCATACATTTTTTCATGACTTAATGACTCCTGTAAAGGTGATAAAGCAGCTTTAATTAGGGCCCATAAAGGCCAAAGATCCAGAGGTATTTTTTCTCCTTGTATATAAGCCTTTTCAATATTCTTTTAAACTCTAATCCAAGTTTGTATATCCAGGGTCCCTTCCTCAGGTAACCATGGATTATACCCCATTCCATCACCGTTAAGGGTTTAGGATCTAGATAGCACCAGTGGTCAAAGACAAGAGCCTCAGAAAAACTGGAGGTAGAGATTAAGTTAATGATTGTCCAATTATAAGGTTTTAGCCAACAGAAGTGAGGGGTGATTTTGTTTCAGTATTGGGAACACAATTTTCTTATTGACTAAACACAGATGGCACTGTCACCAATAATAGATAAAATGTCATCTATCACATAATTCACATTCAATATACATTCATAAAATGGCATGACTATCAATAACTAAGGAGGGGAAATGTTTTGTGAGGAGAATCCCAAAGGGACTTTGTCTTGCATCTCTTGGGGAAGTGAACCTTAAGGTGGTTCAGCTTTAAACATTGGGCTAAATCTATATTTGCTGACACTATATATCTGTAATTTATTTGAAAATAAACTCCTTTCTTTGCTTTGTAAAACAAAAAAAAAAGAGTATCAAAATAAAATGTACATAAATGTAGGAATTTATTTTTGTATTTTTAATTTTATCACATTTATTTTTATATCTAACCTTATGCTAATACCAGAGTTTGTTGATTATTTTGCTGTATAAATTTTTCTTTTATGTTGTCAAGACTGTTTTGGCAAATGTAAGCCTCTGATTACATTTTCATAATAATTTTTTAATCAATTGTATAAGTTTTGAAAAGAAAATGCCATGTAGAATTTTGATAGGGATTGCACAAACTCTACCAAAATTTGAAAAATATTGTGAGCTTAATATTAATTATCCTGGTTCATCATCATAGGATGCTTTTACATTTATTTAGCTTTTTAATTTCTTTCAGAAAAGGTTTGAAATAAAGATCTTGGACTTCATTTATTATTCCTATTTTACATTTCTGACACTATTGTGAATAGAACTGCTTTAATTTCATGGTTATAGTTTTCATTGGTAGTATAAAAATATAACTGACTTTTGCATATTCAACTTTTAACCTGCTTTAAATATATTTTCCATTTTTTTTGTGTTATTTCTTTATATTACTTTTTCACCCTTTTATTTTCCAGCCAGTCCACACTTCTGAGAGTTTCCTATTCCCTCCCCATGCAGTACACAGGTAACCATTGGTGAAGTAAAATGTCAGGTGGCTGCTTGGGTGCTCCCTCATAGAAAAACACACATTAGTCAATCTATCTATCTATCTATCTATCTATCTATCTATCTATCTATATCTATATATATACATATATATAGATATATATGTATCTATACATATATTTGTTATTAAAATTTTTCTTTGTTTCTTTAAGAAGGGGTCACTTGATTAACATAGTTGGGAGAGGCTTGGCAGAGAGTTGTATGCTGGCTATAATTCATCTAATATGCCCAGGTGCAACATTGGAAATGCAGAAAGGATGTGGACTTTGATACAAATTTGTTTGGATTCAGATTGAGATAGTGTGATATGGACCACAGAGTATCCAATTGCTAGCTTTAAGAATGATGTCAGAGGGTACCAGCCTACCTGCCTGCCTTCTACAGCTTCTTTGCCTGAAGACAGTGTAGCACAGGAAAAGGGGAAGTTTGGTAAACCGCTGTGTTTTAGTTCTTCACTGAGAGTCTGGACAAAATCCCCATGGGAGGGTTTATGTTGTGGTTAAGAAATTGTCTTCATATAACCTAGAGATTAATGCTTTATCGGAGGTGCATGTGGTAATAATTTTCTCCCAATCTGTAGGCTCTCTCCTCACATTATTGTTTCCTTTGCTGATAAGAAGCTTTTTATTTTAAATACATCCCATTTATTGATTCTTGATTTTACTTCTTGCTCTTTAGGAGTCTTGTTAAGGAAGTCAGATCCTAGGTGCAGGAGCCCTGTTTGGGGAGATGGCTTAAATTGCGGTTAAATATGGGCCATAAGGATTTGGGCATTGTCGCCTTCCGTAGTCTCACGGGACTTGGCCCGAGATCTCGAGTGACTTGGCCGAGATTGCTGATCGGGTCAGCGCCATTTTGATGGTGTGTGTGGCGCGTGTTAGTCATTGTTAGAACCAGAGAGAAAAGTTATCAAAATAAAAAGCTGTTTGTCTCCAGTTTGCCTCTAAACTTCTTCCCGCGGCTCCGTTGCTCCAATCGCTTCAGGCGGCAACACCTAGGCCAATGTGATGAAGACTTAGGCCTATTTTTTCTTCTATTAGGGTCTCTGTTCTAGTGCCTAAGTCTTTGATCCACTTTCAGTTGATTTTTGTGCAGGGTGAGTGATAGAGTTTTAATTTCATTTTGCTACATATGGATTTGCAGTTTTGCCAGCACCATTTTTGAATAGGCTATCTTTTTCTCCAGTGAATGTTTTTGGCACCCTTATCTATTATGAGATAACCATATTTGTGTGGGTTTGTCTCTGTGTCCTCTATTCTGTACCATTGGTCTACAAGTCTATTTTGGTGCCAATAACATGCCATTTTTGTTACTATGGCTCTGTAGTATAGTTTAAGTTCTGGTATAGTGATGCCACCTGCTTCACTCTTCTTGCTAAGGATTGCTTTAGCTATTCTGGGTCTCTTATTTTTCCAAATAAATTTCATGGTTGCTTTTTCTATTTCTATGAAGAATGTCATTGGGATTTTAATAAGAATTGCATTAAATCTGTATAGTGATTTTGGTAGTACGGCCATTTTGACAATATTAATTCTGCCTATCCAGGAGCATGGGAGATCTTTCCATCTTCTGAGGTTTTCTTCAAGTTTTTTTTGTTAGTGTTCTGCAGTTTTTATTGTACAGGTTTTTCATCTCTTTTCTTAGATTGATTCCCAGGTATTTTACTTTACTTTATTTTATTTTGTTTTTTGAGGCTATTGTAAATGGAGTAGTTTACCTAATTTCTCTTTCAGTGGATTTATCGCTGATGTATAGGAATGCATTTGATTTATGGGTGTTGATTTTATATCCTGCTATTTTGCTGAATTCATTTATTAATTATGGAAGTTTTTTGGTGGAATTTTTTGGATCTTCTGGACATAAAAACAAGTCAATAACTCAAAAAACTTAATGCCAAAAAAACAACAACAAATAACCCAATCAATAAATGGGCTAAGGAACTGAACAGACACTTCACAGAAGGAGTACAATTGATCAACAAATTTATATGAAAAAAGTTCAACATCTCTAGCCATTAGGGAAATGCAAATCAAAACTACTCTAAGGTTTCTTCTCAGTCCTATCAGAATAGCAATCATCAAGAATACAGGCAACAATAAATGTTGGCGAGGATGTGGGGAAAAAGATACACTCATACATTGCTGGTGGCACTGCAAATTGGTGTAACCACTATGGAAAGCAATATGGAGATTCCTCAGTAAACTGGGAATGGAACCACCATTTGATCCAGCTATTCCACTCCTTGGTTTATACCCAAAGGACTTAAAATTAGCATACTGTAGTGACACAGCCACATCAATGTTTATAGCAGCTCAATTCACAATAGCTAGACTATGGAACCAACCTAGGTATCCCTCAATAGATGAATGGATAAAGAAAATGTGGTATATATACTCAATGGAATATTACTCAGCTTTAAAGAAGAGTGAAATTATGGCATTTGCCAGTAAATGGTTGGATTTGGAGACTATCATGCTAAGCAAAAATAAGCCAATCCCACAAAACCAAAGGCCGAATATTTTCTCTAATATGTGGATACTAATTCACAATAAGGCGGGGGTCACTAGGGAAGAATAGCATTACCTTAGATTAGGTAGAGGGAAGTGAAGGGAGAGGAGGGAGGGGATGTGGGGATAGGAAATATAGTGGAATGAAACAGACATTATTACTGTACATATATATGTATATATATATATATATATATATATATATGTATATATGAAACTACATGACCAATATGACTCTGCAACACTTTGAAAAATGAGAAATTATATCCCATCTATGTATGATCTATCACAGTGCATAAATGCATTCTACTGTCATGTATAACTAATTTAAACAAATATTTTTAAAAAAAGAAATGGTACTTATTTTTGTATGTTGATTTTTTAACCTGCACCTGTCCTGAATTCATTTATCAATTATAACATTTTTTATTGAATCTTTAGTTTTCTATATAAGATCTTGTTATCAACAAACACATAATACCACATTTTAATTTATCTTATGGTTCCTTTTATTTCTTATTCTTGCCTTATTACTCTGTTTGGACTTTCATTACAATTGAAAAGAAATAATGAGAGTCTACATTCTTTAATATTATTTCCTCCTATGCTTTCTGAGTTTGTACTCAACCTTCTATTTCAGTAATTTAAGATATCATGGCTAATTATCTGTTTTTAAATTGTTTTTTGTTCTCTTAGTTATACGTGGTACTGAGAATCAAACCCAGTGCCTCACACATGCTAGGCAAGCGCTCTGCCACTGAGCTACAGCCCCAGACCAAGGCTAATTGTCTCAATGACATTCCATAACTCTTGCCAGTCTTTTTTATCATCTTTATTAGTGACTTAAAGTTATACATGATATTGGAGTTCACTTTGATTTAATCATTAAAATATGTAATATGGGGAGGCATCCAGTACCTCATTAGGGGGTTCTTCTTCCTGCTCAGGAGGATGTAAGCCACCTGAGAAATTAAAGTCTAGAATAATTAGTGAAGAACAAAAGAAAAAGTTGGATTTAGTTTTAAAGGATGGAGTACCTGATAGGTCCAGTCCACACAGGAGCTGGAGCTAGATAATTAGAAAATTACTCCTGTGGTTTATTTAAGGGGGTACAACAAAGGCAGGGATAAAGGTATCAGGAATGGAGTATTGCTTCGTGGTGTCTTGCAGTCAACAAGTTGATTGGCATCTTGGCAGCTCACACCCATCTCTGAGAGGCTGTGTGGCTGGGTTGTTGTAGCATATCATTTCTAGGGTTTCATGGGTGGGACCAGGCAGAGTTTGAATAGGGCTCACAATGTGTCTGGGCATTCTTAGCTAGAGGAAATGTCCACTGGAAATTCCAAGACACCAAATTATCCAATTCACTAGGCTGTGATGCTGGTGTAGTTCACACAAAGCTCATGGATGGCTCTCAACAATGGAATATAATTTGCTCCAATCAAGTGTGCAATTCTTCCCATTTCCCATTCATCTTTTATTCCCCTCTTCCCTTTCTGCTACGCTATTTATCTTTCTTCTATTTATTTATAGTCTTTTTTTAAATTAGTGTTTTATAGACACATATAAATTTGAAATTCACTGTAATATCTTCATATATGTACATAGGATTGTTTGGACAATTTCATTCATCATTTCTCCCTTTCCTCATTCCCCATTCCACTTCTCTCTGGATTTCTCTATTACACTGATCCTCTGTTTTCAAGAGGTTTCCCACTGCCTTTTTCCTTAGTTTTTATTATTGATTTATATTTTGTTATATGTAACATTAGGACTAATTTTGACATAATTACAAAAGCATGGAATATAATTTGCTCAAATTCAGCCCCTAGCACTTTTCCCTCTCTTTCATCCCCCACTCTCTTATCTCTAATCTATTTATCTTTCTGCAATATACATAATTTTTTAAATTAGTGTCTCACGGATAGTTGATGTAGACATTCACTGTGGTATTTCACTTAGCATGATATTCTTCAGTTCTCTTCACTTACCAGCAAATGTATAATTTTGTTTTTCTTTAAGTCTGAGTAAAATTCATATATATATATGTACATATATATATGAAAATGTGATAGATCTATATATCACATATGTGATATGTATATATATATGATGAAATGTGATATGTCTATATATCGCATGTATGTGTGATATATTGTATATATATGTGATATATAGACATATCACATTTTCTGTATCAGTTCATCTGTTGATGGGCATCTGGGCAGGTTCCACAATTTGGTTCTTGTGAATTGTGTTACTATAAACATTGTTGTTACTGTAACAATATAGTATATTGATTTTAGTTCTTGTGGATAAATACTGAGGAGTGGGATGGCTGGGTCATATGGTAGTTCCATTCCTTGTTTTTAATATAGAAAACTCTATAAAATTGTATCCTTGAAGACATATAGAAAGAGGAGATTCATTGTGGTGTATTCCTGTATGTACGTAGGAAATGTAGGTAAAATTTATTCCACTATTCTTCCCTTTTCCTGTCCCTCCTTACTCCCCCACAATTCCCTTCATCTGCTGCACTGATGTCTCTCCTATTTTCTTGGACTCCCCCCACCTTTTCTTTTTCTTTTCTTCCCCCTTTTTTTGATCTAACTTCTGCACATTAGAGAAAGCATTCAACAATTGACTTTCTGGGATTGGTTTATCCACTTGGCTTGATACTCTCCAGTTCCATTTATTTACCAGAACGCACAATATTTTCATTCTTGTTTGTGACTGAATAATACTCTATTGTTGAAGGAGCCCTAATTAGGAAGGGCTGTTGCAGCTAGCTGGAAGCCATAAGTTCCACCTGATATATATGTGACGCACCTGTAGGCACCCGCAAAGCTGAAGGTATATAACCGGGTGAAAGCGGTCCGAGTTAGGAGAACGGAGAAATTCATTCAATCAGTTGTGCAGTCGCTCGGTCGGTCAGAAGAAGAGTTCGGGTCGGAGAAAAGAATCAGAGCGGCCAGAACGTAGGCAGAGCGGTTACAGAAGAGAAACCAGATAGAAGAAGTAATGACTGGTCAGAGTTAGGCCGAGTCTCTCGAGGAAGAAAGAAGAAAGAAGTTCTAAAAAATAATCTTTCTCAAAAAAAAAAAAAAATTAAAAAAAAAATAATAATAATAATCTTTCTCTAAGCTAAGCTCTATCTATCTTTCTTTCTCTCTAAGCTAAAGAAGACAAGAAGAAAAGCTCTCTCTACAAGAAGAAAAGCTCTCTCTAATCTTTCTCTCTAAAAATCTTTCTTTCCCTCTCTAAGCTCTCTCTAAGAAAGTAGAAGTAAAAGTAGTAATAGCTTTACTCTGCCTCCGAGTTTTTCTCCCGTGGCGCCGTGGCTGGCCATGACAGGCAGCTTACACATTGTGTGTGTGTGTGTGTGTGTGTGTGTGTGTGTGTGTGATTTCTTTTATCCATTAATCTGTTGATGGGCACCTAGATAGGTTTCATAGCTTGGCTACTGTGAATAGATGTGTCTGCATCCACATAGTATGCCAATTTTGGAATTTGGGGATATACATGGAGGAGTGGGATATTTGAGTCATATGTTGGCCCCATTCCTAGTTTCATAAGCAGATTCTATGCTTATCTATAGGGTGGATGCACTAATTTGCAGTCCCATCAACAATGTATGAGTGTACCTTTTTCCACAGTTCACCATTATTTATTATTGGGTTTTTTTCCTACTTTGCTTCCAATGTAACACATTATATTGTTTATTTATTTTTATTATTAACTTATGTATTTATTTTAATTAGGTATATATGACAGCAGAATGCATTTTGATTCACTGTACACAGTTGCAGCACAAATTTTCATTTCTCTGGTTGTACATGATGTAGCATTGCATCATATGAGCAGTCATACATGTACCTAGGATAATGATGTCCATCTCATTCCACCATCTTTCCTGCCCCTTCCCATTTGCCCCATCAAGGTTCCTCCTTTTTCCCATGGCCCCCCATTATGGATCAACATCCACTTATCAGAGAGAATATTCAGCTTTTGGTTTTGGGGGATGGGCTTACATTGCTTAGCAAGATATTCTCCAACTACATCCATTTACCTGCAAATACCATAATTTTATTCTCTTTTGATGCTGAGTAATATTCCATTGTGCATATATACCACAATTTCTTTACCCATTCATCTATTGAAGGGTTGGTTCCCCAGTTTAGCAACTGAGAATTGAGCTGCTATAAATGTTGATGTGGCTGTGTTATTATAGTATGCTTATTTCAAGTCCTTTGGGTATATGCTTATGCTAACACCTCAAGGTTTTGAGCTAACATTTTATTATACCAGTAGCAAAATTTCTGTTCTAATTCCTAGGTCTTTGATCCACTTTTAGTAGACTTTTTGTGCAGGGTGAGAGAAATGGGTCAAGTTTCTTTCTTCTACATACTGATAGCCAGTTTTCCTGGCACCATTTGATAAAAAAGCTTTTACCCAATGTATGTTTCTAGCACTGTTGTCAAGTAGCAAAAACTGTCTAGGGGTATTTCTCTCTGTGCATCCTATTCTATTCCATTGACTTCATGTTTGTTTTTGTTCCAGTGCCATTTTTTTTTATTACTATAGCACTGTAGTATAAATTTAGGTATGGTATTGTAATGCCTCCAGCATTGGTCTTCTTTCATTGGCTATTCTGGATCTCTTATCATTCCAAATAAATTTTAGAACTCTTTTTTCTAGTTATGTGATGAATGACATTGGTATTTTGATGGAGATTCATTTAATCTATACAGCACTATTAGTAGTGATAGTATTAATTCTGTTTGTCAAAGAAAATGGGGGTGTCTTTCCATCTTTTAAGACCTTGTTAAATTTCTTTATAGAGTGTTGTAGAGTCTTCATTGTAGGAATCTTTCACCTTCTTGGTTAGATTTATTCTCAAGGTGTATTTATTTATTTATTTATTTATTTATTTATTTATTTATTTATTTTTGGTTGGTTGTTTGGGTTTTTTATATGAGATTATTGTGAGTGGAATAGTTTTCCTTATTTTTCTCAAGAGATTCATTATTGGAATGTAGAAAAATGATTGATTTATAATTGCTTACCTTATATCTTGTTACTTTGATCAATTTTTCACTACCTCTAGAAGTCATCTGGTTGAATTTTTTGGGTCTTCTAAGTATGCTATCATGTCATCAGGAAAGATAATTCTACCTCTTCTGCCTATTTTAATTTGTTTGATTTTCTTTGCTTGGTTGACTGTTTTGGCTAAAGTTTCAAGAACTAAATTAAATGGAGCAGTGATAGTGAATATACTTGTTTTGTTACCAATTTTAGAGGAAATGCTTTCAATTTTTCTTCATTTACTGTGTTCTTGGCCTTGGGTTTGTCATATATACCCTTTGCATTGTTGAAGTAAGTTTCTTGTATCCCTAGTTTCCCCAGTCTTTTAAACATGAATAGATGCTGAAATTTGTAGAATACTTTTTCTGCATGTATTGAGATAATCGTGGAATTCTTGTCCTTAACTCTATTTATGTGTCCATCAGGAATGTTATTCTGATAATTTCTGGCTTTTCTTTGTCTTTGGTTTTGGTATTAGGGAGATACTGGTATTATAGAGTGAATTTGGCAGCTTTCCCTCCCTTTCTAGTTCATGGAATAATTTGAGGAGGATTGACATTTGTTCTTTTTAAAGATTTGATAGAACTCTTTCTGATCATTGGCATTTCTTTATGGAAGGCTTTAAATTGGTGCTTCAATTTCATTTCTTGATATTGGCCTATTTCAGTTTTCTATGTCCTTATGGCTCAATTTGGTAGGTCACTTGTGTCCAGAAATTTGTCAATATCTTCTACTTTATTGGAATATTAATTTTCACAAGAGTTTCTAATCATCCTCTGGATTCCTATATGTCTGTGGTGATATTTTCTTTTTCTTCACTGTTTTATTTTTCTTTTTATTTTGGTTAGTTTGAAATTCTACCCTTACTCTCTATTTTAGGCATTTTCATCATAATGTGTCTTGGAAAAGGATCCATTTTGCTCTTGCTTATTGGGCATTCTATATGCATGTTGTGTTTGAATTTCCATTTTGATCCTAAGATTTGGAAATTATTCTGATATTTTATTGAGAAGTTGGTGGATTATTTTACTTTGTATTTTGTGCCCTTCATATGTGCCAATGTTTCTCAGATGTGGTCTCTTTATATTACCCAAGATTTCTTGAATAATCTGGTTGTGGTCCCTTAATATCTTTTCTTTGTCAACTTTATTTTCAAGATTATATATTTTGTCTTTGAGACCTGAGAATCTGTTTTCTTAGTGGAGTAACCTATTGATGGGGCTTTCCATTGAAATTTTAATTCAATTAATTGAGTCTTTCATTTCAGGATACCTGTTTTGTTTTGTTTTGATTTTCAGTATCTCTGTTTCTTGTTGAAATAATCTTTCACTTCCTGTAATTTCAAATTTCATGCCTCACATCTTTCTTTAGGTCATTGAACATTTTATCATAAACTTTCTAAATTCTTTCTCTAACATTTACTCCACTGTGATGTCAATGGAATCAGTCATTGAAGTATTGTTGGCTGGTTGCAGTGGTTTCTTTCCTGTCTTTTTTATAAACCTCTTTTATCTCCCTACCTGCTGTTAAATTATCACTTCTAATTTTATGCAAGATACTATACAATGAGATTCTTTCTCTTAAGAAACCTGGGCTGGGCAAATATCTATGTAGATACTTTTACTCAATGTGTGTCCTCCACTGTTTCCAATATCAGTACTACTTTGAAAGAAGACACTAAATCTTTTTACTAGTCACTTCAGGGTAAGGCCACATACTGTTCAACCTTAGGAAAATAAAAAAAATGATAATATTCTCTACAGTTCCTATTCTAGGCTAAAATTTGTAGCAATGTTTTGGAATAGGTTGGGAAAATTGTTATTAATGATAGTAAAACCCATTGCACTATATAAGGGCCTAAGCAGGGAGGAGAGAAAATATTGGGCAACGTAAAAAAGAAAGAAAAGATAGAAAATAATACAAACCAAGAAATGCATAAGAAAAAGTTGGATATAAAAATTTGAGGCAGCAGCAGGTAGTGTAAGATGGACAAGTGGGGCTAATTGGAGCAAGTTTAAACCTGAGCTAGGAAAATAAGGATAAAGATAATGATTCCAACTAATATTTTAAAACATCAGAATAAATAAAAAAGGACTTGAGGGTCCAATATCAAATGTTGAGTTAAAAACTATTGAATCAAAATGAAGTGTTAGTTATGTATTTAAGATCAAAATTGACATTAGAACTATTTATATTAATTCATGCCAAGGTGGAGGAAATTATTATTGAGTCTTCCTGGTTTGTATTTAATCAGATTTTGGGACCTTTAGGAATGTCCATTGGATTTTATTAGAGTTGCTTGGGTGCAGGAGTTAGTTCCCTTGTTGCTGTGGATTCCACCAGCTGGTTCTTTTTCTTCTACCCAGGGTCCTAAGGCTGCATACTAAGAGGGTTCAGTATTGCACGTGTTGTTTCTATTTGGTACAGGAGCACAGGATGCAGAGTTTATGGCTGTCACATAGATTGCTGCAGGATGCTTATGCATTCACTATCCTCCACAGGGTCTTCTTTAATGTGAGAGTCTTTGGCTGACTGCAAGCATGGGACTGGATTGTGTGTTCCCTGTTGTTGGTGGTGGTATATGGTACAGAAGCCTCCCCCACTGACTGATAGATTACTGGGGTACCATTCCTATGATTGGGATATAGAATCGGTTGGCCCACCTGCGATTGGGCTCCCATTACTTGTAGTTACTAATCACTGCTGTCCATTCTTTCCACTGGATCTTCTTTGCTTGGGTGGTGCTATTTAAGCACTGTCTGATTACCAGAAATTATGGGACCCATGGGTGCAGGCTTTCCATGATCCATCTATGGCAGAGAGGCTTCCACCTATTCCGATACAGATCACCATAGTACTGTCCTTGTGACTGGGAAAGATAGTCTGTTGGCCCTCCTGTGCCTGAGCTCTTACTGCCCATGTTTGTGAATCTTGAGTCCTATTTCTCTCTGCTATCCATGAGGCCCACCTGTATCTGCACTGTCACCACCTAGTCATGAATCATGGCTGTCCATTCCCCTCCACTGTGATCTCTTCAGGGCATTACTATCCAAGCACCTGATGTCCAGGTGCAACAGTGGTGTCTGTAGGTGTAGGTTCTCTAGGGGCTTTCTGTAGCACAGAAGCCTCCATCCTGGCTAGTGTAGGTCACAGGGTTTTTACCCAACACCATGATGGCAATAGGATGTCAACTGACCCATCTTTGACTGAGCTTCCTTGGAGGCTCTGTTGAGCTCTGCATCAGAAATAGCATTCCCTGGAAGTGATTATCCCTCAGGTCTGCTCTCCCTAACTCTCCTTATCTGCAGTAAGGGAGGATTTCAGTGATTTTCAGCTAGCAGCAATACCTGAATAAGTTTCTTTTAGACATATTGAGACATCTGTTTTATTTGTTTCTATCTGAAGGTGAAGAGAAACGTTGTTGATTTAATTTCTTCCAGATAGGCTGGCTATCTATGGGCTCTATAAAATGGCTGTGAGCCCTGGCATGGCTTTTGGTCCACAACTTGGGTTAAACTGCTTGATCATCTTCACTGTCTTTGCTGTTCCTGTTTCATTTTAACTTGGTTTGATAATCTTTATAATTATTGTTAAGGAAGTAAACTTATGTGTTTTCCTATCCTTCTTTCTCACCTTTTCATTATTTTAATTCATTTTCCTTTTTGCTCCTCTAATTTCAAGAGTCCTGTATTTCAGCCCATGGAGTCTTTATTTTTTTTATTAATTCTTCTGTTTAAGTTTTCTGTTGAATGTTTCATATCAATTATTATATTCTTTATCTCTGGGATTTCAGTTTACTTAGTATTTCTTTGTCAAACTTCTTATTTTCTTCATATATTGTTTCCAAAATTTAATTTTATCTGTATTTTTTGTACTTCTTCATACTACTTTAAGAAAATTAATTTAAACATTTTTCAGTAATTCCATAGACCTTCATTTCTTTAATGTCTATGCTTTTAATAAATGGCCACCTTTTCTACACTTTATAGTCATTATTTGTCAGAGATGGTCTTTCACTATTTATCCTATCCTGCATTTCCTAATGTCACAGTTTAAAATGGCAATGGATAGGTTGACATTGCTTTTGGACCCTATGGTTGGGCTCAATTCCTCTCTGTCCTTTGAGGTTGAATGGAATGGTTAGTTGTACTCAGATGAGACCACTAACTGGACTCTGTCTTCCATTAGAGCAGCTGTCTGGGCTTTTCAATTGCCTCTGATTAGGTCAAGTTGAAGGGTGGCTTTCCTAGTTAAGTGGTACTGAAATCTGGAATCTGTTCTTAGGGTGGGTTAACTGCTGTGGATACAAGGTATGGCAAGGTTTCTGATGTTCCTGCACAGTCACTCAGGATAGGTTGGCCTAGATATTTGCAAACTTTCATTTTGCCCCCATCCTGAGAAAGTCTAAATGAGATCACTGAGGCTTGGTTGTGTAGCTGTGCAGCCAGTGGAGACAGGCAGGGCCAGATGCTTTCCTGAATAGATGATCACTAACCTGCCTTTGTATCCTGTCCAGGGGAAGATTTAATTAGGTAACAAGGAATAGGTGGAGTCTTCACTTGTCCACTGGTGTTGGAAAGGGCCAAATGCTCTACTTTGAAGATATTTCAAGGCCTGTAATTGCCTCCTGTCCTGTAGTAGGCTTACAAATCACCAAGTCTTGGGGGTGGGGTTACTATATGGCCAGTGGAACTACTAATTGGCCACTGGAACTACTACATGGCTGGAACAGGTGCTCTTCATGGCTAAGACTTTAGGAAAAGTTCTGAGAGTGAGTGAAGTTTGACCAGCAGAACTGAGTAAGGCCAGATGCTCCTCCTAGATATTCCAGGGAGAACGAGGTCTATGTGGGATATTCACTTAGCTGCTGAAGTTGGGTAAGTTCAGATGCTCCCTTCCACAAGTAAATGCACATCTGTACTTGCCTTTCAGCCTGGTTAATTTTTTTTAACACACTGGCATTGCTGGGGATTCTGACTAGGGCCTTGAGTCTAGTAGACAGATGTACTGTTCCTCCTGCAGAGTGATGAGACTGTAGTCTCTCTAGTATGGTGCTTCCATTAAGCATAATGCAGTGGCCCTGCCAAAATCTGCATGGAAGCTCTTGTGACTCCAACTCCCAATCTTTGATTGTAACTAATTGTTGCCGCCTGCAGCTGCTGCCGCCTGCAGCAACAATACTGTGGGAAAGAATTCGGAGGCAGACTGGAAACGAGTAGGTTCTTTATTCTGCTTTCTCTTCTGACTTCTCTCTCCAACTCCAACAACAACTCCCACACAACTCCAACCCTACCTGGTTAAATACCTTTCACCTTAACAAGTATACACGTGTCACAAGCTCAACTTACAGGTGCGTTACACAGTGTTCACGGGCACAGAAAGATTCTTAGTTGATTACAATAAGGTCAGGAGAAAACAATTAAACATCTCCTCTTTGGCTCTTAGTCAGCCACCATCTTAGCTACCTCCTCATTAAGGCTCTTACAACTAATCCCAGATTTTCTGGCCTGCTAGTACATTCAGTGTTTTTCATGAAGTGAGATATTACTAATCTTTCTGTGAAAGATCCCAGAATGGAAGTAAGTTGAATAGCTTTCTCCAACTCTCACCACACCTCATACTGGGGAGATGTGGTCAAAGGGAAACAATTCCTCTTGCCCTCTAAATGTGGCTTTTCTTAGCTCTGTGGTTCAGTTTCTCAGACTCTTTTAACTTTAGAGATATTAACAAATATTCTTACCCATGAACATTTGCTGCATGTATTTACTTGAGAAGCACTGAAGCTGGAGAATTCTATTCTTCTACCCTGTGAAATTACCGTTTCTACTGTCCTTGAAATTTTTGATATAGGTTGCAAGACAATTCAATGAAAAAATAATAATTTTAAACCTAAATGATACTGGGACAACTAGATATTCAGATGGTAATAATAAAGTTGGACCCTTACCTCATAGCATATACAAAACCTTATTTAAACTAGATGTAAAAGGGTAAAGCTTCAAAATTTTTAGAAAAACACATGAGTTAATTTTTGTAGCCTTGAGTCAGTGAGGGCCAGGAAATAACCAAAATAGGAAATCAATAGAGATCAAAAAGAGACTAGTGTTTGCAAAGAGTTTGTGTAGTACAGAAATGGTAATTAGTATGAAGTTTATTTTGGGGATAATGAAAATTCTCTAAACTTAGGATATGGCGATGATTGCGTCATACTCTAAGTTTTTTTTTTACAACTATTGAGTTCTATATTTGAAAGGGAAATCTTATTTTATGTATATTATGCATATAGGTTCATAACACAAATGAGTTAAATTAAAATTTATAACTCTAGACTAATGCAAATTGATATTACAAAATGTTCAGAAAAGAAAGCAAAATCTATACATCTGAGAACACTTTAGCTTACCCTAGAATTTCCTCTGATTTTTCTGAAAATAACAGAGGGTACAATTTAGAAATAGTATACTGAGAAGACACTTGTGCTCTCATTCACATTTTATTTATGTGTTCAGTTATGATTCCAGCATTTATTAACAAAGTAACTTTGAACATGTTATCCCACTTCTCTCTTCAGTCATATTATCAGTAAAGTAAGGTTAATATTGCTCCTGAGTTTGTTGTGATACTTCAGAAATTTACTACACATAAAGTCCCTACATGTGTCATCAGCAGATGGCATCCCTAATTTTGTTATAGCTATTATTTTCATTATTAACCAAATATAAAGGGTGAAATTAGTTTTCTAAAAATGGAATTAACTTCTCAAGTTTTCCTTGTTTGTTTTCTTTAGGTGTATTCAATGCCCTGGGTTTGCCTGTGACTCAGTGTCCACTGGGTTTGAATGCCAAAGGACTTCCTCTAGGCATCCAGGTTGTGGCTGGACCGTTTAATGATCACCTTACCCTGGCAGTGGCTCAGTACTTGGAAAAAAGTTTTGGTGGCTGGGTATGTCCTGGAAAGATTTAGCAAGATATTTTCCAAGGTCAGAGTGTGTGTGTGTGTGTGTGTGTGTGTGTGTGTGTGCGCGCGCACACAGGCACATATGTGCATGCATGTATATTTCTATTGGTTGCATGAAGTCAAGCAACAGCAAGCATGTAGATTGCAAACAAGTGGAGAATATTTTTACTTCAGTTATTCTTTCTACTTTTATTTCCTGCACTAACTTTTGTTGCATTATGATGGTAATATTTGATTTCCACTTTACTGGAGAAGGTGTGCATGTAAATGAATAAGTACAATAAAGTTTCAAAGATGCTGTGATGGTGTCAGATTTGTGTACAGTGTGGAAATCAAAGGAAGAAATTGATTCTAATGAAAGTATCTTAAGAACCTTCATGGTGACATGGTGCTTAAGCTGAGAAGTGAATGACAGTTATGTGATTTCCAGGAAGGCTGTGGAATAAGGGAATTATAGTTGGAAAAAACTATAAAAACAATGGCAGAGCACTAGGTTTTCCTAAGTGTTTGTGCATCAGTAAGTTGGTAAAGACTCGTTTGGAGCCAAAGAGGGTTATACAAGCAATAAAACAAAAACAAAAAAGAACCTCCAAAATCAGTGAAAAATTTAATGGTTTTGTCCAATAAGAAGGCCTAGATTCAATAGCACCTCAGTAAAAATAATCAAACATGGAACATAAATTTTTGTTTCAAATACATTTTCCTATAAATGAAACAAGCTTTTCTGGAAAGAAAGTTGTTTCCAGGAATGAGACAGTGAAACTATAAGAAGGATCAGTGAACTTGAAAACATGCTATTTAAAAATACATAGAGATGTTGAACAGTTTTTCATATATTTGTTGATAAATTCTATTTCTTCATCTGTGAAGTGCCTGTCCAGTTCCTTAGCCCATTTATTGATTGAGTTATTTGGGTTTTTTGGTGTTAAGTTTTTTGATTTTTTTATATATCCTAGAGAACATGTGGTAATGATTTTCTCCCAATCTGTAGGCTCTCTCCTCACAGTATTAATTGTTTCCTTTGTTGAGAAGAAGTTTTTCAATTTGAATCTATCCTATTTATTGATTCTTGATTTTACTTCTGGCACTTTAGGAGTCTTCTTAAGGAAGTCACATTCTAGGCTGACATGGTGAAGATTTGGTCCTATTTTTCCTTCTATTAGGCGCTCTGTTCTAGTGCCTAAGTCTTTGATCTACTTTCAGTTGATTTTTGTGTAGGGTGAAAGATAGAGGTTTAATTTCATTTTGCTACATATGGATTTGCAGTTTTGCCAGCACCATTTGTTGAATAGGCGATCTTTTCTCCAGTGAATGTTTTTGGCACCCTTGCTAGTATGAGATAGCCATATTTATGTGGGTTTGTCTCTGTGTCCTCTATTCTGTACCATTGGTCTACAAGTCTATTTTGGTGCCAATAACATGCCATTTTTGTTACTATAGCTCTGTAGTATAGTTTAAGGTCAGGTAGTGTGATGCCTCCTACTTCACTTTTCTTGCTAAGAATTGCTTTAGCTATTCTGGGTCTCTTACATTTCCAAATAAATTTCATGATTGCTTTTTCTATCTCTTGAAGAATATCAACAAACATATGAAAAAGTGTTCAACATTTCTAACCATTAGAGAAATGCAAATCAAAATTACTCTAAGACTTCATCTCATTCCTGTCAGAATGGCAATCATCAAGAATACAGGCAACAATAAATGTTGGTGAGGATGTGGGGAAAAAGATACACTCATACATTGCTGGTGGCACTGCAAATTGGTGCAACCACTATGGAAAGCAGTATGGAGATTCCTCAGTAAACTGGGAATGGAACCACCATTTGATCCAGCTATTCCACTCCTTGGTTTATACCCAAAGGACTTAAAATTAGCATACTGTAGTGACACAGCCACATCAATGTTTATAGCAGCTCAATTCACAATAGCTAGACTATGGAACCAACCTAGGTATCCCTCAATAGATGAATGGATAAAGAAAATGTGGTATATATACTCAATGGAATATTACTCAGCTTTAAAGAAGAGTGAAATTATGGCATTTGCCAGTAAATGGTTGGAGTTGGAGAATATCATGCTAAGCAAAATAAGCCAACCCACATAACCAAAAGCCAAATGTTTTCTCTAATATGCATGATAATTCACAATAAGGTGTGGGTCACTAGGGAAGAATAGTGTTACATTAGTATAGGTAGAGGGAAGTAAAGGGATGTGAGGGAGGGGATGTGGGGATGGGAAAGATGGTAGAATGAAACAGACATTATTACTGTATGTATATATGAAACTACATGACCAATATGATTCCGCAACATGTATACTTTGAAAAATGAGAAATTATATCTCATCTATGTATATCACAGTGGATAAATGTATTCTACTGTCATGAATAACTAATTAAAACAAATTAAAAATAAAAAATAAATTTAAAATACATAGAGGAGAAAAAAGAAGAAAAATAAGTGATTAAGCCTATGAGAGCTATATACAGTAACAGAAAGCAATATGCAACCAATCTGAATACAAGCAAGAGTCGATAATGATAAAGAAATACAAAGTTTATTAATGAAATAATAGCAGAAAAAATTCCAAAACCAAAAGAAAGATATAAATATCCAGGTATAAAAAAGCTAAAGGCCAATGATCAGATTCTACTTAAAAGAACTCCAGAATACATAACAATCAAACACTCAATAACAAAGAGATGATCTTGAAAGAAGGAAGAGAATAAGAACAATAAAATGTAGGATATTCTTGAACAAAATGGCTGACTAGCAGTGCCTAGCATGCTTCCTTCCAAAACAAAGGACAAAAACAAGGGAAACAAATAACAATTTCACCACAGTGTTTGAGCATCAGAGTACAATGGTATGTGGCAGAGATGTTGCTGAGCACAGATATATGTAAAATCAATTATAAACCAATTATTAATTCACCAGTGGGGGAAGGAGAAATATGAGACCCCAGCAGTCACCATATGTACCACAGGTAACCAAATCACTTACTGTTGGAAAACTCTGATCTTCACTGTCCCTGAGCCCAATTTTTTGGAGCTTTTGGGCTACCACACTGCAATGTTGCCAGTGAGAAGAGCCTCACCTATGTTATACCCCATATCACCAGGCTTTTGCTGCATGGATGCATCGTGATAACCTAGCCTACCTGGGAAACTTTGACTAGGTGGACAGCTACTCCCAGCAACTCCACTGACCCTGCCATGAAAATAAGAAAAGAGACCTCATACATTTTTTTAGTCAGATTTTTAAAACTAAAGTTAAAAGACCTGAAAAAAATAGAGGAAGGGAAGTTTATTTTTTGCTCATTATTTCAGAGGTCTCAGTCCATAGATGGGCAACTCCAATGCTCTGAACCTTAGGTTAGGCAGAACATAATAGCAGAAGCACAGCAGCTCAGGACCTGACAATAAAGAAGCAGAGAGAGATCTCACCACCAAGAACAAAATATAAACACTGAAGGATATGGTTACTACCTGTCCTCCCACCCCAACCTAAACTCCTCCCATTACCTGGCCCTGCCCAATAGGAGGGCCCACCAAAAGTAACTAGCTCCTTCCATTACCTGGCTCTGCTAAACCCTATAAAACCCAGATAACCCACTGCCATTTTCCCCCAGAAGATGTGCCCCTCTGGTGCTGAATAAAGTATTGCTGCTCCATGAGGTCTGTCACCATTTTTCTTTTATTTTCTTTTTATTCTCTTTCATGTGCTTTGAAACACCAAAGCCATGCTCCCAGTGACCTACCATCCAGCCAAATTCTATTTGCCTATAGTAATATCCCAGTTAATTTATCTTAGTGGATTAATGCACTGGTTAAGTTAAAGCTCTCATAACCCAGTTATTTCACCTCTAAACTTTCTTGCACTGTCTTACACATGAACTATTAGAACACACTTAATATCTAAACCATAGCATTCACCCTCCCACAGCCTCAGGAAATATTAGGATGGCCCACCATGAACAACTTGACCTGCAGAGGACCCCAGAATGAAGATAAACTGTTTTTATCCACACCATTAATATAGAGAATATATAAAGAATTTGAAGAAAAACTTAACACCAAAAAAAAAATCCCAATTAATAAATGGGCAAAAGAACTAAACAGACACTCCTCAAAAGAAAACAAAAAAATACAAATGGCGAACAAATACATGAAAAAATGTTCAACATATCTAGCAATCAATCAGGGAAATGCAAATCAAAACTACATGAGATTTTATCTCACTCCATTCAGAATAATAATCATCAAGAATGCAAATAATACCAAGTGTTGGTGAGAATGGGAGACGGGTACACACATACATTGTTGGTGAAACTGCATATGAGAGCAAACACTGTAGAAAGCCATATAAAGATCGCTCAAAAATTTAGGAATGTAACCATCATATTACCCAGCTATACCACTTCTTGTTGTATATCAAAAAGATCTAAAATGAGTATACCATAGGCATGCAGCCACATCAATATTTATAGTGGCATAATTTGCAATAGCCAAGCCATGGAACCAAACTAGTGCCCTTCAACAGATAAATGAATTGAGAAAATGTGGCATTTACACACAATGGAGTATTACTTAGGCCATAAAGAAAAATGACTTCATGGAATTTGTCAGTAAATGGATGGAACAGGAGACTATCATGCTGACTAAAATAAGACAGACCCAAAAATTCAGGTTGAATGTTCTCACTGATATTCCCAAGGAAATCCAAAACAAGGGAAAAATGGACAAAGAAAAAGGAAAAAGGGGGAGGGAATTTCATCAAAACAGAAGAAAAATCTTCTGTTTTGATGAAGTAAGTAAAAGGAATTGAGGGGGATATGGAAGGAATGAGATAAGGGAAGAACAGTGAAATTAATCTGATGTAACTTTTCTATGTACATATGTGAATCTCACCATAATTTATATCCACAAGATAATAATTTAAAAACAACTATAAGCCGGGCGCGGTGGCGCACGCCTGTAATCCCAGCACTTTGGGAGGCTGAGGCAGGAGGATCGCGAGTTCAAAGCCAGCCTCAGCAATGGCGAGGCACTTAGCAACTCAGTGGGACCCTGTCTCTAAATAAAATACAAAAAAGGGCTGGGGATGTGGCCCAGTGGTCGAGTGCCCCTGAGTTCAATCCCTGGTACCACAAAAAAAAAAAAAAAAAAAACTATAAATAAATAGAAAGATTAGTAAAGTAGAGGAGAGGGAACAGGGGAGGGGGGAGGGGAAGGAAAGCGGAAGTACTGGGAATTGAATTAGAGTGAATTAGATTCCATGAATTTGTAATTATGTTAAAAATAATTTTGAATGTTATGTATAAAATGCCAGGAAAATTAAAAAAAAATTGAAAGCAGCACAAAGAGGCAAGGAATGCCATCATATAATGATTAGGGTGACAATACCACAAGAGCTTATGGCAATTCTAAATATATATGCACCAAATATAGGAGCATCCAAATATGTAAAGTAAGTATAAATAGACCTAAAAGGAGAAACATATTTCAATACACTAATACTTGGGCATTTTAACGCCTCAGTTTCAATAATGGACAGATCATCCAGACAGAACATCAACAAAGAAACATGCCAGTTAGATTATACTGTACACCAAATGTACCTATCAGACATCCACAGAGCTTTATATCCAACACCTGATGAATACATATTTTTTCCATCAGCACATGTTGTCATGTCCAGGATAAATCATATGGTAGTCCACAAAATATGTCTCAGTAATTATTTTCAATGAACTCATATTCAGTACCATTTCTGACTACAATGCAAAAAAAGCTAGAAATCAACCAAAAAAATCTTGGAAACTATAAGAATATATGATATTTAAACAACTTACTTTTGCATTACCAACAAATCAATGGAGAATCCAAGAAGCATATTAAAACTTTCTTCAAACAAAAGAAAATGGAGACACAACACACCAAAGCCTATGATATGCAGTAAAAGTGGCACTGAGTAAAGATTATACCAATCAAAACCCACTACAAAAGAGTGGAAAGATCAATAACAAATCACTACAACTCAAGGAATTAAGAAAACAATAAAAAATTTAACAAAACATTTGTAGAAGTTAATAAAATATAAAGGATAGAACAGAAATAAATCAAATGTAGACTAAAAGTACCAAAAAATCAAGAAAACAAATAGCTTGTTCTTGGAAAAGATAAGACACAAATTATTATCTAGACTAAGGAAAGGAAACACAAGACATAAATAAATGATATCATAGATGGAAAAAAAATTAAAATGACATCACAGAAATACAAAAGATCAAAGATCTATACAACTATTATAAACGACTGTAAGTAAACAAATTTGAGAATATAGAAGAAATGGCCAAATTTCTGGTTTTATATACACTTTATGAAGACTGAATCATGAAAAAAGAAAAAATATCAGTCTAAAAACATGTTGGGAGATTGGATCAACAGTAAAGTATATCTCATCAAAGAAAATCCCAGGATCAGATGATTGCACTGTTGAATTCTACCAAATATTTAAAAACTCACACAGATTTTCCTCAAGTTATTCCAAAAATTAGAAGATGAAATAATTCTTCCAAACAAACTGACACTGGAAACAGAAAAGGCCAAAAGAAAAATGAAAATGACAGAACAATATCTTTAATAACATAGACTCCAATATCCTTAAAAATATACTACCATACTGAATCCAACAGCACATTTAAAAGAGTATTCATCATGGTCTAGTGGAGCTCATCCCAGGATTTTAAGATTGGTTCAATACATGCAAATTGATAAACATAATATACCTTATAAATGGAAGGAAAGTAAAAACCATATTAGGCATCTTGAATTTTTGTATGTGCGTACATGAATGTGACTTAATGAGTCCCAGCATTGGTGTATCCACAGGACACTAATTTATAAGGAAAATGTAAACAGATTGAAGATAGAGGAGGGAGGGTCAGCTGCTTGTGGTGGTGGTGGTGGAAATGGTGGGGATTGAATTGGAGCAGATTGTGATCCATGCTTTTGTGATAATATCAAGGGGTATCCATGTGTTCTATACAACTAAAAAGAATAAATAAATAACATAGTCATCTCAATGAATGCTGAAAGGAATTGAAAAAACATAATTTTTAATCATGTTTATGATAAATAGCATGGGAATTCAACACAACCTAATAAAGGCCATTGGTAATAAGCCAGCAGCTAACAATATATAGAATGAGGAAAGCTGAAATGTAACATCTGGAACAAAACAAGGATGTTCACTGTGTTAGCTTTTTATTGCTGTTACTAAAATATTCAACCAGAACAAATTAGAGGAGGAAAAGTTTATTTTGGCTCACAGTTTCAGAATTTAGGCAAGTGAAATAAATAAAAGGCATCCAAATTGAAAAACAGGAGGTCAAATTGTCACTATTGGCAAAAAATCATGATCTACATAGAAGATATATAAAGAAAACCCCAAAACCTTCATAAAAACTTTATTATAAACTTTATTTTACTATATTATTAATAACATAAGTTTTGCAAATTTGCCAGATACAAAATCAACATAAAAAATCAGTTGAAGCCGGGCGCGGTGGCGCACGCCTGTAATCCCAGCACTTTGGGAGGCTGAGGCAGGAGGATCGTGAGTTCAAAGCCAGCCTCAGCAATGGCGAGGCACTTAGCAACTCAGTGAGACCCTGTCTCTAAATAAAAATACAAAAAAGGGCTGGGGATGTGACCCAGTGGACGAGTGCCCCTGAGTTCAATCCCTGGTACCACAAAAAAAAAAAAAAAAAAAAATCAGTTGAGTGGTTATATATCAATAGTAATTTATCTGAAGGGAAAAAATATTCAGCCTCACTGGCAATCAAGGGAATTAAAATCAAAACTGTATTGGAATTTTATCTTATTTAAGTTAGAATGGCAATCATCAAGAATACAAATAATAACCAATGCTGGCAAGAATGGGGGGGTTCACACTCACATCATTGGTGGGATTATAAGTGCAGCCATTTTGGAAAGAAATATGGAGAGTCCTCAAAACACTACAAATAAAATCACCATATCATCCAGCTATCCCATTCTTCAATATTTATCCAAATGAACTAAACTCAGCATACTATAGTAATATAGGCACATCAATATTTATAGCAGCACAATACACAATACCCAACTTATGGAACTAACCCAGGTGGCTTTCAACAGATGTATAGATTAAAAAGATATATATGTGTATATATATACACACACACACATACATATATATACATATATCTTTTTAATTAAAATGGAGCTTTAATCAGCTATAAAGAAGAATGAAATTATGACATTTTCTGTTAAATGGATAGAACTGGAAAAAATCATGCTAAGTGAAATAAACTAGACTCAAGAAGTCAAGGCTTGAATGTTTCCCCTCACATGTGGAAGGTAGATGAAAATAAAGGGAGAAAGAGTGAACCCCAATAAATAGAAGGAAGATCAGTAGATCAGAGAAAGTGGATTGGGTGGGGAGAATGGGAAAGGATAGGAATTGTGAAATGAAATTGGCCAAATGACTCTATCTATGTACATACATGAATTTACCACAGTGAATTTCATTTGTATGTATATCTATAAAGCACTAATTTAGAAAAGGAACTATAAACAAATAGCAGAAAGACATGTAGAGGAAGGGGAATGGGATCAAGGAAAGCATGAAGAGAAAGGGGAAGGAATGGGGACAAGGGTAGAGAAAATTATATCCCACAAGTGTATGATTATTTCAAAATGAGCCCAAATATTGTGTGTAACTCTAATGCATTCATAAAAATGTTTGAAAAATCAACAAAGCAATCTAATTTTTAATAGTTATAAAAATAAAGTAAATAAGAATAAATTTAATCAAATTGCTGAAATATCTCTATAATGAAAATTTTAAAGCACTGATGAATGAGATTGAAGAGGATAAAAAAATGGAAAGAAATCTAGCATTCAAGAATTGGAAAGCAACATTATTAAAATACCCATATTATCCAAAGCAATTTACTGATTCAGTGAAATTCCTTGCAAATTACCAATGATAATGTTCACAAAAATAGAAAAATCAAATTGATATTTTATATGGAACCAATAATAATAACAAACAGCCACATCAATGTTTATAGCAGCACAATTCACAATGACTAAATTGTGGAACCAACCCAGATGCCCTTCAGTAGATAAACGGATAGGGAAACTTTTGTATACAATTGTGTATATATACACAATGGAACATTACTCAGCACTAAATGAGAATAAACTCATGGCATTTGCAGGTAAATGGATGGAGTTGGAGAAAGTAATGCTAAATGAAGTAAGCCAATCCCCCAAAACCCAAGGCTGAATGATTTCTTTGATATGAGGATGTTTACTCATCATGGCGATGGGGGGGAGGAGGAAATGGGAGGAATGAAGGAACTTTAAATAGGGAAGGAAGGGAAGGGAGTGGACAAGGGAGCAGGAATGATGGTGGAATGAGTTAGACATCATTACCCTAAGTACATGTATGAAGACATGAATGGTGTGGAAATGCTTTGTGTAGAACCAGTGACTTGAAAATTTGTGCTGTATATATGTAATATGAAATGAATTGCATTCTGCAAGCATATATAACAAATTAGAATAAATAATTTTTTTAAAAAAATAAATAATAACAATAAAATCACTCAAATATCCCAAGCAATTTTGAGCAAAAATAAGGCATCAGGAGGCTTCCTGATTTAAAAAACATACTATGAAGCTGTAGTGACCTAAACAGCATGTTACTGGCACAAAAACAGACAAATAAAACAATGGAACAAAATTGAGAACCGAAAAGTAAACCCATGCATCTACATTCAACTAATTTTCAACAAGTGTAGTAAGAATAAGCATTGGAGAAAGGACAGTGTTTTCAATGAATTATGTTGGAAAACTGTATACCCACATGTAGACCCTTGTTTCTCAACACCCACAAAGATCTACTCAAACTGTATTAAAGAAATAAACGACAGACCTGAAGCTATGAAAATATGAGAAGAAATCTTAGGGGTGATGCTTCAGGACATTGGTATAGGCAAGAATATTTTGAACAATAGCCCACAATTAAAGACAAATGTAACACTACAAATTACAGACAAAAAATAAACCTTCTGTACAGCAAAGGAAATAAACAACAGAGTTTAGAGATGCCCTACAAATAAAAGAACATATTTTAGTGTACATCTCTGATAAGCAGTTGATATCCAGAATATATAAGGAAATCCTAAATTTAAATAGCAATTTTTTTAAAAAATGAGCAATGAGCAATGGATATAAATATATATTTCTCAAAAAAAATACTTACAAATGGCCAACAGCTATATTAATAAAAATGTTTATATCACTAGTCACCAAGGAAATGTACATGAAAATCACAATGAGATATCACCCACACCAGTAAGTATGGTCAATTAAAAAAAAAACTGAAGATAACAAATCCTGGTGAATGGAGAATTGGGAACACACCATTGATGGGACTGTAAATTAGAACAGTCATTATGGAAAACAGTATGGAGGGTTCTTTAAGTATTAAATATAGAACTACCATGATACAACAATTTCAGTACCAAATTCCTTTGGGTTTGTATCCAAAGGAAATAAAATCATATCAAAGATACATCTTTACTACCAGGTTTATTACAGCACTATTCACAATTGACCTAAGAAATGATAACAACCTAAGTGTATAGCAACTTATGAATTGATAAAGAAAATATGGTACATATATGCAAGGAATACTATTTAGCCACAAAATACAATAAAATCCTATCAGTTGTGAAAATATGGATAGAATTGTAGATTGTAGATCTTAAAGTTAAGTAATATAAGCCAATCATAGAAAGACAGGAACCACATGATTTTTTACGTATGGAATTTAAAAAATGGATATAGTAGTAGTTGAGATAGATTGGTGATTGGCAGAGGCTGGGGACACTAGTGTAGGCAGGGATTGAAGAGAAATGTTGATTATTTCTAAGTTAAAAATAGAAAAAGAGAACCCTGAGGTTCACAGTACAGTAACTATAGACAAAAATTATATAACATACATTTCAACTTTTTTTATTTTTCTTGCATTTAAAAAATCTTTGGTTATACATAATATAAAATATTTTTCTTGCATTTAAAAAGATTTTGGTTATACATAATAAAAATACACAATATTTTTATTTTGTTTATTTATTTTTAAGTGGTGCTGAGGATAGAACCCAGTGCCTCACAAGTGCCAGGCAAGTGCTCTGCCACTGAGCCACAACCCCAGCTCATGTTTTAAATATTACTCAATATATACATGTATAGAACATATTCCCATTAATATGTACACTTTGTACACAGTAAAAACAAAAATATAAGTAAAATAAAACATCACACTAAATCCTATTAATATGTAAAATTAACATTAATAAGCAATTAAATAGAATAATAAAAAAACATTAGATACATGTATAAAGGCAATAATTTCCATGTATTGGCATTTCTATTTAGTTTGATACACAGTAGGAAATCAATGAGGATTTATGTGATGTTTGACTCTGTTGGGGTTTTTAGTCCCGGACTCCTCTTGACCCGCAAGAGAAGGGGGAGCACGCCCCAACAAGGACGGATTGGGAAAGGTAAGAGCCGACTGACCGCCTGCACCCAGCCCTCCTTTTGGAGGACAATCAGACACGTCAGGGAGACCAGTCAAGGCACGAGCTCAGTTTATTGAGGAAGTTGGACGGCCTTATGGAAGACATGGGCCAATCAGCAGAAAGGTTATAGGGGAACACAGGGAACACAAGCAGATCACATTGGAGGAACAGCCACTAGCCTATCATAGTGGTGGTTTGATTTTTCGTCATATGTCAGGGCAACACCCCTGGGCTAGGCCAAGTCCATGTATCAGGAAGTGGGAGACAGCCAGAGAATTAGGTTTTCATTTCCTTGATTTAAATTTCTATTCTTTCGGCTGACATGTTCTTAATGTCCCCAACATGACTCATGCTTTAATACAACAATTTTAATTACAGTGTACAAAGAAATAAAAATCAAAGAGAAGATTTGATTTTCAAGGATTCCTATGGGAGGCTTGAGGTCCTAATATAGTATTTCAATTTAGGAAAATTCAACATGGTATCAGAAAATGATAAACTAGTAATTAGTATGAAAGTAAGAAAGATGGAAAAAATGTATTATTTTTGGCACAGCTGGGGATCAAACTCAGGGCCTCACACTAGATAGGCAAGCACTGCACCACTGAGTTGCACCTCCAGCTCTAAGATAGAAACCATAAAACATAAATTAGAGAAACTCAATGAGCTTCACACAAACACAGAGAAATCATTCAGTACTCTTAGCAAAGAAACCACCAAATAATTGAAGCAATTATAAAAGTCCAACAATTACTTGGGCTGAAAAATACACTGTGCAAAATTTAAAATGTGGAAGGAACAAAGATGACAGAGAAACACCATATTATTCAGTTGTTCCATGACTTGAAACAGATCAACAGTAATGCTGCTTATTAACAAGGAGACAATTGAGATAATCCATTGCAATTTAATATTTGACAGTAAAATACATAGAGAGACCCAGAAATTCTGGTGCTTTGAGCAGAAGATAAGGAAAAATACACCAGAGCCAGTTGTGATCATAGCATTAGGTCAACTGCAGAGTGGAGGAACAACACAAAGTAAAAGAGAGAAAAAATTGTCAGGGAAAGACCTGTAGAAGGAAATCTCAACTTATGTGAAACAGAGGCAACAGTTAACTGGTGTTTCAAAGTACCTCCATTTTTCTCTACTCATAAGTAGAAAGTTGAAGCAAAGATACATATTTTCATATTGTGGAGGTCTGTTGGATCTTACTGCTATGGGAATCTGAAAAATTAGCAAATACTGACATATTGTCCTTTCCGGTGCCTACCATATATCCGCAGAAGAGCCGTAAATAAAATTGAGTCCAAGGGGATTCAGGACAGAAATAGGGGAGTGTAATTCACTTTACCTTTCAGCTTGGTGGCTTGAAAGAGCATCTGAAAAGGGTCAGGAAACCAAACAGGCAGGCATAATTACACTTACGAACTGAAACATGGAAGGTCATATTCATGGGTGGTGGAGTGAATAAGAGTTACCATACCCTCTCCACTAAGGGTGGTTTTTTGTCCTACACTACAAAGCAAATTCTAGGAGTAACCTGAGACCCAGAAGCTCAGCAGAGATTAGCTTCAGTCTGGCCCTAAGGGTATGTTGATCTAACATCTCCAGAAGTAGATACCACTGAATGAAGTTCTAATAAAGTTTTTTTTGTTATGTTGTAAAGTTTTTTATTCGTATTTTCATTTGTTGTTTTTAGATATACATGACAGTAGGTGTGTTTCAACATATTTTACTGTCAGAGAGTGCAACCCATTCCAATTTTGATCTCATTCTTGTGGGTGCACATGATGTTAAGTTACACTGGTCATGTATTCATATATGAGCATAAGAAAGTTATGTCTAATTCATTCTACTGTCTTTCCTATTCCCATCTGCCCTTCTCTCCCTTCATTCCCCTTTGTCTAATCCAATGAACTTCTATACTTCTTTTCCCTACCTTTCCATGTTATGGGTTAGCATCCACACATCAGAGAGAACATTCAGCCTTTGGTTTTGGGGGACTGGCTTATTTTACTTCGCATGATATTCTCCAGTTCCATCTATTTACTGTGAAATGCCCTTATAGCTAGACATCAGCTGCTGGAATTCCTCATGTAGAACTCTGTAGCAGCCTCACCATGCTTTGATATAGGCTGTTCAGGAAAAAAAAAAAAAACTTTGTTAGAAGATACTTCACATTTTTGTCCATCTTGTATTGATATGGAGGGAATCAAAGAGCCATTTCCACCAGCTTTAGTCCCAGGACATTTCAACAGGAAGCTTGGTGAGCAATATGAATAGGGGGAAGGGTTTAATAACCCACAGCCCTTGCTATCTCTGAGGGGTACACAGCCAAAGAAGTAAACAGGAAAATATGGCATATGGCGTAAATGTATCCAGGCTTAAAAAATTTTTTGACAAACTCAGTGGAGAAAATTCTGTCATTTCTAACTAATAAGGTTTTTTTTTAAATATTTACTTTATGTTTGCTGTTTGGTTCATGTGTACACACATACACACATAAACATTTCATTTTTCTTCTTTCATTAACTTTAATTAGTATTTGCTATTTTGTTTTGATTGTTTTAAAAGGGTATTCTTGCTTTTTGTTTTCTTTTGGGGGATTTTGTTTTTTTTTTGTTTGATTTTGTTTTGCTTGCTTGTTTTTCTTCCTCTTCTTCCCTTTCCCTCTAATGGACAAATCCTTATATTCTCTTTCTCTCTCTTTTTATTTTTTCCCTCTCTTTCTTCTAATTTATGGATTTCATATGCCAACACTCTTCTGATTTCTATCTTTGACTTTCTCAACATTCTAATCTTTTTACACTGCTCCCCCTTTTATTTTCTCTTAATAAACTATATTTTAGGAGCCAGGGTTGTGGTCAGTTGGTAGAGCACTTACCTAGCACATGTGACGCTCAGGGTTTGATCCTCAGCACCACATGTAAATAAATAAAATAAAGATATTGTGTCCATCTACAATTAAAAATATTTTAAATCCTACTTTAAAAATAAATAAATAATAAACTATATTCTAACATGTTTTAAATCTATCTAGTTCAGCCACTTGGGGAAGAATAGAAGGTAGATCAGAGGAACCCAAAACATCACAGCAGCTCCTAAAGAGTGAATCAAAATAGCAGTTCTGTAGCATCAAACTTAACCTAGTAAGCCAGAAGAGCAAAGAGCACATGCACTTGAAACTTGTGATCTAAGTTCTGGGGCAAAGTTTCTGACTGATAGTGCAAGTAGAAAACTTGGAATGATTATGGTCTGACCTAATATAGTAACCTCTGAGTCTCCTCTTCCAAGCCTAAAAGAGGCTGTAAGATAAGCTGATGCATCCTATAGAATTTCCACCAGTGGACAGACAGATTCTTGGAAGTATGAGTTCAAAAGACTGACAGAGAAGGAGGAGGTGAAACTCTGTACATACATTCTATTTTTAAAAACCTCAACAAGAAAAAAAAAGTACATCAGCTGCTTAAATTAACAGATTTCTAATGTATCCCCATACTTTGTGTTTTCTGAAGGCTATATATAATTTTAGGCATTTTGTCTATGCATTTTATTCTCTCATGAAATGTCTTGTGTTCTCTTTCAACTACCTCTCCTTTATCTTTTATGATCACTCTATTTTAATGTCTTTTTTCACTCTTCAAATATTTTTCTTCTTTTTTTCTTTTCCTTTTTACTATATTTTCTTTATTTTTATTTTTCTCTTTTTATAACGTGTTCCAATCGAATGTTATACTGCTTTTAATGCTTAACTTTTCAACCTATTCTAATGAATTCTAACATACTTATCTCATTTGTCAAAAAAAGTTATAGTTATCCATAACAATTACTTGTATAGGATATATTGATATAGGGTTTGATATCAAATTATCATTGTTAGTGATGGTCACTCTCTCCTTCGAAAGTTGTACTGTTGAATGAAACTAACTATGATTACAATGATCAGATATGTGAAGTCTAAGATATATCCTCAGGGTGGGACTTATTAATAAGAAATAAATGCTCACTAGAGATTCCCCCCAAAAATGAGAAGAATCCATCTCTATATACACAATAGAAGATATAAGGAAATAGACCAATAACCTATCTCTAGAAAGCTATAACCTCCCAATAACTGAATCCACAAATATTGAAGTGGATAAAATCTCAAAGAATATAAAAAAAAACTTCATGTTTAAATAAAGTTCGATCTATGAACTAAAAGAACTAAAAAATGAAATTCTGGGAAGATGGCAGAAAGGAAGTATGCAATGACTCTCAATGCCCTCACAATAGAAAAAGATAAGAGATGCCAACAAAGAATCTTATATCCAGCAAAACTAAGCTTTAGATTTGATGATGAAATAAAAACCTTCCATGATAAACAACCTGGCAAAATATTTTACGAGGAGGAATTGAAAAACAACAACGAAAACCATCAAAGGGAAGAACAACAATAAAGGAAAACTAACCATAGGAGAAATCAAGTCAAGCTAAATACCAAAAATACAATAGAATTAAATAAAATTTAAAATGACTGGTAATACAAATCATACCTCAGTAATAACCCTGAATGTTAACGGCCTAAATTCACAAATTAAAAGACATAGGCTGATAGATTGGATTTTTAAAAAGACCCAAAAATATGCTGGCTTCAAGAGACACACTTCATAGGAAAAGACGCCAACATACTGAAGGTGAAAGGATGGGATAAAATATACCACTCACATGGACTATGTAAGCAAGCAGGGGTTTCCATCCTCATATCAAACAAAGTAGACTTCAAGTCAAAGGTAATCAAAAGAGATAAGGAAGGGCATTTCATACTACTTAAGGGAATCATACATCAACAAGAAATAACTGTCATAAATATATATGCCCCAAATAACGGAGCATCCACGTCCATCAAAAAAAATCCTTCTCAAGTTCAAGAACCAAATAGACCACAACATGATAATTCTAGGTGACTTTGACACACCGCTTTCACCACTGGATAGATCTTCCAAACAAAAGCTAAACAAAGAAACTGTAGAACTCAATAATACAATCAATATCTTAGATTTAACTGATATATATATAGAGTATATTATCCATCAATGAGTCAGTACACTTTCTTCTCAGCAGCACATGGATCATTCTCTACAATAGATCATATATTATGCCATAAAGCAACTCTAAGCAAATATAAAAAAGTAGGGATGCTACCTGCATACTATCAGATCATAATGGAATGAAACACGAAATTGATGATAAAATAAGAAACAAAACCTACTCCAACACCTGGAGACTAAATAACATGCTAAAAATGAACAATGGGTTGCAGAAGACATCAAAAAGGAGATTAAAAAATTCTTAGAGGTAAATGAGACCACCAATACAACATATTGAAATCTCTGGGACCACTATGAAGGTGGTACTAAGAGAAAATTCATTGCATGGAGTTAATTCCTTCAAAGAAGAGAAGGTCAACAAATAAATGAAATAACATTACACCTCAAAGCCTTAGAAAAATAAGAACAAATTAACCTCCAAAGCAGTAGAAGACAGGAAATAATTAAAATCAGAGCCAAAGTCAATGAAATTGAAACAAAAAACACAATTGAAAAAATCGACAGAACCAAAAGTTGGTTCTTTGAAAAAATAAATAAAATTGATAAACCATTAGCTATGCTGACTAAGAAAAGGAGAGAAAAACCTCAAATTACCAATTTAGGTAATGAAAAAGGAAACATCATGACAGACACTACAGAAATACAGAAGATAATTAGAAATTATTTTGAAAAATCTCTACTCCAACAAAGTAGAAAATAATGAAGACATTGACAAATTTCTAGAAATATACAATATGCCCAAACTAAATCAGGATGACATACACAACTTAAATAGATCAATTTCAAGCAAAGAAATAGAGGATGCCATCAAAAACCTACCAACCCAAAAAAGCCCAGGTCCACATGGATACACAACCTAGTTCTACACGACCTTTAAAGAAGAACTAACACCAATACTTCTCAAACTATTTCATGAAATAGAAACAGAGGGAACTCTTCCAGACTCATTCTATGAGGCCAATATCACCCTGATTCCAAAACCAGGCAGAGACAAATCAAAGAAAGAAAACTTCAGAACAATATCACTAATGAATATACATGCAAAAATCCTCAAAATTCTGGCAAATCAAATACAAAATCACAGAAAAAATAGTACATCATGGTCAAGTGTGGTTTATTCCAGGAATGCAAGGTTGGTTCAACATAAGGAAATCAATAAATGTTATTCCCCACATCAGTAGACTCAAAAAATCATATGATAATCTCAATTGACGCAGAGAAAGCATTTGACAAGATACCACACCCTTTCATGTTCAAAACGCTAGAAAAAATAGGAGTAACAGGAACATACCTCAACGTTGTAAAGGCCATCTATGCTAAGCCCCAGGCCAACATCATCCTAAATGGAGGAAAGCTGAAAGCATTATCTCTAAAAACTGGAACAAGACAGAGATGTCATCTTTTGCCACTATTATTTAACATAGTTCTTGAAACCCTAGCCAATTCAATTAGATGAAAGAAATAAAAGGGATACGGATAGGAAAAGAAGAACTCAAACTATCACTATTTGCAGATGATATGATTCTATACATAGAAGATCCAAAAAACTGCACCAGAAATCTTCTAGATCTAATAAACGAATTCAGCAAAGTGGCTGGATATAAAAATCAATATCCATAAATCAAAAGCATTTCTGTACATCAGCAACAAATCCTCAGAAAGAGAAACTAGGAAATCCACACCATTACTATAACATCAAAAGAAAAAAAAATACTTGGGAATCAACCTAACAAAGAAGTGAAAGACCTATACAATGAAAACTACAGCACACTAAAGAAAGAAATTAAAGAAGATCTTAGAAGATGGAAATATTTGCCTTGTTCATGGATAGGTAGAACTAATATTGTCAAAATGACTATTGTACCAAAAGCACTATACAATTTCAATGCAATCCCAATCAAAATCCCAATGTCATTCCTCATAGAAATAGAAAAAGAAATCATGAAATTCATCTGGAAAAATAAGAGACCCAGAATAGCCAAAGCAATTCTTAGCAAGAAGAATGAAGCTGGTGGCATTACTATTCCAGACCTTAAATTGTATTACAAAGCAATAGTAACTAAAACAGCATGGTATTGGCACCAAAATAGACCAGTAGACCAATGGTACAGAATAGAAGACACAGAGACTAACCCACACATCTACAGTTATCTTATGGTAGACAAAGATGCCAAACAACATACATTGGAGAAAAGACAGCCTTTTCAACAAATGGTGTTAGGAAAACTTGAAATCCTTATGTAATAAAATGAAATTTAATCTCTATCTCTCTCCATGCACAAAACTCAACTCAAAATGGATCAAGGACCTCGGAATTAAACCAGAGACCTTGCACCTACTAGAGGAAAACGTAGGACCAAATCTCCAACATGTTGGATTAGGCCCCAACTTCCTCAACAACACCCCTATAGCGCAAAAATTAAAACCAAGAATTAATAAATGGAATGGCTTCAAACTAAAAAGCTTCTTCTCAGCAAAAGAAACAATCAGTGAAGTGAACAGAGAACCTACAGAATGGGAGCAAATATTTACCACAAGCACATCAGACAGAACATTAACTTCAAGGATATATAAAGCTCTCAAAAACCTTGACACCAAAAATCAAACAACCCAATCAATAAATGGGCTAAGGAACTGAACAGACACTTCTCAGAAGAGGATATACAATCAATAAACAAATATATGAAAAAATGTTCAACATCTCTAGTGAGTAGAGAAATGCAAATCAAGACAACTCAACTCTAAGATTTCATCTTACTCCAGTGAGAATGACAGCTATCAAAAACACAAACAACAATAAATGCTGGTGAGGAAGTGTGGAAAAGCACCCACTATTACATTGCTGGTGGGGCTGCAAATTGGTGCAGGCAATTTGGAAAGCAGTATGGAGATTCCTAGGAAAACTTGGAATGGAACCACCATTTGACCCAGTTATCCCACTCCTTTGGTCTATACCCAAAGGACTTAAAAATAGCATACTATAGGGATAGAGCCACATCAGTGTTCATTGCAGTACAATTCACAATAGCTTGATTGTGGAAACAACCCTGATGCCCATCAATAGTATTAGATTCCGGGCAGGGAGGCCACACTTCCCAGGTAGCGTAACCAGGCCATACCTCCAAGGTACCTTGAGACAGGACATACATCCCAAGTGTCTCAGGCTGGCCAGGTTTCCCTCAGTTGCCCTTCTGGACCAATTGCAACACACGGACCCCCCTCTCTACCTCTGGCAGCCTATAGCTGACCACAAGGGCCCTACTTAAGGCTGCTCTGACTGAAACTGCCCCTTATTCTCCCTTCCACCCCCCCCCTTTGTGCTGCCATCTCTTCCCCTTTTTCCTTCCCCCCTTCCCTTTCTCCCTTTCTCCCTTTCTCCCCTTCCCTTAATAAACCCCCCTTTTCTACAAGGTGGTCCCAGCGTGGTTTTCTCTTACATTTGGCACCCACCGTGGGGCTCATCTCTAATCAGAGGACAAAACCACCCCGGGAACAGCCTTTTGCCCATTCTCCCCACTTCTGTCCCCAGAGCGGCATATCTCTAAATAAAGTTTCCTGGGAATAGCTTTTCGCTCGTATTCCGCAGGTCATCTAATTGGTAAGCCCCCCTCCGTCTCCAGGGCTCCTAGCTCCTGTCCGACCTCAGCCTCCGGACTTAGGTCTAAAGTTCTTGCACAGGGGGACTGACAGTCTTCTGGTCCATTTGGAACCACACACTGCGTGCCTCTGTCAAGCTGGGGAACCACATGTCTCTCTGCCCTGAGCCTCTCCGTCTGCCTACCGCATCTGCGTGCCAGCCCCCCTGCCCCTGTCAGCATAGGGCACACCATGTGTCCGCTGTTCCTCCAGCCCAGCACCCTATTCCCTTCTGGCCTTTGGGTCTCTCTCTCCCATTCACACGGGACACAATGCAAGGTGGCCCTTTGCCCTCGGGTCCTCTTCAGACCCCATGTCTGCCTGGCTTCATTGTACTGAGCCACAGACTTAAATCTTGCTTTAACTGCGCACCTGCACATTCTCAGTCTGTCAGTCTGTTCCCATTCAGAACAGGAAATCAGTCAATCCAAACGGCCACGCAAGTCAGCTGCACCATGCACTCCCGCCCCACTGCCGCCACCAACAGCCAGGGACCATGGGGCTGCTGCTGCGCCTGCAGCCACGTCCCTGGGAGCCACTGAGCAGACGCGTTTTATTAGCTCATGAACCAGTTTATTGTGGCAGTTAAATCCTGCCCGGCTCTCCAGCCCACATTTGTGCTCCATGCACAAACTTTTAAGCCATGCAACTCACAAACGTGCAAGCTCCAGAGATGGCTCTCAGGCCCCAGAAGAAGAAGAAGAAGAAGAAGAAAAAGGAGTGAAGTGTCTTTTACCTAATTACTGGCCTTTATTCCCTAAGGTCAAATATCAAAAAAGGTTTAATCTATGTGGTAAGAGGACAAGGATTTCTTAAAACATTAATTTATCCATAATGTTGTTTATTAAGTTTTGTTTCTTTTGAGCAAGTAATCTTAAAAGGAATTGAGAATTGTACAGCTGTTGTTGATCAACTGTTATTTCAGAATATTATGTGGTTTCTTTAGGAGCTGAACTTGATTTGTGGAAACATAAATGCAATTGTGCTATTATTCTTTGTATACTAAATGTGTTCATATCATTCAGGTATACAAGCCTTGATGGTGTAAAACACAAAAGCATTTTGCTACTTTTCCACAAAAGGTTAAAAGCTCTCAACTTTTCTTTAATCTGTTCTAAATGTAATATTGTGTTAGCTAATGTTCATGGGAACTCAAGCAGCAATATATGTAAACTCTGTGGAATTTTATTTAAGAAGCAGAGATCAACATCAGAATTAAAACACCTGACCTAAGATTTATAAAGAACCCCTCATTACCTGAGATAAGACTCTGGTCTTCCACCTTAACTACATGCCAGAATGTATGGTCAAAAGAGTGATTCTTGTTGTTAAGAAACAGGGTTTGTAGTATATAACTCAGTCAGAATCCAAGATGGTTATTACACAAACTAAATGTGTTTTTACTCTTGTTAATTTTGTGTTTTCCTCATAAACTGTCTAAAGTTTGCTTGTTAATGTTTTGCAGAGGTATCGCTTCCAGAACACAACATGAGTTAATTTAAGCCATCATCTACAGGGCAGATAGGAAGCACAGACCCCAATAAATAAAAGGGTAATGACTGTAAGTTTATAAACATTAAAGTTAAATCCCAGTGCTCTCAATTTAAGACTGGTGAGACAAATATGCTAGATGGTTAAGATCAAGACTTTAAGTTAAATTAAAAGGGCCAAGAAAACCAATATTTGGCTCTTGCCCTCAGAGTCAGTCTGAATCCAGGGAACAGGGAACTTCTCTAAAGATCTTTGCAACTCTGGGCCACATGGTCTCCTGAACAGGGAGGCTACTGAGACCTCTGGAGAATAGAAAGCCAATCAGTGCACTTGCTATGAAAAGGAGGGTCCTTGGAAAGGGAGACAGACATCCTGCTGCTTCCAAGGAAAGACACAAGGTCAAGCAAGTCCTGGACCCATCCGAGTGCAAAAGGCACTAGCAGAACAAAAAAGCTGCTCTCAAGTTCCCCCAAGAGTTATTCCCATCAGAAATCAGCTGACTCCTAGCAATAGATAAAAGCAAAAGTCAGTTTGACCTACTTCATCTTAAATACCTAGCAAAACAGTTGAAACCAAAACACAACCATTTCTGGGCATTTAAGAAGTGATAGAAACTTAAGATATACACTTGTATTCATCCCAAGAATTGATAAGACTGGAGGCTACAAAAGAGATTCTTAGGCAGGAATTCCTGATAACTATAAAAAGAAACAGTTTAACTATTAAGTGACTGCCAAGTCAAAAGTTTTTAGTCAGTTTAAGGCCTGCAGATCTTCCTCACCTACACAGGTAGGCTTAATATTCACTAGTATGATTATCTAGCCCTAAGTAACAGAAATAAAGGGTTCTCTACTAGACACAGAGGTCATGCCAGTAGAAAGATTTTATAAGATCAGATGACATTAAGTAGCTTAACTACTATCTTATCTGGATAGACATCTGTAACATTAAATGCTGTGTTTACATTCCAGATAAATCTGGGGATGTTAAAGATTTATATTCCCAAATAAAGGCCATGTCCTCTCTGGCCTTGTTATGGGGACAACGTCTCAGCCCTCACACCTCCTGGAGAGAAATTATTGACTGTTATCATCTTCATGGTATAAATTGACATGTTCCAGATGCTGCAACATTTATTCAGTACTCATGTTTTTTTGTTTCTTTAATAGAAGCACCAGTCCCTGCTGACTTTACAACCTGTTCTTCCCCAGGCTTCAATCTGACCTGACTCCAAACTACTTACCTCCATCTTGCCACCCCTGTTCAGCTCAAAGAAGCCAGATCTGGTCATCGTCCCATTCCCTTACAGTAGTGAGGAGTTCCTAAAATTAGAAGCGAAATGAAGCCAGAATCTCATAGGCAGTCAGCATATATAGGTAAATCAAGTCAGATCGAAAGCCAATTTGAATGAGCCAATTTTGGGAAGTTGGGAGACTGTCCCCTGAGGGATTGAAATGCTGATTCCCTCAGAGCCCTTCTTCCACCCTTATCAACAACCTGCCCCAACCTGTTGCCAAGGTAACCTGTCCCAGGAATTGCCCCTCCCTAGAGGAAGCTATACAGTTTTTAATTCATGTGTCCTGGGATGCACCATACTGCCCTTCCCCCCTTCAGCCCATCTGATTCCCACCTTTTGGCCATCACACTGGGCCTGGTCACAGTATGCAGGAAGAAGATACCTGACTCACTTCTTGGGATATAAGATAGCAGCAAAGACCCTCTTATTACCCATTTTAGATAGACCCTGCTTTGTATGCTTGCCTCAGCGTTCTTCTCTAGTGTTCAAACGTCAACATTCAGGGGAGCAGAACTCGTCATTGACAAAGGTTAAACAATTACAAAAAAAACAGTTAGAAAGGGAAAATTACATCTGGCACAACAATCCCATTGGGACATGTTCACAAAACCCCTTCATCAGCTAGGCTCTCCCAATATTGGGACCTCTAATTGGAGTTCTCCTATCCTATGCCTTCCTTCCCTGTGTCGTAAAATTTCTACAGGAAGAACTAAGTAAAATCTCTAACCAAACCTTTAACCAGCTTCTCCTCAGGATTATCAACTGTAAAACCACAGATGACTTCTCATCACTTCAGGACGAATTTGCCAGACTCTAAAGGGATCTCCCATTGTCCTTCACACCAAAGTGGAGACTCTACCATAGTTCAGGGAAACACAAAGGCTGATAGGGCAGCAAAGGAGACAGCACTATCTTCTTCTATTCTGGCTTCAGTCAAATCTACTACCCAAACCCCCACATCCCCTTCCATACAATCAATCCTCTCCTATCTCCATTCTCTTTTCCATTCTATTCTGAGGGTATAAACCTCCTGGAATCGCCTCACTCAGTCTCCGCTCATCTTTTTGACCACAGCATCACTGGATTTGGTGTCATTAGTGTTCCAGCAACCTTTGCCTCTCAGCTGGGGTCAGTTAAAGAGGTTCCTTTGCGGCCCTTTGGCCTACGTTGGACTTGAGTCTCTCTCCTTCCCGTTCACATGGGATATGGAAAACCCTTGCGCAAGGTGGCTCATAGTCCTCTGGTATCTTGAGAAGGACCACTTCTCACGATACCCCATGTCTGCCTGGCTCCGGTGATGACCGAGTCACAGACTTGGATCTCCCTCTAATACTTATTTTGAAAAGGACGCTTTTCAGAATATTGTATTAGTCTCTTCCCATTCGAAACGGGAAAAATGGGAACTTCTTAATCCTTCCCGGCTGACTCCCCTCTGAAATCCCTTAGATAATCAAAGGAATTGAGAGATCTTTTCAACTTCTGCTAGTGGTTGAAAGAATGGGCAGAGATTTTTTTTTTTAGTCCAAGCTTTCTTCCTCCTTCGATCAAACCCATTCATTTGTGCTCATTGCACTAGACACCCAGAATATATCTTACTTCCCTTAACATTCCTTGGCACTTTCACATCCCATATCACCCCAAGTCTTCAGGGAAGGTAGAGAGGAATATTCTGATTAAACTCTCCCTGGAGCTTCACTTGGACTGGGTCAAACTACTTGCCCTCACCCTCTTTAGGCTTCAAGTGCTCCCAAAGAACACTTCTTCACTATCCCCTTTTGAGGTTATGTTTGGACGGCCAGCTCTTCCACCCGGAATTTCCCCAATTCAAGGACCCTTGCCCAAAGATCTCTCTTCTCCTCTCATCCTTCATCAGACATTAGCTATGGACTTGCCAAGATTACATCCTGCCTGACCCAAGTAGACTCACTGCTTCATTCCCATTAACACCCGGTTTCTTGGATATATTTCTCCCCTCCCCAGGACACAAGAACAGTCTCCCTTGTCCCAAAGTGGACAGGCCCCTTCCAGGTTGTGCTGTGCACACCCACGACTGCTAAACTTCGTGAAACCTCAGGGAACTTGACATCTTGGATTCATATTTCCATACTAAAACCAGCTGCTCAAACAGCTGAAGATCCACAAAAGGATGACAAATAACTACCTCAATATACTTGCTCTCCCCTTCCCACTGACCCCCTAAAAAATCTTTTTTCTCATGTCCCCAATACCGACTCAAAATAATCTTTTCTGTTTTTCTCATTTTGTAGCTTTAACCAGCTTTTCTCAGGGATTATCAACTGTTGAAAAAAAAAAAAACAACAGATAACTTTCCAACAAGAGATGACTTAGACTCTTTGTCCACCTGCTCCGAGAGGCCCCTAACCTGCCACCTGATGCTCATTATGATGCGCCTCGCACTCTCCATTGGCCTCTCCACCGTAAGTCCCACCTGGTGGAACACAGGCCTATGGACAATAATCCATCTCACCTTCTTTTCCTTTGTTGCTTTCATAATAGTGCTACCTGTAAACTCACAAGACCTACAATTTCTACATGCTCTTTGAGAGGATAGCTGGATGACTCCCTCAGTGACTTTCTACAGAAGCTTGGTTTGACACCCTCACCGATCTCTGGCTTCAAGGAAACTTCATCCATCTCAGACCTGCAGAGATTCATCTTTTCCATGCCTACTTCCTGGGAATTTCTTTTCTGCCCTCAAGCCTGACCTGCCTACCCACATCTCCCCCGCCTCATAACACTCCATGTTGCCCCATTTCAGCTCGAAGCAGCCAGATCAAAATATGATGCCCCACTTCCTAAGAAAACAAAAAGGGGAGAATATTAGATTCCAGGCAGGGAGGCCACACTTCCCAGGTAGCCTAACCAGGCCATACCTCCCAGGTACCTTGAGACAGGACAAACCTCCCAAGTGTCTCAGGCTGGCTAGCTTTGCTGGCCAGCCCTCAGGTGCCCTTCTGGACCAATTGAGACACATGGGCCCCCCTGTCTACCTCTGGCGGCCTATAGCTGACCACGAGTGCCCTACTTAAGGCTGCTCCATACTTAAACTGCCCCTTGTTCTCCCTTTTTCCCTCCCCCCCTTTGCACCACCATCTCTTCCCCTTTTTCCTCCCCCCCTTTCTCCCTTTCTCCCTTTCTCCCCTTCCTTTAATAAACCCCCCTTTTGTACAAGGCAGTCCCGGCATGGTTTTCTCTTACAAATAGATGAATGGATAGGGAAACTTTGGTATATATACACAATGGAACATTACTCAGCACTAAAAGAGAATAAAATCATGGCATTTTCAGGTAAATGGATGAAGTTGGAGAAAATAATGCTAAGTGAAGTCATCCAATCCCAGAAAACCAAAGGTGGATTAATTCCTTTGCTATGATGATACTGAATTATAATGGCAAGGGAAGGGGGATGAGAGGAATGAAGGAATGTTAAATAGAAAAAGGGGGGAGGGGAGGGAAAGGGGCAAGGGGATAGAAACATTGGCAGAAGGAGTATAATATCAATATACTAAGTGCATGTATAAAAACTCAAATGGTATGAAAATACTTTGTGTAAAACCAATGACTTGAAAAACTGAATTTTACATGTAATATGAAAGGAATTGCACTCTAAAAGTATGTATAACAAATTAAATAAATAAATAAATAAATAAATAAATAAATCCAACAAGACTTGGGGAGACTTGTAGTTTGGTTACCAGAGTAGAAAGTAAGCACAGAGTTCCCCAACACTTAATCTGGACCAGGGTGGGAGAAGGGTGAAGAAACAACAGAGAGAGAAAAAGGGAGCAAAAAAACACATAAGCTCACCCTTTTAACAACATTTGGAATGAAAACCAGAAAAACTTAAAACATGACAGAAACAGTTGTGTCCTAGAAGCAGACCAAGCAGCATAAAACCAAATCATAAATAGAAATCCATGCTAAGCACTGCAGATAATTTTGGGAGTCCACAGTTGTCCAGTCACCCCCTAAAATCAACATGGAATCTCTTCAACTCCCGACAGCAACAAATTAAATTACAGCACATTTGCGGTGTGTTCTCTTAAGGATTTTGCTAGAAAGTACTTGTAGAGGGATTGATACTAGCTAAAAGTCACTGGAAACCCCTCCCCCTCACCACAAACAAGGGGAAAGTGTGGAACAGCCCTTCTCAGGAATTGCTTGCCAAACCCAGCACTCACTCAACTTCTGCAGAGGATTGGACAGAGACAAACAGATGCCCACAATTCAGGGTGGTGGAAATAAGAACTCAGATCTAAGCAGCAAGGTGGTTTTAGCACCAAGGAGAAAGGGAAGCTCTTAGAACAAATGTCACTGCCCCCTGAAACTGGGAGAAGAGATGAGAGGAAGTTACACTAGTCATAAGAAACCTGGAGTAATGGTTCCTCTGATATTGGGCCTGCATGGAGCTAACCTGGAGAGAAGCTGCTTGAATATCCAGTGGCATAGAGACACAGATCTCCAGATTTTGGCTGCAGGTGATGAAAAGCCATGACAAGAAGATCCATAAGTTGCCAAGAAGCATAACATGAAAGTTCCTAGGCCATTACCACAATCAACAGGAGGTCAGGAGCCGGGCGCGGTGGCGCACGCCTGTAATCCTAGCACTTTGGGAGGCTGAGGCAGGAGGATCGCGAGTTCAAAGCCAGCCTCAGCAATGGCGAGGCACTTAGCAACTCAGTGAAACCCTGTCTCTAAATAAAATTACAAAAAGGGCTGGGGATGTGGCCCAGTGGTCGAGTGCCCCTGAGTTCAATCCCCGGTACCACAAAAAAAAAAAAAAAAAAAAAAAAAAAAACAGGAGGTCAGGGAAGGCAAAAATTTGCCTGGGACCAAGGCAACAAAAAGCAGTGGCCATAAGCCTGACTCATATCCCAGCCTAACATAGCTCCCAGTGTGACCCACGACCACAACCATGGAGTGATAGGACACTGAATATTGACTGTTATGGTTTGAGTGTGAGGTGTCCCCCAAAAGCTCACATGTAAGAAAATATGAGAGAGTCCAGAGCGGAAATGATTAGGTTGTGAGAGCCTTAACCCAATCAGATAATTAATCCCCTGATGGAATTAATTGAGTGGTAATTGAAGGCAGGTAGGGTGTTGCTGTTGCTGGAGAAGGTGGAATATTGGGAGAATGGCTTTGGGGTATATATATATTTTTATCTGACAAGTAGAAACTCTCTGCTTTCTGATCATCAGCTGAGCTGCTTCCCTGTTCCAAATTCTTCCTCCATGTTGTTCTGCATGACCTGGAGACCTGAGGAATAAAGCCAGCTGTCAGTGGACTGAGACCTCTGAAACTATGAGCCCTCAAATAAACTTTTCCTCTTCTACAGTTGTTCTGGTCAGATCTTTCAGTCACAGTGGTGGAAAAATAAAACTGATTAAAACACTGACTAGACCCTGCCTCAATCACAAGCAGCAGGGGGAATGGCTCCTTCCCTTCACAACTTGGGCCAGTGGAAACCAGAACCCAGATGAACCAGCTGGGTCAATTTACTCACTAGTAATGACAGTACTCAGTGAGATGCATAGGCCAGGGTGAAAGGTTCTAAAACAAGATCACCTGTGAAGAATTGACAACTGCAGGACCTGTGCTTATAGACAATCACCAGACACTATACCACCAAGAAAGGGAAACCTGTAGAGGGGAACAGGTACATGGTAAACCACAACAATCAAAAAAAAATCCAAGAGCCTTCATCCAGAAATTCTGCACACAATAGAAACAACCAATGGACACCAAACCACACCCTATTAGCAGTTAGCTAACAGGCCTCTGAGCTGTTAAACAAGAACCATTTGGTGGGAGTTCCATAGCCACTAGCCAGGTAGATTCTGTTCCTCCCACACCTCTGGAGGGATCCAAAACCAAAGGACAATGGACATCTTCTAAATGTTCCAAATCCTAATAAAATCCAAATCAAGATTCAACAAGAATTTTCTTCACCTTGGCATCATCTACTGTAAATAACTCCGTCAACTTTGATCATATATATTACCCTTTAACTTGATTGTTGGTTCTTACCTTCCTAGTCAACATTGTTCTTTCAGCCTATTTGAATGTTTTTCTTCAAACAGATTGAAGTCTTAATTGGAATCATACTCCCTATCTTTGTCTTACTAGCCCTAGCTTATACTTGCTTTTCCAACCTCCTGTTCTCTTTTTCATGGTCTGATATTACTTCAAATACCACCATCTACCATTTCTCCTTTTTACCTCAGTCCATATCATTCTATTCTATCTTCTCATGATTTTTTTCTCAATATTTTGCCCAACGTTCTTCATCCCCCTTTCAGTCTAAATATGTCATAACAATTTCACTATATTTAATAATTAATTATTTAACATGCTCCAGAGGCTCACTACAAGTCTGTGCCTAGATTAGTGAAACAATTGAGAATAATATCAGCAAGTTTTTCACCTTCCACAAAGTTGAATAGTATGTGGCTTGGATGTGAAGTGACGGAAGTAAATAGGGTTCAGCAGCATCTCTAAAAGTGGATCTGATACTGGGATTAGCAGAGAACACACAGAGTTAAACTACTAATGCTTAGATATTCATCCAATATAGGCTTATAAGAAAAAGAATCTCAAGTGGTTCCTTGCATAAAAGAAGAATTGATAATGATCAAAATAGATGAGTAGACATACAAGCAATATGAAAAAGCAAGGGAACAAATGTCTTCAAAAAGCCCATCATTCTTCAAAAACTGACTCCATCAACACCACAGTGGAGAAAATGTCAGAGAAAGAATTTAGAAAATTCATAGTAAAATGTTCAATGAAGTAGAAGAAGATATAATGAGTGAAATTAGAAAGAAAACAGGAAGTGAAGGATCACTTAAATAAAGAGAGATTCTGAAAAAGAACCAAAAGGAAATCCTGAAAATAAAAAGCTCAATAAACCTAATAAAAAATTTAATGGAACCTTCGCCAATAGATTAGACCACTTTATATATATTTTCGGGTTTCAAAGACAAATTATATTATATTGAAAATAACATTGACCACAAAGAAAAATATGTTAAGTGACTATGACTAGAATATTTAAGAAAATTTGGATAACATCAAGAGACAAAATTTAAGAATTATTGGGGTAGATGAAAGCTCTGGAATACAAACTAAAGTGATACACATTTTTTTCATTAATATTAAAAATATTAGAAAAATTTCCAAACCTTAGGAATGAGATGTAAATTCCAATACAAGAGGCAAATATAAAATATTAGGACTCCACATATAAAATAAATTACAAAAGATGTACTCCAAGACACATTATAATGAAAATACCTAACATACAGAATAAGGATAGAATTCTAAAACCTGCAAGAGAAAATGGCTGGTTAAATTTAGAAGTAAATCAATTTTTCTCAGATTTAAATTTCTCAGACTTAAAAGACAGATTTAGAATAATATATACCAAGCTCTGAAAGAAAACGGGTATCAACCAAGACTACTATACCCAGCAAAATTAAGGTTCAAAATTGAAAATAAAAGAAAAACTTTTCACAAAGAAAAAGATAAACTAAAAGAATTCATAACTACAAAACCCACACTATTAAATATACTTGATGAAATACTTAATGAAGAAGAAATGAAACAAAAAATAAAAAGCAGCATAAGAACACATTAAACTAGAAAACAATAATCAATTAAAGAAAAACAAGTCTGAACAAATAAATAAATAGAAATAATTTCTTTATAATAACACTGCATGGAAATAATCTAAACTCTTCAATCAAAAGACAGATTGGCAGAGTAGATTTTAAAGAACAAGACCCAACAATATATTTGCAAGAAATACACCTGACAGGCATAGACATTCACAGACTGAGGTGAAAGAATTGGGAAAGATGTACACTGCAAATTGTACCTGAAAACAAGAAGAGGTAGCCATTCTCATATCAAGCAAAATGGAGTTCAAACCAAAATTAATCAGAAGAGACAAGGAAGTAGAAAAAGCAATTCTAAAATTCATTTGGAAAAATAAGAGATCCAGAATAGACAAAGCTATTCTAAGCAAAAAGAGTGATGCTGGAGGTTCACAATACAAGACCTCAAATAATTCTACAGAGCTATAGTAACAAGAACAGCATGGTACTGACACCAGAACATACATGAAGACCAATGAAATAGACTAGAAGATGCAGAGATAAACCCAGATAAATACATTTATCTGATACTAGACAAAGGTGCAAAAAACATATGTTGAAAAAAAGATAAGCTGTGCAACATATGGTGCTGGAAAAATGTATATATGTGGAAGAATAAAACTTGACCCCTTTTCTTTGCCCTTCACAAAAGTCAAAACAAAGTGGATCAAAGACCTAGGAATTATAACAGAAACTCTGCAACTGCTAGAAGAAAACATAGGTCTAACACTCCAAAATGTTGGCACAGGAACCAACTTACTTAGCGAGACTCCTAAACTCATGAAATAAAACCAAAAAATTATTAAGTCAGATAGACTCAAATTCAAAAGCTTCTGCACAGCAAAAGAAATAATAAAGGAGCATGAAGAGAATGTCTACAGAATTGGATAAAATCTTTGCCACCTGCTCCTCAGATAGGGCATTAATATACTGAATATATAAAGAACTCGAAAACCTTAACACCAAATTTTAAAAATACCAAATTAATAAATGGACAAAACAATTAAACACACACTTCTCAATTGAAGAAACACAAATTTTCAATGAGTATATGAAAAAAAAATGTTCAACATCTCTAACAACCAGGGTAAATCAAATAAAAACTACATTAAGATAATAAGGTGGCAGAATATTGAAAAGCTGCATTCCAAGTCAGGCAGTGATTTGGGATCAAAATGGCAGGTATAAAACTCAGAGAGGTGGATTAAAGAGAGATTTTACCAAAATTCAATATTGGATATTGAAAGTGGCTTAGATGCTCATAAATTTTGGTAAAATAAACAAAGAAGAAAGAATACATTGGAGCCAACCTGGCTACCCACAGTAGCACCAAAAAGAGCAATACTACACTGATCCATCACAGAGGGAAGGAGAACAAATATTTTAAATATTTGGAATAAAAAAAAAAAAAAACTCTGATCAAAACATCTGCTTACACTTAGCTGATCCAGAAGCTGCACCATGCACTGGTGCTTGAAAAGCACGATCTGCATGTCAACTGGCTGCAGAGAGCTGAGGTGAGAACCATGTGGAGATGATCCTGCTGCAGCAAGTGGCTCCAGGAAACTAGGTATCAGACCAAACTCTGTCACAATATCCCAACAGGTGACAACTTGGAGGCCTAGGGTCTGCCTGGTGGAATATGAATAAAACAGGCACAGAGAAGGAGGATTTGAATCACAGGGATTCGAATCAGGAGGCCTAAGGGTAGCCAAACTCACTTCTCCTTTGAGTCTGAATGCTCAAGTGACCAGCTAAAGAAGGCCATGACTCTGAGCAGGGTGGTAAATTCACTCAAGGACTAAACCTGTGAAGGCTGTGCTCCTGAGCAGCAGTGAGCAGAGTCTGATTGGATTACTTGGGAGGATCCTGAGAACCAGATTTGCATCAGAAATTGGCTACTATCAAGCCCCAGGGGTAGGTTGATCTAATTCCTCCAAAGAAGACACAATCCAACAAAGTCCTAGAGGCCTGATTACACCTAAGCCCCACCTAGTGAAACTTCCCTCACAGTCTTCTGCATAAGCTTTACCAGGGATTTTCCTAATCTGAATGAACAAAACCTCAACTGACTGTATTTCCTAACCCATCCCACCTCATACCGGTGAGCAGGGAAGTTGAATCTTATATCAAACAACTCTAATCTTTGGCTGCTCCAACTGGCACCTCAGAGAGCAACAACAACAACAACAAAAATAAAAAAAGAAAAGAAAAACAGGAAGGGGTTAACAACTTCCACCCCTTGCTGTCTCTATCTTACATAAGTCCATAAGAAGTGGAAGAAAAAAGACTGTTGGACATAAACATAAAAGTGACTACTTAATCTGGTCAAATATTTTAACCATCTCAGTGGAGAAGGTTCATTTATTCTTTATTAATAATTTGTTCTTTTCCTCTGTGTGTGTGCACGTGTGTGTGTGTGAATTCAAGAGCTAGTTGATTCAAGGATACACACACACATACACACACACACATACTTATTTGTTTCTATTTCTCTCAATTTTAACATTTTTAAAAATGTAGTTTTTTCCTTGCTTTGCCTTTGATGTTTGGGTCCTTTCAATTGTACATTTTGGTTTGGTTTTGTAATATTTTAATTTGTTTATTTGTCTTGTTTCTCTTTTTTCTCTTCTCCTGCTGACAAATTTTGTTGTTCTTTCCCCCCATTCCAATATGCTTCTTTTATTTTTCCACTCCTTCTGTATAAACATCACCAACCACATCTCTTCTGCATTATCAATGTTCACTCTCTAAAATTATAAACTCTTTTCTCCCTAAAACAGTTTTTTCCTAATTAACTGTATTTGTATTATTTTCAGAACTATTTGGCTTATGTAACTCCAGCCCACACTATTAATACTGAAGCAATCATTGTTGCTGTAGATGATTTAGTTGACTCCTGTTTTTTGCTTTAAAGTCAGATATAGTTCACAATTATTGTTTGTACTGTTGACAATTGCTAAACCCACCGTTTCTGGTATTGGTGGTAGCTAATGTTGAAGAAGTTATAGTAGGAACTGAGTATTTACTGAGTATTGTTTACCATGATTGTTACTGTTATTTATGTTGTCATAGTCTGTGTGGTGTTGGGAACCTACAAGAGCACTAAAAGTTCACATTTAAAGACTGCTGCTAAACCAATCTCAACCAACCTTGCTTCACACATAAATCTTCAATTACTTTAATACAAAGAAGAGAAGAGAAAAAAATAATGATTAGATTTTGTAATTTCCACCCCAAATTTAAGTGACCATAAGTGTACTAGACAACATAGTAGGTACATATTAACAAATTCCTGATATAATTTACAGTCTTTTGTTATTGGTACTCTTGTTAAATGCTGATTCCACCATTACTATAAATGTGGCAAATAATAGTAAAAATGTCAAAGTAGACACTGAACAATTAACACAAAGCTGTACATTTATTGCTGATATCAGTAACCACTCCTGGCTTCCCCCTTTCTCCAAGAATGGCCAGGAATAGATTGGGACACTTCAAGTTCACAGAGTAGAGATCCTGCACCTGTGAAATTCTCCATATCTCCACCAAGCAACAGTGAATCTTATTTCACAATCTATTACACCTGAGCTCTGACATTACTACAACTCAAAGAAGTGAGAAGACAAAAGTCCCAAAACAACAACAAGGACCCAAGGAGGAACAACCAGAGAGGGACCTGAGGTCCCATCCCGTGGCATCTACCCATACATTACACATAGAGATAAGTCCCACAAGAAATAAGATAATTATGCATAAAAGGACATGTGTAAAAATGTGGTAGGGTAATCCACCTCAACTGATGCATAAATCCAAGATCTCTGAAAACATTAGAAAACAGGTAATCAAATCTCCTCCCAAAATCCACAATCCCCCAACAAAGGATTGCACTGATAGGAATGGGGATGAAAAACAAGAGAAAGATTATTAAAAACTGATTCTTATTTTGTACAATAAAATAAAATGTAAAAAGAAATTAAGAGAGCAATTACATGAGATGAAATAACCACTATCAAGTGGTAGAAAGAAACCAAAACAGTGAAAGAAAACCAAGCAGAACACCTATAAATAAAAGACATGATCAATCAAATTAAAAATTCACTCAAAGTCATCACTAACAGATTAGAATGTGTAGAAAATTGAACCTTAGCTCTTGAAAACAAAACTTCAGGTCTTGAAGACAAGGTATGTGATCTTCAGTAAACAGAATAAAGTAAGAAGAAAAGAATATATGACATGAGCAAAAGATACAAGAATTCTGGAACAAGCTGGGCATAGTGGCTAATGCCTGTAACATTTTATTAAAGTATATTGTATTAAAGTACAGATGTTGTATAATAAAGTATTTGTATTAAAGTATAGCTGAAGATTAAGTGTGATTCAGAAGGCTGAGGCAGGAGGATTGGAAGTTCAAAACCAGTCTCAGAAACTTAGCAAGGCCTTAAGCAACTTAGTGAGACCCTGTTTAAAAATTTAAAAAATTAAAAATATAAAAAGGACAGGGGATGTGGCTCACTGGTTAATTGTTCCTGGGTTCAATCCCCAGTTTAAAACAAAAACAAACAAAAACCCAAACATCAGAATCATTTGGATAGAAGAGAACATGGAAATAAAAACTAAAGACATAAAGAATATTTTTAATGAGATAGTTACAGAAAAATATTTCCCATATTAGAAACAAGATAGACATCCACATGTACAAAACTTGCAGGACCCCAAATGGACCTATTCAAATGAGAAGCTCACCAATATAGCTCATAATCAAAATGACTAATAGAAAAATTAGTAAAGAATTTGAGAAGCTTCAAGAGAGAAACATCAGGTCATATTTAGAGACAAAACAATCAGGCTCACTTCTGATCTTTCACTTCAGACCCTAAAATTAATGAGGTTCTAGAATGAGATATTCTAAGCCCTAAAAGTAAAGAACTGCCAGTCAAGGTTATTACATCCAGAAATGGTCAGTTTCAAATTTGAGAAGGAAAAGAAAACTTTCCTCAAGAATAAACTAATTAATGAGCAACAAGCCAGCACTACAAAAAATACTCAAAGATAAACTTCACACAGAGAAACTAAAAAGCAATTACCAAAGCTCCCAAACTGGAAGTTTAATAGAAAAGTTACTCACTAAATGAGACTCAAGACAGAATAAAATATTTCAAAATATAAAAATAGATGAACATAAACATATATTTATAAAAATGCTGAATGTGAATGGTCTCAACTCCCCAATTAAAGAAAAACATTAGCAGAATGGATACAAAACAAGTACCAACTATATGCTGTTTACAAAAAACATTTTATAGGCAAAGATATCCACAGACTAAAGGTAAAAGGATGAAAAATATATTCCATGCATACAGATTATGAAAAGAAGCAGAAGTACATATTTTAATATGTGAGAAAGCAGATTTCAAGAAAACTTATCTAGAAGAGACAAAAATATGACACTACATTAAAGTGAAAAATCCAACAAGAAGATACATTGGTAGTAAACATTTATGTCTCAATGTCAATGTACCTAATTACATAGAAAATGTTCCATGACATTCAAACCCACACAAACCATAACAAAATAATACAGGTTGATTTTAGTACACTTTTATCACCAATAGTTCATCATAAAATAAAGTCAATCAAAATATTACCTTCTTTTCAGCTGTGCATGAAACTGTTCTCAAAATAGATCATACTGTAGGCCACAAAGCAAATCTCAGCATATACAAAAGATAAAATAAACACATATATCCTGTCAGATAATAATGGGATGAAGCTAGAAATAAGCAGCAAGAAAAATCATAGAAACCATATAAAAACATGCAGATTGAACAATACTCTCTCTAATGAAAGAATGGATTAAAAGAGAAATGAGAATAGAAATCAAGAAATTCTTAGAAATGAATGAGAACAGAGATACAACATATAGAAATCTCTGGGACATTATGAAAGTAATTATTAACAGCAAATTTTAATATTACTCAGGGCCTAAATTAAAGAAATATCAGATAAATAAGCTTATTCTACAACTCAAGGCCTCTGACAAAGAACACACTAACCTCAAAATCATTAGAAGAGAGAAAATAATTAATATAAGAGCCAAAATCAACAAAACCGAGAACATAAAAAAAGTACAGAGGATCAATGAAATGAAGAGTTGGTACTTAGAAAAGGTAAATAGATTGACAAACCCTTAGGCAAAGTCACCAAAAGAAAGAGTGAGAGGACTCAAATCTACAAGACAAGAGATGAAAAGGGGGATATCAACACAGATCCTTCTGAAATCAATAGGACTATCAGAACGTATTTTGAAAATTTATACTCCACCGAACTGGAAAACCTGGGAGACACTGCGAAATTTCTAGGCATATATGACCTTCCCAATTTGAATCGGGAAGATGTAAAAATATGTAAGAAGATCAATATCAAGTAATGAAAATAAAATAGCAAATAAAAGCATTGCAAAATAGAAAATCCCAGTACCAGATAGATTCTCAGTTGAATTCTACAAAACCTTTTTAGAAGAACTAGCATAAGCCTTTCTCAAATTTTTCCACCAAATTGAAAGGGAGGGAACACTCCCAGATACATTCTATGAAGCCAAAGTAACCCTAATATGAAAACTAGACAAAGATGCATCAAGAAAAGAAAGCTATAAGCCAACATTCTTAATGAACACAAATGCAAAAATATGTAATAAAACATTAGCAAAACACATTTCAAAACACATCAAAAAGATAATAGTCCATAATCAAGTGAGTTTGATTTCATGGATACAAATTTTGTTCAACATTCCCAAACCAATAAATGTAATTCACCACTTAAACAGAATTAGGCATAATGATCACATGATCATCTCCACAGATGCAAAAAATGCCTTTGATAAAAGCCAGCACCCATTTATTTTAAACACACTGGATAAGATGGAAACTGAAGGAAAATGCATCAACACAATTAAGATCATTTCTTAAAGCCCACATCATAATAAATGGAGAAAAGCTAAAACCATTTCCTCTAAATTTAGGAAAAAGACAAGGCTATCCACTCTCACTACTCTTATTCAATATAGTCCTTGAAATATTAGCCAGAATAATCAGGCAAGAAATGTTAATCAAAGGAATACAAATACTAAAAGAACACATCAAACTATTTCTGTTTACTTATAATAGGATCCTATATCTAGAAATCCCAACAATCTTCACTAGAAGACTTATAAAGCTTATAAAGTAGTTCAGCAAAGTGGCATAATTCAAAATCAACACCCATAAATCAATAGCTGTCTTATACTCCGTCAAGGAAGAAAACAGTAAAACTATCCCATTCACAGTAAGCTCAAAAACTAAAATTAAATACTTGAGAATTAATGTAATCAAAAATGCCAAAGAGCTCTACAATGAAAAATAAAGAACACTGAAGAAAGAAATTGAAGAAGACCTTAAAAGATGAAAAGACATTCCATGTTCTTGGACAAGCAGAATTAATTTAGTCAAAATGGATATAATACCAAAAGCAATAACAGATTCAATGCCATACCAATCAAAATGCAAATAATATTCTTTACAGAATTATAAATTTTTTTAACTTAATTTGGAATTAAAAGAGACCCATAACAGCCAAAGCAATAATAAGCAAGCGAAGTTAAATAGGAGGCATCACAATTCCTGATCTGAAATTATATTACAGAGCTGCAGCAAAACAAAAAGCATGGCATTAGCATCAAAATAGACATGAAGAGTGCGGTGGTGCACGCCTGTAACCCCAGCACGTGGGAGGCTGAGGCAGGAGGATCACGAGTTCAAAGCCAGCCTCAACAATGGCGAGGCACTTAGCAACTCAGTGAGACCGTGTCTCTAATAAAATACAAAAAAGGGCTGGGGATGTGGCCCAGTGGTTGAGTGCCCCTGAGATCAATCCCCCAGTTACCAAAAAAAAAAAAAAAAAAATCATGAAGTTCAGGGAAATCATAATAGAAGATACAGTGACAAATGCACATATTCACAGCCCTCTGATTTTGGAAACATTGCCACAATATATTATGGAGAAAAGACAGCCTTTTAAAAATTTTTTGAGTTGTACATGGACACAATACCTTTATTTTATTTATTTATTTTATGTGGTGCTAAGGATCAAAGCCAGTCCCTCACACATGCTAGGCTAGTGCTCTACCACTAAGCCACAACCCCAGCACCAAGGCAGCCTTTTTGACAAATGGTGCTGGGAAAACTAGATAGCTATATGTAGAAAAATAAAACTAGACCCCTAGTTCTCATCCTGAACAAAACTAAAATTGAAATGGATCAAAGGCTTATAAATTAGACCAGAAATTTTACAACTCCTAGAAGAAAACATAGGGTCAACACTCCATCATATATATACTGGCACTGACTTTCTTAAAATGACCCCCCAAAACACAGGAAATAAATCCAAGAATAAATAAGTGGGATGCCATAAAACTAAAAAGCTTCCCCACATCAAAGAAAATGATTAAGACTATGAAGAGAGAGCCTATGGAAAAGGGGAAAATTTTGGCCAGCTATTCCTCCGACAGGTGATTAATATCCAGAATATAGAAAGAACTCAGAAAACTGAACACCAAAAATAATAATAATAACCCAATCCATAAATGTCCAAAAGAACTAAACAGAGACTTTCCAAAAGAAGAAATCAAATGGCCAAAAAATATATGAAAAAAAATTCAACATTTCTAGCAATCGGAGAAATGCAAATCAAAACTACACTAGGAATTTATCTCACTCCATTCAGAATGGCAATGGTCAAGAAATCCAGCATAATAAATGTTGAGAAGGTTTTGGGGGGAAAAGATACACTTGAACATTTTTTAGTGGAACTGTAGATTAATTAGCACAACCACTCTGGAGAGCAGTATGAAGATTCCTCAAAAACATAGATGGAGATCCCGGTTCAGCCTGTGGGCCCTGCGACCTGTGGGAGGAGTTCCCAGTTTGGTGGCTGACTTAAGTTCCCAGTTCGGCCTGCCTGCGTGAGATCCCGGTTCCGCCTGCGGGCCCTGCGACCTACAGACGGAATTCCCAGTTCAGACTGCCAGCTTAAGTTCCCAGTTTGGCCTGCAGGGCCCTGCGACCTGTGGGCGGAGTTCCCAGTTCAGCAGCTGGCTTAAATTCTAAATTCCCAGTCAGGCCTGCCCGTGTGAGATCCTGGTTCCGCCTGCGGGCCCTGCGACCTACAGACGGAATTCCCAGTTCAGACTGCCAGCATAAGTTCCCAGTTTGGCCTGCAGGGCCCTGTGACCTGTGGGCGGAGTTCCCAGTTCCGGGGCTGGCTTAAATTCCCAGTTCTGCCTGCCCACGTGAGATCCCGCTTCACCTGCAGGCCCTGCGACCTACAGACAGAATTCCCAGTTCAGACTGCCAGCGCACCCGCCCTGAAGGAGAGACCCAGCCGACATTTCAGCTGGACTTCAGGGCCCAGAGTAGCAGTTCCCTGCTGCAGCACGCAGGACACAACCTGAGGAAAAGCCCCCTCCACTCCCGGGGTAAGTGCGACCTGCACAGCTGCGACCAGAACAAGAGGTAGGCACCCCCTGAGCCACTCTTCCCCTGTGCCATTCTGCATCTGGCAAAAGGTGCAGCCTTGACTCCATTAACAGGATTGCTGACTGGACTTGAACGAAGTCAATTGGCTTACACTGGAAAGGAAAAAAGAAGGGCTTCCCAGGGTCCATTTTGTTTGAGACTGGTTCCTGGGTTCAACTTTTTATTTGCTTGTTTGTTTGTTTTGTTGTTTTGGGGGGGGTTGTTTGTTTTTGTTTTGTTTTTGTTTTGATTGACAGTGTGTTTGTGTGTTTGCATCTGCTCCTCTTCTCCTTCTTTCTTTTCTTCCTTCTCACTTTTGTATTTTTTCTTCTTCCTTCATCTTCCCTATTTACACCCTGCCATTGCATACTCAACAGAGGCAAAAACAAGTTATACACAGAAATTGGGATTTCTAGAACAGGTACAATTGAAATATATAGCAAAGTGGTGTTATATATAGTTTATTGTCTATTTTCTTGACTCACTCTCTCTCTCCTCTATTTTACACTAATTTCTACTCCTTTGTCATTATTTTTTCTTTTCCATCTTTCTTTATTTCTTCTCTAAGCCACTTCATAAGTTAGATTTATATATAAAGCGGACTTTCCACCTAAGCATTCACTCCATTCTCTTTCCTCTCTTGTCTGCTGATACTAAACCACTTCCATAAAACTCTCTTCTCATACTTTCTAAGAAAGAACAATTCAATATACTCACTTCCTTCTTCCAAAACATATCACCTCTGTATCCAATTCTTGAAACTATAAAACCCCATTAGAAGCTTACAGAGTAAATTGGAAACAATATCTGGGTTAACTAAATCTGTACATTGTGATCAAACTGGGATTTTCTGAATAGAAAGTGTTAGGTTTTAAAAGTGTAAAGGAATTATAAGGAGATCTGATAGCATTGTACTACAGGAACAACATAAGGCTTTAAGGTAAAATCGAAATAGTCAAGGTCCCACAGTGCAGGAAGAATAGACACACAAGCAACATGAAAAAACAAGGAAAGAAAATGACACAAACAAATCAAGATACCTCATCAGTAGATGTCATGGCAAGCACAGTTGGTCAAATGCCAGAGATGGAATTTAGAAATTACATATGCCAAATGTTTATGGAACTTAAGAATGAACTCAAAAATGAGATGAGGGAGCAGGTACAGGAGGCAAAAGATCATTTTGACAAATAACTCCAAAAACAAATATGGGAAGTAAAAGATTACTTCAATAGGGAAATAGAGGCTCTAAAGAGAAACCAAATAGCAATTCCAGAAATGAAAGAAGCAATAAACCAAAATAAAAGTTCAATTGAAAGCATCTCCAAAAGAGTAGACCACTTGGAGGAAAGAACCTCAGACAATGAAGACAAAATATATGTACTAGAGAAGAATTTAGAACATACAGCAAAACTTGTTAAAAATCAAGAACATAACATCCAAGAATTATGGGACAGCATAAAAAGACCAAACTTAAGAGTGATCGGCGTAGAGGAAGGGGCAGAGTTTCAAGCCAAAGGAATGAGTAATCTATTTAACAAAATAATTACAGAAAATTTTCCAAGATTGAGGAATGAAATGGAAAACCAAGTTCAAGAGGCATACCGAACACCAAACAAACAAAATCTCAACAGATCCACACCTAGACACATTATAATGAAAATGCCTAATACACTGAGCAAGGAGAGAATACTAAAAGCCACAAGAGAAAGGAAGCAAATTACATATAGGGGGAAACCAATCACACTATGTTCAGATTTTTCAACCCAGACCTTAAAAGCAAGAAGATCCTGGAATAGCATATTTCAAGTTCTGAAAGAAAAGGGATGTCAACCAAGAATCTTATATCCAGCAAAATTAAGCTTTAGATTTGAAGATGAAATAAAAACCTTCCACGACAAGCAAAAGTTAAAAGATTTCACAACTCGAAAGCCAGCACTTCACAGCATCCTGGGCAACATTTTTCATGAAGAAGAAGAGAAAGATGATAACGAAAATCACCAAAGGGAGATATTAAACTAAAGGAAATACCAACCAGAAGAGAAACCAAATCAAGCTAAAGACCATAATTCAAATAAAAATGGATGGGAATAAAAATCACATCTCAATAATAACCCTGAATGTTAATGGCCTAAACTCACCAATCAAAAGACACAGATTATCAGAATGGATTAAAAGAAATGACCCAACAATTTGCTGTCTCCAAGAAACACACCTCATAGAAAAAGACATCAACAGACTGAAAGTGAAAGGCTGGGAAAAGTCTTATCACTCACATGGCCTGTGGAAGCAAGCAGGGGTTTCCATTCTCATATCAAATAAGGTAGACTTCAAACCAAAACTAATCAAGAGGGACAAAGATGGATATTTCTTATTACTTAAGGGAACCATCCATCAACAGGATATAACAATCATAAATCTGTATGCCCCAAATAATGGAGCACCTACATTCATCAAACAAACGCTTCTTAAGTTCAAGAGTAAAATAGACCACAACACAGTTATTCTAGGGGACTTCAACACACCTCTCTCACCAATGGATAGATCATCCAAACAAAAGCTAAACAAAGAAACTTTAAGCCTCTTCAAAACAATTAACAATTTAGACCTAACAGACATATATAGAATATTTCATCCCTCAGTAAACGAATACACATTTTTCTCAGCAGCACATGGCTCCTTCTCCAAAATAGACCATATTTTATGTCACAAGGCAACTCTCAGCAAATATAAAAAAACAGAGATACTACCCTGCATGCTATCGGACCATAAAGGGATGAAATTGGAAATCAACGACAAAACGAGGAATAAGAAATACTACTCCATCAACTGGAAGCTAAACAACATGCTACTGAATGAACAAGGGGTTGAAGAAGACATCAAAGAGGAGATCAAAAAATTCCTAGAGGTAAATGAGAACACAGATACATCATATAGAAATCTCTGGGACACTATGAAGGCAGTAGTAAGAGGAAAATTCATTGCACTGAGTTCATTCCTTAAGAGGAAAAAAAACCAACAAATAAATGACTTAACATCACACCTCAAAGCATTAGAAAAAGAAGAACAGACCAACACCAAGAGCAGTAGAAGACAGGAAATAATTAAAATCAGAGCAGAAATTAATGAAATTGAGACTAAGGAAACCATTCAAAGAATTGACAAAACTAAAAGTTGGTTCTTTGAAAAAATAAACAAAATTGACAGACCCTTAGCGACGCTAACGAAAAGAAGAAGAGAAAAACTCAAATTACTAACATTTGTGATGAAAAAGGGAATATCACAACAAACACCTCAGATATACAGAATATAATTAGAAATTACTTTGAAAACCTGTACTCTAATAAAATAGAAAATACTGAATGCATTGACAGATTTCTAGAGTCATATGATTTGCCTAAACTGGATGTGGAGGCTATACACAATTTAAACAGATCAATTACAAGCGAAGAAATAGAAGAAGTCATCAAAAAGCTACCAACAAGGAAAAGTCCAGGACCTGATGGGTTTACAGCTGAGTTCTATAAGACTTTCAAAGAAGAACTAATACCAATGCTCTTCAAACTATTTCAAGAAATAGAAAAAGAGGGAGCTCTTCCAGACTCTTTCTATGAGGCCAATATTACATTAATTCCAAAGCCAGGCAAAGACACATCCAAAAAAGAAAACTTCAGGCCCATATCTTTAATGAACATAGATGCAAAAATCCTCAACAAAATCCTGGCAAATCGGATACAAAAACATATCAAAAAGATAGTGCACCACGATCAAGTGGGGTTTATCCCAGGGATGCAAGGCTGGTTCAACATTCGGAAATCAATAAACATAATACATCACATCAATAGACTTAAAGAAAAAATCATATGATCATCTCAATTGACGCAGAAAAAGCATTTGACAAAATACAACACCCCTTTATGTTCAAAACACTGGAAAAACTAGGAATATCAGGAACATATCTTAACATTAGAAAAGCTACTTATGCAAGGCCCCGAGCTAACGTTATCTTAAATGGAGAAAAATTGAAAGCATTCCCTCTAAAAACTGGAACAAGACAGGGATGCCCCCTTTCACCACTGCTATTTAACATAGTACTGGAAACTATGGCAAGAGCAATTAGACAGACGAAATAAATTAAAGGGATCAAGATAGGAAAAGAAGAGCTCAAATTAGCACTATTTGCTGATGACATGATAATCTACCTAGAAGACCCAAAAAACTTTACCAGAAAACTTTTACAACTAGTAAACGAATTTGGCAAAGTTGCAGGATACAAAATCAACACACATAAGTCAAAGGCATTTGTGTACATCAGCGACAAAGACTCTGAAAGGGAAATGATGAAAAATACCCCATTTGCAATAGCATCAAAAAAAAATAAAATACCTGGGAATCAACCTAACGAAAGAGGTGAAAGACCTCTATAATGAAAATTATAGAACACTAAAGAAAGAAATTATAGATGAACTCAGAATATGGAATGACCTACCTTGCTCTTAGATAGGTAGAATTAATATTGTCAAAATGTCCATACTACCAAAAGCATTATACAGATTTAATGCAATTCCAATCAAAATCCCAATGTCATTCTTCAAAGAAATTAAAATAGCAGTCATGAAATTCATCTGGAAAAATAAGAGACCCAGAATAGCCAAAGCAATCCTGAGCAAGAAAAGTGAAGCTGGTGTGACTGCAAAATGGTGCGACTGTTATGGAAAGCACTATGGAGATTTCTTGGAAAACTGGGAATGGAACCACCCTATGACCCAGCTATCCCACTCCTGGGTCTATTTCCAAAGGACTTAAAAACAGCATATTACAGTGACACAGCCACTTCAATGTTTATAGCAGCACAATTCACAATAGGTAGGTTGTGGAACCAACCTAGATGTCCCTCAATAGATGAGTGGATAAAGAAAATGTGGTATATATACAAAATGGAATTTTACTCAGCAATAAGAGAGAATAAAATAATGGCATTTGCAGGTAAATGGATGAAGTTGGAGAATATAATGCTAAGTGAAGTTAGCCAATCCCAAAAATCCAAATACCGAATGTTTTCTCTGATATAAGGAGGCTAGTTCACAGTGTTGTTGGATGGGGATACATAGGAGGATTAGAGGAATACTAGAATGGTCAAAGGAAAGGGATGGGAAGGGAGGGAGCAAGGGGGAGGGAGGGGGGTAAAAAAAGGAAAAAATAAATTGGTGGTTGAATGATATTGATATCATTATCCTAAATGCATGATTGAAGATCTGAATGGTACTTATATACTGTGTATACAAATACAAACAGTTGTATGTAAAAATATGCTATATATGTGCATTATGAATTGTAATACATACTACTATTATAAATAAAAAAGAAAAAAAAAAAAAACATAGATGGAACCACCATATGACACACCATACCCACTCCATGGTATTTTCCCAAAAGATCTAAAATCAGAATACTGCAGTGACAGCCACCTCAGTGTCTATAATAGCACAATTCCAAATAGCTAAATTTGGAATGGACCCAAATGTCTTTGAATAGATGAATAGATTAAGAAATTAACAAATTTATTACACATAAAAGAGAATAAAATTATGGCATTTGAAGGTAAATGAATGTAAATTTAGAATATCATTCTATGTGAAATAAACCAAACTCAGAAATTCCAAGGTCAAATATTTCTCTCATATGTGGAAGCTAGAGTGAAATAAAGAAAAGGGTGGAAATAGGATAATATAAATATAAAAGGAAGATCAGTAATGTAAAAGAAGAAGATCAAGGGACAGAGTGTAGAAATGGGTAAGGGGAGGAAATGCATAATGAATTCTTTCCAAATCATGTTATGTGCATATATAAATATATGTCAGGGAACTTCATGTTTATTCATAGGTAGAAAAAAATAAATATAAGTTCATAGATGGATGAAAGGAAGCCTACTAGAATAGAAGAAGCAGAATGGGAGAGGGGAGGGAGTACAGGAGGAAAAACCGGTGGGAAAGTAGGGAATCATGAAATTATTGAATTCCATGCCTGAATAAATTTGTTTGAATGAAACAAACTACTATGTATAACTAAAAAGCTTTAATTTAAAAACAACTACATTGATATTTCATTTTAGTTCAGTCAGAATGACAATTTTCAAGTATACAAATAATAAGTGTTTGCAAGAATTGGGGAATATGGTGCACTCATAAATTGTTTGTAGGACTGCAAATGAATGCAACCACTGTGTAAAGCAGAAAGATTACTGATAAAACTAGGAATGGAACCACCATGTTACACAGACAACCCATTCTTCAGTATATATCACAAAGGTCTAAAATCAGCATATTGATAAAGCCACATCAATATTTATAGCAGCACAATTCACAAGAGCCAAGCTATGGAACCAATGAAAGTGCCCTTGAAGAGATGAATGGTTATAAGATATGTGTTATATATACACAATGGAGTATTACTCAGTCATAAAGAATTAAATTATGTCATTTGCTGGTAAATGGATGGAACTGGAGACTATCATGCTCAGTTAAATAATCCAGACACAGAAAGACAAAAGTTGAATATTTTCTCTTATGTATAGAAGCTAGTCCAAAATAAGAGGGAAAGGGAGAGAGGGATAAAAGGAAAAGGAGGAGGTATTATTTCAAAATAGAAGAAACATTGGTGGACTAGGTGAAGGTGATTGAGGGAGAGGGAGAAGAGATTGCATATGGGAAGAAAAATGGAAGGAATCTGACATAACTTTCCTATGTACAAATATGAACATGCCACTGTGACTTTCACCATCATGTATTTCCACGTGCCAAAAAACTTTAAAAAACTAATATTAGATAGCTGAAAGATGAGTAGAATAAAGGAAAGGAAGCATGGGGAGGCAGGAGTGAGAGGAAAGGGGAAATACTGGGCACTGAGAGAAAATTATATTTCTTTCTTTTATAATTATGTCAAAGTAAATTCTAATGTTATATGTAACTAAAAAGAATCATTTAAAAAGCTAAGGAATGAACAGAGAGAAATCATAAAGGTAAAGAGCATTTTCATAAAGAGATAAGAGATTCAGAAAAAAAATAAACAGAAATCCAGGAACCAAAAGTCACAATCAATCCAATAAAAATTCATTGAAAATACCACCAATAATTTGGCCACATAGAAGAGAGATTTTTAGGCTGCAAAGATAGGATATATGATCCAGAATACAATTAGCAACAAAGAGGAAACAGTAAGATACTTTTATTAGAATATTGAGAAAATTTGGTACAACATTAGGAGATCAATCCTAAGAATCATTGGAATAAAAGTGTATTTTTTAGAAATAACATTTTCAGTGAAATAATATCAGAAAAAAATGTAAACTTTGGCAATAAGATAGACATCCAGATACAGGAAGAATTCAGAACACCAAATAGACAAGATTGAAAAAGAACATCTTCATTATTACACATTATAATTACAATGCCTAACATACAGGACCAGGATATAATTTCAAAATCCTCATGAGAAAAATTTCAGTCACATTTAAAGGTAAACCACAAAATAATATCTAGATAGGAGAAAAGATGGTGAAATAGAGGAAGGATTTACTACCCAGCTGCTCCTTATCATCAGGCCTATAATGCAGAAAGACTGCTCCTGGGTATGATGGGTAACTAAAGAAACTGACTGAAATTCAATACCAGACAGAAAAGGAAACTATAAGTCACAGAAAGTCAGAAATTTTAACATAAGGAATAATACATTACAGATATGCCAATTTGGCTTGTGGTGGCCACAGCCATGGATACAAAGCAGAGCGGGGGGGGGGGGGGGGGGGGGGGGGGGGGGGGGGCAGAAAGCAAAGCACAGTGGATAATTATTTTTTTAAAAAGTTGGTTTTGGGAACCTCTGGAATAGAGATCAGCCTCCGCTGATCTTAATGAACCCAGAGTTGGTGTGGTAAGTGGTTGTATGAAAAGCAAACACAATTTCTTAGGCCATGGGTGAATAGTTAAGTAGATTGCCTGTGTGGATTTTGGGTCACTAGCATGAAAACCATTTTTAAGTGCAGCAAGCAGAGACACAACTTTGGGACCTCATAAAGGAAGTTTCCTGTGGACCCAGCAGTCATTTCTTATGATCCTTACAGTATTCCTGAACCAGAGTGAGGAAAACAATCACAAAGAAAATTGTGCCTAGGTCATACATGTTCTGGATACTAAGGAGAGAGAGGGGGCTCCCTTTGTTGTCAGTGCCCCAAAAGAGCTATTAGGAAGGCATATATAACGGCCATATAGGAGAGTCTGCACTCCAGTGCTGATACCCAGTATTTCATATTCATAGCAGTCAATGTAAAGGCTGTGGAGGTTTTGTCCATACATCCTAAATTTGGATTTTACTTGAGGTCCCTGAAATCCAGATGCCCAGCAGAGATTGCCATCTACCCAGAAACTGAAAGGGTGAATCAAATCTCAAAGACATTGATGTTTGATAGAGTTTCAAACATCAATCAAGGCTAAACCCAACTACTGGAAATTCCCATTTGGAAATTTGCACAGAAACTGCAACAATTTGTCAGTATTCACCAGTTTATCCCATCCTATACTTGCAGAGAGGAAGCTGAGAACTACTACAGTCAACCCAAGCTAGCAGTTAGATGATGAAAATAGATTTTGGATTTAACAACCCCTGACCCTTAATGGAAAAATTACAGAGCCAAAAATAAAGAATGAAAATCCATCCCTTCCAACAGTTTTGAACACATTATTGGAAACAAGCCCTTTATTTTTCATTAATACTTTTTTCTCAGAGGGATTCAAGATGGCAAATTAGAAGATGCCTTCATTTCTAGTGGCATTCCATGGCTTGGGATACAAGCAATGGCCATGTTGCTTCACAATAAGGCAGGTAAAAGAGGGATTTCACTAAAATTCAATATTGAACAGTCAGAGGGTTTTAGACACTCAGAAATGTGGGTGCATTGAACAAAGAAGAAAGTGTGTTAAAGCTAAGCTGGTTTCAGCAACAGAAGCAGTGGTGCTGGTTCGCTACACATGGGGGCCTAACAGAGAAAGAAACACATCAAACAGATTTGGTACCAAAAATACCTGAGATCAGAATAACAGCGTGAACGTAGATATACCATGTGAAAGGATCTCCAAACCAAGAAGGAGTTGCTAATTTCATATCTGACAAAGCAGACTTCAAAAAAAAATTAATCAGAAGAGACAAAGAAGGTCGCTTCATACAGGTAAAGGGAACAATCCAACAAAAAGATATAATGATAGTAAATATTTATGCCCCAAATGTGTGTGTGCACCTAATTTCATAAAAGAGTCACTACCTGAATTAAAGACTCAGACTCTAGTAAAATAATACTGGGTGATTTCAGCATACCTCTCTCACCAATATATATATTCTGCTGACATAAACACAGAAGGACTCTTTGGACATGAAAAATATTATAAATCAAATGAACTTAACAGACATCTATAGAATATTTCATCCAACAACAGCTGAATACACTTCCTTCTCAGGAACCCATGAAAATAGACTATACTTGGGACACAAGGCAACACTTACAAAATACAAAAAATAATTGATATATTTCCTTTTATCTTATCAGGTCATAATGGAATAAAATTAGAAATCAACATGAAAGGAACCTACAGAAACTATAAAAATGCCATGAATTAAAAATGATGGAACACTTTCAAATTCATTCTATGAAGCCAATATCACATTAATACCAAGATTAGATAAGAACACATATATGAAATAAAACTATGAAGCAATACCTTTGATGAGTTTAGATGCAAAAAGGGTTTTTTTATATATTTGTTTTTAGTTGTAGTTGGACACAATACCTTTATTTTATTTATTTATTGTTATGTGGTGCTGAGGATTGAACCCAGAGTCTTGCACATTCTAGGTGAGCGTTCTACCACTGAGCCACAATCCCAGTCCTGAAAAAAGGTTTTAAAAAAATATTGGCAAATAATAGTAAAAAAAACTTATTAGGACAATTGTACATCATGACCAAGTTGGTTTAATCTCAACATAGGTAAGGTAATTCATCAAATAAAATGAAGTTGGGACAAAAATCATTTAGTCATCTCAATAGATGCAGAAAAAGTCTTTGACAAAATTCAGCACTCATTCATAATAAATACACTGGAGAGGCCCACAGCCCCAAAGAGGTCCAATCCACACTGTACTGCCCCCTGCTCTGGAGAAGAACACTGTGCCCATGCACCCACACAGAGAGGAACACTGTTGCAGTTCCCTATGTGGCACCACCCAAACCACCTCCATTTTGGGACATTGTAGCCACCACCATAACCCTTCCCTCATGGCAATCTCTACCGTGGGACATCAGACAGGTCCAGGAGGCAGCTGCCCATTGCAGCACCACATGCCACACTGTGGCATCCCCAAATAGGCCACCCAATATCATCCTATAGCCCATCCTTCCAGCCCCATCTCTGAAAGTGTTTGCCTCCATCTTGGAACACCTCCACTGCCATCTTGGTTGCCTCCACTGCCTCCTCTGCCATCTTTAGCTGGGGCAGCTTCCACCTTGGGACACTAACTGTGGCCTGGAAGCCCAACCTCAAGGTACCTACAGGCTCAATGCTACTGCCACCACCAACTAAGGACATGGATACTTGTTGGGAGCTGCCACACAGGAGTGAGCATGGACTCTTAACCTTGAGCAACGGAGGTGTGTGGGACTCACAGTGGAGAGCAGGTGGACCCCACCTCTGCTTTTCAGGGGAATGATGTTCTGGGAGTGGGTGTCACCTAATGGGACTGGGCTACCTCCCCCTGAAACCCAATCCATTCCCTCATTTGGGTTGAACTTTCTCAAATATCTTTCTCCCCAATAAATAGAGGATTTCCAGGTGTCTGACTCTTTCTTTCCAATGGACCCTTAGGGTCAAGAGCTGTTCCTGATTCCTGCAAGCAAAAAGTATTTCTGTGTGTTGCATGCTTCTTTTGCCATTTTCTTAGTTATTGAGATAGCCATATTTTGTGAACCCAGCATACTTCACCAGCCTGGCTAGCTGGCAATAAATGGAGGTCCCATTGGGATATTTCTATTTAAGGTAGTTGATAATATGTATATGGTTAAAGTGTAGCCCTCTCATTTAAGAAAACATTGTTTTATGGCTTATTGTGGAATTAATGTGGATTTTTGGTGTTTTGAAATGTTTTAGAAAAGAATTTTTGAATTTATGTACTGGGGATTCATGTTTAGATAATGAAGGGAGAGGGAAAAATTGTGTTCACTGAGGGACATTAAATATACACAATGGAACACTACTCAGCACTAAAAGAGAATAAAATCATGGCATTTGCAGGTAAATGGATGGAGTTGGAGAAAATAATGCTAAGTGAAGTTAGTCAATCCCAAAAAAACAAAAGGTTGAATGATCTCTTTGATATGAAGATACTAACTTATAAAGGCAAGAGAGAGGGAATGAGAGGAATGAAAGAGCTTTAAATAGAACAAAGAGAGGGGAGCAGGGTCAAGGGGATAGGAATAATGTCAGACTGAGTTAGCCATGATTACCCTAAATACATGTATGAAGACACAATTGTTGTAAAAATACTTTATATTAAACCAGCAACTTGAAAAATTGTGCTCTTTATATGTAATATGAAATGAAATGTACTCTGCAAACGTGTATAACAAATTAGAATAATAAAAAACTAAAAAAAAAAATTCCAGAGATTCTCTGCTTCTAGAGAAATAAAGTATTTTAAATTTTTTAATTTAATTATTACTTTCTAGAATTATTCAAACAATTTAAATTGGGCTAATAAAATTTCTGAGCCTCTCACTGCATCCTCACTACATACTAAGATCCAGTGAGCTGTAACCCAGCTGCTACTGTCAGACAGATGCAGGGCTCTAACCTGCCACCAGCAATATTTTTGACCCTTCAATAACCTGGCCTGAGTGCCAGATGCAGACTGCCCTGACATCTGGTAATAACGCTGACATCTGCTGCTAAAAACCTCTTTTTGGGTTTGAGGATTTTTTTAAATGCCCATAGGCTGCTAGGGGAACTAAGGGAGACAGGAGCGGAGCTACAGCCGCCCCTACCTCCGCACCACCTTTCCAGGGATATTATCGCTGGCCACAACTCACAGAGACACAAACCTGGCCTTCACTCCACCCACCCACTCACCCCTACCCGCGAATCCCAAGCAATACGGGGCACCTGCAAGAACAACAATTCACATAGGTAAAGGCACTTCTGCCACCGCCAGAACCTCCATGACCCCAGGACAACTGGCAAAATGCCTGCGCGATTGGTTGCAGAGGGATTTATAATGGGGAGAAATGGACGGACAGGCCCAGGGCAGCAGGGACTTTCACCACGGGAGCCAAATGTGGCCCGCACAGCGGGCAGGAAGCAGACAATGAAGGGGGCCTTTGATGGTCGCCGAGGCTATGCTACTGGCTCCACGCTGCCCTGATAACCTTGGTAACTGCTCACAGGAGCGCGATGTGAAGGGTGCGGGTCTATGGGCACACGCTGCCCAGCGCTGCGAAATTCAGCCAGGACTGTCATGGTCAGACCAGGCGGATTATGGAGAGCCCAAAGAAATTCTCCAGCCACATGAAGTGAGCAACATAGAAAATAAGTCCTGCCTCCCTCATTTTTGCCAGCTGCCCTTCGGTCCTTCCCACCATCACTCAAGTGGGGCTTCTGGCCCCACCTCCCAATTATTAACTGTACTTCCTGTTTAAAAGACTTGCTACCAGAGCTAGAACCTGTGTTTGACAATCTCCTTAAGAACATAAGCCCAGCTGTCCAAAAAAAAAAAAAACACGATTTTTTAATATCAACAAAGGTGATTCCTTTTCAAGCAGGACTCCTCTATTACAGCCCTCAGCCTGTCTTATTCTCTAGGCTGGGTGGCCTGATTTTTTTACCCCTTGAAAGGTTCCCTTAGGAATTCTCTATAGCTGTATTATTGAGAAACAGTTGCAGAGATAATATTAAATTTGTGAGAGAGGCATATGCTTACTTGTATTTTATTTTTGGAGATTATAAGAGTACATTTGATTGTCATGTGCTAAAAAAAAGCTGGCAATCTGAGACGATTTTCTGACAAGATCTCCTGGCAACCAAATGGCCTTATTCTTCTGGTTTTTAGTTATGTAAATACAGGATATGGATAGATATGTGTGCAGAAATTTTGTTCTAACTGCATTACATGACGTCACATAGATATAAGAGTGCACTCCAAGTTGAAAGTAAGTTGAGATGGATCCAAATACTTTTAAGAACCAAGTGGTTTCATAAAATATATGATTATGTAATTATAAACTATACCTTTATTCTTAACGCATATTTTCCAGTTATTTAAGTAATGTATAATTCTTAATTCAAAGGATAATTACTATATGTCCATTTGCTTCTAACCATCTTCCCTCAACAAGAAACATGTAATTTATATTTTTTGTACTTATATTTGTCTAATGCTCTATTTTTTATAGTTATAGATATTTAAGATGAATGTAATTTACTATGAAATACATATTCCAAGAGATAGTTATTAAATTCTAAGGTTAACACATAACCATCAAATAATCTTTAATACCAAAATTATTGTTCAGGCTTTCATAAAATGATAGATATAATTCTGTAAACAGAGATATCCAAAAAGCCTTGGCTACATTTCATTTGAAGTGTATCTTCTTATTAAAATATAACAATTGCTTAGATTCTAAGATTTAATGGAATTATTTGAAAATATAACCAAGGAATAATTCTAGAATGAGAGAGAAAGAAATACATCTGCAGAGAGAATAAGAAATTGGAAAAATTCTAAGAGAAAGAAAGAAATAATCTTTGGGTAAAAGAAAAGGATCTTTATATATTCAAGACTTTGATGGTAAAAAGATTTTCCCCAATAAAGAAATCTTTATATGATTATCTAGACAGTGATATAAGAAGTTAAGATAATTGAGAAACAGATTTATATATAACTGGATTGACTATGCTGATGTAAGTTAAGATTTTTCTCCATATTTGGAAATGACAAAAACTTATTGAAACATTGAGTTTATCTTCAGTTCAATAAGGTGATTATTTACCTAGATATTCTTACTGTTTAAACAAGGACTAATTTTTAGTGAATCAAATTTGCACATCCTTGATTAAACAATAAATGTCTTCAAATACTACCTTGAGTTCTAATTTTGAAACTTCTCTTTGGAGACTAAGGTCACAAACATCAATAATTATGATACTAGCCGGGCGCGGTGGTGCACGCCTGTAATCCCAGCACTTTGGGAGGCTGAGGCAGGAGGATTGCGAGTTCAAAGCCAGCCTCAGCAATGACGATGCACTTAGCAACTCAGTAAGACCCTGTCTCTAAATAAAATACAAAAAAGGGCTGGGGATGTGACCCAGTGGTCAAGTGCCCCTGAGTTCAATCCCTGATACCATAAAATAATAATAATAATAATAATTATGATACTTACAGCTAATTCTTACTTATTACTTGTATTTGTTAGATATTTATGGGATATAGGAGAGCATTTTATTAGAACTGGTATTCTCCAAATTAAAGTTATATGTTGGTTTTAAGCAATAGAAGTTGCAAATTTTATTGGAAATTCATTTATATCATGTAGGGTTCTCTGACTGGACCTATTATCCATAAGATATATTCTAAGACTTATATGCTGCTCCCTACACTGGGAGGTATACATAGTCATATTTTTTAAAGACAATTAAGAGAAATTTATTTAAAGGATGATATTCTGAGGTACAAGTATATTTGAGACTTTCTCTCAAAAAGGATTAAAAGTTCTTTTATTCTGTCCATTTTACATGTAACATCAAAAGGGATCAGCTAGTCTATATACTAAAAAATTACAATGATCAAAGAAGTTGTCTCCATACTACTATTATAAATACAACTTTGAATAAAAAAATAATAAAAAAAGGACTGGGAATGTGGCCCAGTGTCTCGTTGAGTGCCCCTGAGTAAAATGCTACTGGAAATAAAAGGACAACCAATTAAAACAATTTAAAAAAAAGAAGTTGTCTCATTTTCATATCTAGCCTCAATTACTATCATGAGAAAAAGACTTTAAAAAAACTACGTACTAGAAAGAAAGATCAAAGGAGACCTCTCAAACTTAATATAGACCAGAACAAATTCAGAGAGATTTTCAAAAGGTCCAAATACATGTATTATAATATTTCAAAATTTATGCCAGATATATGACCTCACTTAGAAAGATATTATGCTATTGTTTAGTTAAAGTTTAAAAGGAAATACCACACAAAAAAAAACAATTTTTAAAAGATCTATCTTAACCATGTCCCAATAACGCAGAATAGAGACAAACCTGATAGTTTGTCTAAAGCACAGATAATTCCCCAGAACAGATTAAAATCCAACAGATAAACAGAATGCCTAAAAAATAATTTTAGTAGGCCTTTAGGAAAATCCTACTATTTTCATGGAGAGACTAAAGGAGACAATAGAGCACCTTAAATCTATAGAGGACCACCAATTTTCAAAAGATAAGTTTATCATTCAGTTGGCCCCAGATATTTCAAAACATTACAGAAATTGATATAGGCCTAACCAAATTTAGATGTTACACCATAATTTAAATAGAAATCAAATGAAAGAAAGAAAAAACATAGAGACAGAAAAAGATTAAAATACAAGTCTTGGCTCCAGAAGGAATACACTTCCTGAATAAAAATATTACTCCTCTTTTTTTAAGTTATAAAAAAAGCTTTGAAAGCCTCTATAACATTAAAACAGGGCCTTACTTTGAACCCCTATCATCAGTTCATCACTGAGAAAAAATAACTCTAAAAATAGTTACTACTAAAATATTAGACAGCCAGCCACAAACAAGTTAGCTCAATAACCACTAGTTTATCTCAATACAAAACTTAATTATGATAAACCATTCTCTACTTTAACTAAAAACAAAGTAATGTACTACAATACATATTGATATTTTTAAAACTAATAAAGCTATAAATCATACATAATTATTAGAGCTGATCTTGATACATTGTTATTAAAGATGTTCATACAACTGTTTCTTTATATGTAAAGTTTGTTTTGACATAAATCCCTCAAAATGTCATCATTAGCTCAATGCCATATAAAATTCTAAATTAGATCACAATACTGTTGAGTTATTTTTACCCTTCAATTTTTCAAGTACTAACTCCCCATACTTAGGCCAACATTGAATTTGATAACAATAAAAACAATTTTTCATAGATTGATAAGTAAAGAGCTCTTCATTTTTCTATTTCACTTTTTGTTAATGGTGAAAGACAAAATATATTTCCTATACTTATTAAACATGTGTATTTTCTGTTCTGGAAAGATATCTTTATATATTTCTCATACCCCTAGAAAAGGCCACCATTCCTAAGTTAAAAACTCTGTCTCTTGCTTCATTCCAAATTAAGACAATCATTTAAATTTCATCTAGAGCTAATTTCAAAATACAAATTTTCATATACAACTTATTATATTCTTCATTTTTGATAATTCTGTTAAAGTCAAAATCAAATAATACATTTGGTAAAGACTAAGTTTCTATTTACCATGGTCCCTTTCCAACTCATTAATGTTGTACTTGACAACTAGTAGATGAAATTTGTCAAGTTCATAACCAACTAGAGATAATAAAATTTTTCTTATTATTTATATACTTCTAATATACTATTGTCTATAACTTCACCTAATGAAACTATGACATATGCCAAGCCTTTATTGAATTTTATTAAATAAAGAAAGGAGGAAAACAGTACACTACATACACATACTAAATCTTACAAAATATTTCAAAGTTTTTTCTTAAATTGTGATATTAAAAGTCTTACTGCTGCTGAACATGATTTATTAAGTTAAATAAGATTTCAAAAGATAGAGTTTAAACCTGTTATCATGGAAACAGCTGAAAAACCTGACACGGGAAGGTAAATCTCCTGCTGCAGAGTTTACAGCCATGCAAGCTTCATGAGCTTGTCAGGAAAGTAAAACTTATGGAGAAACTTCTATGGACCCATTTCCCAGGTCCACCTTTTAATGTACTTTACAATATGGACTGGAAAATCCATCCATGTGACTAGATTTATTGTACTAGCCATAATGATTAGATACTATATGTTGATCCCATGATAAAAACTCTAAGAGAATCTTTTGAGAAAAAAGATAGTGTATGAGGAACCAAAATAAGCTAATCATGCTGGTCCTTAGAAATCAAGACTATACTTATATATCTGGACAATTGTCAAAATAGAAAAACTGTTGAAATAGAATTTTCCTATATAGGCCAGTTATTTACAGATTGGTCTTCTAAAATTGACAAGGATGATTACATGAGGCTTTAACCCTCAGTGAGATGGCATCCAAAAGGATGTTTGGTGCTTAACTTCTGCCCCCAGAATTTTTGCATTATTGACAGACCTAAGAGATTCCTTAAACAAGAAAATTAAGAGAAAGAATGATAAATATCATGTAGTCTATAAAAATACAACTTGTCTAATTGTATCACTAGTTATAATAGAGGAAAAGGACATTGATCCTTCATCAATGTTCCTTTGTTCTATTGCCAGCTAGCATTTCAGAACCATGGTATGCTGAAGTTAACATTCAAGCTTCAAAACAGGTGCATGACAATTAACCAGACCTAGGAAATCTCTTGACCTCATGATCTTTAAAATGACTACTTTAAATTTTATTCATTGTTTCTACAATTACAGCCTTTGTGGCTATGTCTCAAAACTTACAACATGTAAATTTTCTTAACAATTTGACTTTCAATATACTCCAATAGTCAGATTAATATTGATGGAAGGATAAAAACTAAGTTGAACACTCTAGAAGCCACTATAATAAATAATACAAATGAGCTCTGTGCTCTATGGTTTAAGGAAAGGCTTGAATACCATGCTAATTATAAATATGTCTGTGTTACTATGGCCAAATACAATGCTTCTGAGTAAAATTGGGAATAGATTAAAAATCTTCTAATGAGTGTTTGGCATAGTAATAATAATAATAACCTGGATCTTTTAAAGTTAATTTAATGACTTTAATCCTAAAAGTATGTTGAAACATTTTATATGGTATGTTATTGAAATGATATATTTTCTACTAATTCTTTTTATGTCTCAATAGTAGATCATGATGTCCTCAGACCAAGAATCCAGTGACAGGAAGTTATAACTCCCCAATTGCATTTATATATTAAGAAAAGAGGATGTGTTGGGAGCTGCCACATAGGAGTGAACATGGACCTTTAGCCTTGAGTGATGGAGGTGTGTGGGACTGGCTTCCACTTACAGCAAAGAGAAAGTGGATCCCACCTCTGATCAGCAGGGGACTGATGCTCTGGGAGTGGGCATCACCCAAAGAGACTATACACCCCTGAAAACCAATCCCTTACCTCATTTGGATTGAACTTTCTCGAATGTATTTCTCCCCAATAAATAGAGGATTTTTCAGGTGGCTTGCTCTCTCTTTCCAATGGACCCTTAAGGGCGAGATCCATCCCTGATTCCTACAAGCAAATGGTTTTTCTGTGTGTTGCATGCTTCTTTTGCCATTTTCTTAGTTATTGAGGTAGCCAGATTTTGTGAACCCAGCATAGATCAACAGCTCAGCTAGCTGGTGATAGCCACTTCCATCTAGGAACAATAACCAGGAACTGGAAAACCACCACCATGGCCTTGTGGGCCTGATTGCACCAGAGGTATCTTTATTATGTGTGCTAACAGACACCATCCTGTTGCAGAGGTAATAGGGAGCTTTTCATGGGGTTGTTTCATTCTCTTTTTTCTCCTGCTAACAGCCAACTTTTTTTGGTTACCTTTTCACTAGTCCTATAATCTAATACCTCTATATTCTCACGTCTTACCTCATAAACATCACAGCCTACCTCCACAAGCACCATTAAAAACTATAAACCATTATGCAAACCTACTGGCTATATAGTAGAAGATAACCAAACTCATTATTTCTGTTTATAGTGACAAAACTGTAAATGTCAAAATAGAAGATAATTGATGTATGACAGCATATTGATTACATTGGGTGCTGTAAACACTGATATAGCCCTTAAAGGTGAGGGATTGATAACCTTCAGGGACACTACAAGATTATAGAGCAGAAAGCAATAAAGGAAGACACATAAACAACATGAAAGAAACAAGGCAAATATGTGCACCAAACAACCCAAGATACTATAGCAATAGAACCAATTGAAAGCACAGCAGATGAAATATCAGAGAAAGAACTCAGAATGTACACAAGTAAAATGATCTGAGAATTAAAGAATGACCTAAGGGAGCAAATACAGGCAAAAATTTATCACTCCAACAAAGAGATAAGAGAGCAAACACCAGCAACTATTGATCACACCAACAATGAGAAAAAAAAAAGAGCAAAGACAGGTAGCAAAAAATTACTTCAAGAAAGACATAAAGATTCTGAAAAAAAAAATAAGAAATCCTTGAAATGAAGGAAACAATAAACCAAATTTAAAAAACTCAATAGAAAGCATCACCAACAGACTACATAACTTGGAAAACAGAACCTCAGACAATAAAGACAAAATATACAATCTTTAAAATAAAGTTGACTACACAGTAAACATTGTAGGATATTAAGAACAGAACATCCAAGAATTATGGGATAACATCAAAAGACCAAATCTAAGATTTATCAGGATAGAGGAAGATATGGAGATTCAAACCAAAGGAATGCACAATCTCTTCAATGAAATAATATCAGAAAATTTACCAAACATCAAAAATAAATTGGAAATTCAAATAAAAGAGGCTTACAGAACACCAAATGTACAAAATGACAACAGATATACACCAATGCACATTATAATGAAAATGCCTAGCATACAGAATGAGAAAAGAATCTTAAAGGCTGCAAGAGACAGGAATGAGATCACATATAGGGGGAGAACAATTAGTATTTCAGCAGATTTTTAAACCCAGACCCTCAAAGCCAAGAGATCCTAAAACAACATATACCAAGCTCTGAAAGGAAATAAATGCCAACCAAGTATCTTACATCCAGCAAAATTAAGCTTCATATTTGATGACAAAAGAAAAACCTTCCATGATAAACAAAAGTTAGAAGAATTTACAGCAAGAAATCCTGCACTACAGAACATTCTTGGCAAAATATTCCACAAAGAAGAAATGAAAAACAAGAATGAAAATAGGCAAAGGTAGGAGGTACACTAAAAGAAAGGACAATCACCTTTTCTTTTTTTTCTTCCCCTCCATCCCCCTTGCTCCCTCCCTTCCCCTCCCTCCCCTTTGACCATTCTAGTGTTCCTCTAATCCTCCTATGTCAAATAAGATGGATATCATTATCCTAAATGCATGATTGAAGACTTGAATAGTACAAATATACTTTGTATACAAACAGTGTTATGTAAAAAGAGGCTCTATATGTGTATTATGAATTGTAATGCATACTACTATTACAAATACAACTTTGAATTAAAAAAAGAAAGAAAAGGCCAATCAAAGGAGAAAACAAGTCAAGTCAAAAACCAAAAATAAACCAAAATGACCGGGAATACAAACTATGTCTCAATTATAACACTGAATGTCAGTGGCCTAAACTCATCAATTAAAAGACATGGACTGGCAGATTGGATTAAAAAAAAAAACACAATATGTGTGGCATCTTAGTGGCATCTTCCATGAGTCAGGGCCAGGCTGAAAAGCCCCCCATCAAAGAAGCAACAGAGCTGGGTGAAGCCCCTTGTCCTTATTAGAAAGAGACTCGGTATGAAATATAACCCCTCTTTTTTCATGGAAAGATACCACAATGATGAAAGAGTTAACTCTGACTGCATATGTTCACACATATATGGCCACCAGGTGTCACTATTTCATATGAGACTAATTCTGGAAATTAACCTTTTAGAATCTGAGCTAAAAACATAAAAAAAAAAAAAAAACTTTTCTAAATTGTATTTAAACACTTTTTCCTAGTTAATAAGCTTTAAGAATATTTTTGTGGTTGAAAATAGATTTCTCTTACTTTTAGAGTAGTTTAAAATAGATATAAATTCCTTAGAATAAAAGTCCTTCAGAGCTAACATTTGGCTTTGACTCCCATCCCTGCCTCTAGGTTTTAGATAAACTAACTTAGAAAAACAATAGTGCTTTGAAATTCCAGTCAGACAAAATTAACTTTTATCAGGCAGTTTGAGCAGTGTGCAGAAGAAATGACTTCAGGGAATCTGTGAGAAATAAATTTGAACCAGACAAATTAGATAAATATAACAAAATTATAATATGCCCAGACAGTCACGTACGACCTCTGTCTATATAGGACCTTGGAAAGGTGTAAGTGACCTCAAAACCTTGAAATGTGTAGGATAAAGAATTTAATGTGTCTAAGAATTAATCTGTAGATGTTGCTGTTTTTCTAAGTCTTATGACCGTGATCTAACCATAAAAAATGTGTACTGCCAAGAAAAATATATATACTGGTACAAAGTGAAAGTAAAGAGAGAGAAGATTCCATAGCCTGACTCGTGTGTCAGTGTGCTAATTTTCTCATCTCTTTTCCGTCGCTACTTCTTTGCTTTTAGTGCTGCATTTTGAGCTCGCACCACACCCACCATACTTTTTTTAGCACCCCTGGCTGATAACCTGACTTCAGTGGTTGCCCCGTGCTGCTCTGTACCCCCCACTGAGAATCCAGACCTCTGCAAATATGCTGCCTTCAAGACATTCATCTCACAGGAAAAGACACCTACACACTGAAGGTGAAAGAATGGGAAAAAATGTATCACTCACATGGACCACATAAACAAGCAGGAGTTTCCATCCTCATATCAGAAGAATTGGACTTCAAACCAAAGATAGTGAAAAGGGATAAAGAAGATCATTTCATACTACTGAAGGGAATCATACATCAACAAGACATAACAATCATAAATATCTATGCCCCAACATCAATGTACATCAAACAAACTCTTCTCAACTTCAAGAATCAAATAGACCATAACACAATAATACTGGGTGATTTTAACACACTTCTCTCACCACTAGAGAGATCTTCCCAACAAAAACTTGAGAAAAAAAAAAAACTATAGAAATCGATAAAACAATCAATAAATTATATTTAACAGATATACATAGTATATTCCATTCAACAATGATCAACACTTTTTTCTCAGCAGCACATGTCTTCTCCTGCAAAATAGACCCTATGCTATGCAAGAAAGCAATTCTTAGCAAATACACTGCATTCTATCTGACCACAATGGAATAGAAATTAGAAATCAATAATAAAAGATTTTAAAAGAAACTACTCAAACATCTGGAGACTAAATAATATGCTATTGAGTTATGCATGGATAACAGAAGATGTCAGGGTAAATAAAAAATTCTTAGTGGTAAACAAGCACTCTAGTACAACTTATCAGAATCTCTGGGACACTATGAAGGCAGTACTGAGAGGAAAGTTCATTGCATTAAGCTCATTCATTAAAAGAAGAAAAAGTCAACAAATTAATGACCTGACATTATATCTCAAAGCCCTAGAAAAAGAAGAACAAACCAACACCAAAAGAAGCAGAAGACAGAAATAATTAAAATTGGGGCTGATATCTATGAAATTGAAACAAAAGAAACCATTCAAAAAATTGACAAGACAAAGCTGGTTATTTGAAAGAATAAATAAATTGACAAACCCTTAGCCACCCTAACAAAAGGAAGAAGAGAAAAAATTTGAATTACTAAAATTTTTTATGAAAAAGGAAATATCACAACAGAGACTATTAAATTACAGAAGATAATAAGAAACTATTTTGAAAATTTATACTCCAGTAAAATAGAAAACCTTGAAGACACCAACAAACTTCTAGAGGCACATAACCTACCCAAATTGAACCAGGAGGACATATAAATTAAGCAGATAAATTTCATACAAGATAAAAGAAGACACTATCAAAAGCCTGCCAACCAAGAAAATCCCAGGACCAGACAGATTCTTAGCCAAGTTCTACAAGACCTACAAAGAATAATTAATATCAAAACTCCTCAAATTATTCCATAAAATAGACAAGGAAATAACCCTTCCAAACTCATTCTACAATGCCAGTATCACTATGATACCAAAACCAGACAGAGACACATCAGAGAAGGAAAATTTCATACCAATATCCCTGATGAACATAGATGCAAAAAATAAAATTTTGGAAAATTGCATACAAAAACATATTTTTAAAAGAGTAAACCATGATCAGGTTGGGTTCATTCCAGGGATGCAAGTTTGGTTCAACATACAAAAATCAATAAACATAATCCATCACATCAAGAGACTTAAAGATAAGGATAATATGATTATATTAATTGATGTAGAGAAAGTGTGTGAAAAAATACAGTACTTTTTCATGTTCAAATCGCTAGAAAAACTAGGGATAGTAGGAACATACCTCAACATTGTAAAAACAATCTATGCTAAACCCAAGGCCAACATCATTTTAAATGGAGAAAAACTGGAAGCATTTCCTCATAAAGCTGGAACAAGACAGGGGTACCCTCTTTCACCATTTTTATTCAACATATTTCTTGAAACTCTAGCCAGAGCAATAAGACAGACAAAAGAAATGAAATGGATACAAATAGGAAAAGAAAAACTCAAACTATCATTATGTGGTGACAATATGATTCTATACTTACAGGATCCAAAAGTTCTACCAGAAAACTTACAGAACTAATAAATATTCAGCAAAGTATCAGGATTTAAAATCAATAAATCATAAATCAAATGCATTTCTATACACCAGTAATGAATCCTCCAAAAGAGAAATTAGGAAAATTATGCCATTCACAATAGCCTCAAAAAAAAAAAAAAAAACACTTGGGAATCATTCTAGCAAGAGAGATAAATATCTCTACAATAAAAACTACAGAACACTAAAGAAAGAAATTGAAGAAGATAGAAGAAGATAGAAAGATCTCCCATGCTCTTGGATAGGGAAAATCAATATTGTCAAAATGGCCATACTACCCAAAGCACTATACAGATTCAATGTGATTCCAAATAATATCCCCAAATCATTCCTTATAGAAATGGAAAAATCAATCACAAAATTCACTTAGAAAAATAAGAGACCCAGGATAGCCATAGCAATCCTTAGAACAGTGAAGCAGGAGGCATCACAATTCCAGAACGTAAACTATACTACAAAGCTACAGTAACAAAATGGCATGGTATTGGCACCAAAATAAACATGTAGACTTCTAGAATTAATAAATAGAATAGAAGACACAGAGACAAACCCACATAGATACAGTTATTTCATACTAGACAAAAATGCCAAAAACATACATTGTAGAAAAGAAAGCCTCTTCAACAAATGGTGCTGGAAAACTGGAAATCCATATGCAACAAAGTGAAATTAAACCCCTATCTCTTACCATGCACAAAACCCAACTCAAAGTGGATCAAGGATCTAGGAATTAGACCAAAGACCCTATGCCTAATAGAAGAAAAAGTAAGCTCTAATCTCCAACATGTTGGATTAGGGCCCAAGTTCCTTAACAAAACTCCTGTTGCACAAGAAATAAAATTAAGAATCAATAAATGGAATATTGTAAAAGTAAAAACCTTATTCACAGCAAGAGAAACAATAAATGAGGTGAGCAAATTTTTGCCACATGCATTTGAGATAGAGCAGTAATCTTCAGAATATATAAATAACTCAAAAAATGGCATAAAAATAAACAACTCAATCAATAAATGGGCTAAGGAGAGAGCTTGAGCAGCAGAAGCAGTGACAGTGGCCAGGCAGCACAGTTTTGGAAGGCCCTGCATGCCTCCAGGATGCCCAAGAGGAAGGTCAGCTCTGCCCAAGGCACAGCAAAGGAGAAGCCCAAGCAGAGGTCGGCCTGCCTGTCTGCTAAGCCTTCTCCTGCCAAGGTGGACTCCAAGCCCCAGAAGGCAGCGGGCAAAGATAAATTGTAAGACCAAAAAAAGTTCAAAAAGGGAAAAGGGAAGCAAAGGGAAAACAGGCTGAAGTGGCTAACCAAGAAACTAAAGAAGACTTACATGCAGAAAATGGAGAAAGGAAAAACCAGGAGAGTCCAGCCTCTGATGAAGCACAAGAGAAAGAAGCCTAATCTGACTAATCATACACATGTCTTATCAGTGGTCTCATCTCCCTTCTTGTACAATCCAGAGGAATATTTTTGTCAACTATTTTGTAAATGTAATTTTTTAGTAGCTCTAGAAACAGTTTTTTAAAAGGAGAGAATCCCACCTCATCCCATTTTTTAAGTGTAAATGATTTTTTTTTAGAAATGAAATCATTTGCTGGTTATTTCGGGGTACAACTAGAAAATAGTGGGATATTGAATTATGGGAGGCTTGGACTGTCTTGGGTGTCAGCTAAACATTCCATAGGTGGGGGTTAGTTTTATATTCTACAAATACAAAGCATATTAAATGGCAGTTTGGAGTCACAGTACTGCATTTAATGTCTTGAATATTTTAAATTACTTCTATTCCTCTGTTCTTAGTTCAATTTTTTCCTAAAGAAGACCACTACTGGATCATTGTCAGAATCATATGTACTCTGTAACATCTTTGGTCATGGAAATCTATTTTTCCTAATATTTTTAATGTGCTGTGAAAGATGGAAAATTTGAGTATGTTGTGTGTGTGACAAAGTTTTGAAATAGTGTCCCACTAATGCCAACAGCATTCAAATATACTGGTACTTGATATTCTATTAAGAAAAATTTCCCTCCAAATTCAAAGCTGGAAAATCACTGGAATAACTGAAAAAGAATAACAGTATAAGGCTTTTTAGATTTCCGGTATGTGTGTTAAGAATTGTGTACAAAGTGAAATGTCTGTGTACTGATTCTCAATACAGCCAATAAAACCTCAAATATGAAAAAAAATGAGCTAAGGAGATGAATAGACACTTCTCAGAAGAAGAAATACAATCGATCATGCTGTGGCTGTGGCTCATTGGTAGCGCAATTGCCTGGCATGTATGAGGCACTGGTTCGGTTCTCAGCACCACATATAAATAATTTAAATAAAGGTCTATCAATAACTAAAAGATAAATCATTTTTTAAAAAAAAGAAATACAGTCGATCAACAAATATGTGAAAAAATGTTCAACATCTCTAGTAATTAGAAAAACGCAAATCAAAACTACTCTAAGATTTCATCTCACACCAGTCAGAATGGCAGTTATGAAGAATACAAACAACAATAAGTGTTGGTGAGGATGTAGGGGAAAAAGCACACTCATACATTGCTGATGGGACTGCACATTGGTGCAGCCAATATGGAAAGCAGAGACATCTACAGTCATGTGATTTCTGAGAAACTGGCCAAAAACATACACTGGGGCAATGACAGCCTTTTTAACAAATGGTGCTAGGAAAACTGGTCGTTCATATGTAGAAGAGTGAGATTAGACCCTTATTTCTCATGCTACACAAAAGTGAATTCAAAGTTAATCAATAGACCTAGTAATTGGACCAGAAACTATGCAACTCCTTGAAGAAAACATAGGGTAAACACTTTGGCCTATCGGCACAGACAATGACGTTTTTAATAGAACACTTAAAGCTCAGAAAATAATGCCAAGAGTTAATAAATGGGATGACATCAACTTAAAAAAACTTCTGCACAGCAAAGGAAACAATTAGGAATGTGAAAAGACAACATACAAAATGGGAACAATTCTTTGCTAGTTACTCCTTTGACAGAGGATTAATATATGGAGTATGTAAAGAACTCAAAAACTTAACACCTAAAAAACAAATAACCCAATTAATAAATGAGCATATAAATTAAGGAGACACTTCTTAAAGAAAAAATACAATGAGACAATAAATATATGTAAAAGTTTTTAACATCATTATCAACTAAACAAATACAAATCAAACTACATTGAAATTTTATCTCACTTCAGTCAGAATGGAAGTCATCAAGGATACAAACAATAATAAGTGCTGGAGAGGATTTGAAGGAAAAAATTTACACTCTTAGTAGCATTGTAAATTAATATAACCAATATAGAAATCAGTATGGAGTTTCCTTAAAACACTAGGCATATGAACCATATACCACTCCTTGGTATTTATCCTAAAAAATTAAAATCATCATACTATAACAATGCTTGCATACCCATGGTTATAGCAGCACAAATCACAATAGCCAAACTGTGGGAAAAGATAGGTGTTCATTATTAAAAGAATGAATTAAGAAAATACAAAATTCTATGTACATACATATATAATTTTATGAATATATACATTATGAATATAATTTTATGAATATATAATATATATAATGAAATTCTATTCAGCCATAAAAAATAAAATTATGTAATGGATGAACATTTTTTTCTTTTATTCTAAGTTGTTATATATGACAGCAGAATGCATTACAATTCATATTACACTTATAGAGCACATTTTTTACATATCTCTTGTTGTATACAAAGTATATTCACACCATTCATGTCTTCATACATGCACCCATGGCAATGATATCCATCTCATATTACCATCTTTTTTTTTTTTACCCTTTTGCCTGTTCTCTCCCTTCCCTCCCCAATGGCCTTTCTGGAGTTCCTCTAATCCTCCTATGCACCCTATCCCAACCCCATTGTGAAAAAGCATAGGAGTTTCAAAGTGAACAACTATTACAGGAGAATTGCATGTTTGTGGGAAATTTAGCAAGACCTTATCTCAAAAATATTGAAAATTACAACATATCTGGGGACAAATAGCCTGATAAATATTTTTCCTTGATGAGTGCAGTGGTGCACAATGATAATCTCATCAACTGGGAAGCCAAGACAGGAGAATTGCAAGTTTGAGACCAGCCTCAGCAATTGAGCCACGCACTAAGCAACTTAGCAAGACCCTGCATAAAAATGAAAAAAATAAAATAAAAAGGGCTGGGGATATGGCTTGATGGTTAAGTACTGCTGGGTTCAATCTGTGGTACCAAAACAAAAACCAAAAAAGAAAAAGCATAAGAATTGCATAAAGTATTTTGATTAAACAATACAATTTTGAATGATGAAGGGATAACAAAAGAAATTATGTAAGAACAATTTTTAAAATTCTTAAAATAAAATAAAAATAGAGCTACAACATACCTTAATCTCTGCAACACATTGAAGATGCTTCTAAGAGTAAAGGTTATAGCTATGTGTGACTTTATTTAAAAAAAAAAATCAGAAAGAACCCAAACAAGCAACCTGATTATACATCTCAAACCTCTTGAAAAACAAGAAAAAATTATTTCCAAATCAGTATAAAGAAGAATGGGTAAAAAACTAATGAATTGGGGAATAAAAGTAATCACTAAAGTGTGTTCTTTTAAAAAGATAAATATGATTCATAAGCCTTTATCCAATCCCTGGGAAAGAAGACAGAAATTAATAAAATTAGAAATGAAAAATTACATATCACAACAGATACTCTGAAATCCAGAGGCTTTTTATAGACAAATTTCAAAATGTGTCAATAAAATTGAAAATTTGTAAAAAATTAACAGATTACTAGATACATGTGGTCTAAAAAATTAGCACAGACATTATAAATAGGCGTGGAAGTTCCTCAAAATGATAAAATGGAAATATCATAGGATTAAGCAATCCTAGTCAGGGTATATTTCCAAAGAAAATAAAGTCAGTATGTTAAGGAGAAATCTGCACCATCATATTTGTTATAGTAATTTTCACAATACTTAAGAAATGGGAACAACAATGTTCATTAAGTGACAAATGGATAGAGAAAATGGTGTATGTAAACATTATGAAATACTTTTCAGTCATAAAAGATATAAATTCCTATCACTTGTGTCAATTAGATGAACCTGGGAATCTTTTGGTGAAATAAAATAGGACAGGCACAGAAAAACATGAACCACGTAAGATCACTGAGGTGTAATATCAAAAAGTTGATTCTGTACAATCAAAAAGTAATTCAAGGTAGAATGGTCATTAAGAGAGGTTGGGGAGAGTAAAGAGAAGAAAGGGATGTAAAAACGTTGATCAATATACTATATTAAAGTTAGATCAGAGAACTTCCTTTGTGTTACTGTACTGTAGGGTGACCATAGATGACATAATGAACTCTACATTTTGCAAAGCTAGAAGAAATTATTGTAATGTTCTCATTTTATAGCAATGATAAATTTGTGAGGACACAGATATTTTACATCGATTTAAACATTACACAGTATGTAGAAGTATAAAAGTATTGGATGCATGAACAATATTTATGTTTTTATTTATCAACTATAAAATAATTTAATTTCTTGAAAATGCTATTCATTTTTATATAGTGATTTTGTACACTATAAGTTTTGCTAATACTTGTCTTCTAAACTTGCTTTAGTTAAATGTGAGACTCAAAGAGCTATTGTTGAAGGATCTAAAGAAAATTATTTGGCTGATCTTTTACTCTAGTCTCTATCCTGGCAAAGCCTTTTGTTTAACATCCTGATAGATTCCCAATATCAAATTGTAAAATTTTGATGAAAAAAAAATCAGATCAATATCTGATCAATATCTGACCAGAATGATATTGATCAAACAATGTTATGTACATATATGAATATACCACAGTGAATTATGCCTTTATGCATATCTATAAAATGCCTATTAAAATAATAAAGAAACAGAAGGAAGACAAATAGAGTAGAAGGAGAAGAGGGGGAGGCAGAAGGAGAAAGAAAGAGGAAGTACTCAGAACTGTAATGGAGCAAATTACACGCCATGCATACATAAGTATGTCAAAATGAATCCCATTATTGTGTACAAATGTGATCCACTAATGAAAACATTAAAATTTAAATGAGTAAAAATTTATTTATGCTTACATTTTGGAAAAAGTAAGATTGCACATTGTATCTCAATAATCTTATGGTATTCCCCAAAAGATTTCCTAGTTTTTCAACAGATATTACTGCCCATCTTACTCAAGTAACTTACTCAGTATCACATGTAAATAAAGGATTATTAGCAATAGGAAAATAAGATTACAATGTTCTGTATTTCCAAAATAACTCAAGATCACTGCTTTATATACTCTGTATGCCAAACTTAAAATATGAGTAAAATTGAACATAATTTATGTCAGATGTTTGATTTATGTCAAACCCCTGTTGATTACTAATGATCCTTAAAATATCATTTACTCAGTTCCCTATGATTTACACAGTTAGTATTCCATTCCTCAATATTTGTTTGCTAATCAAATTCAGCTCTATTCATGCCAGATGTTAACTATCAATAACAGGAGATATCAAGTGATAGAAACATTCATTTTCCTAGAAGGGTCGTGAAAGAAACCTCAGAGTTTTCTAAATTCCATAATGTCTTCTTAATCTTTAGAGTAAAGGGATAGTAGAAAAATACATGGGAAAAAAATAAACAAGTAAGATAAATGTGTGCCAGAAAAAACATTAAATGGCCTGAAGCACCTCACATTCCTCTGAGAAATATGAGAACAATACCAAAACAATAGTGCTTAACTCCTACAACATTTGTTATGCAAATGCCAACAAATGTACTTTTGATTTAACTTCTCAATCTAAGTAAGCAAAAGACAGTCACTAGTACTGATGGGAGTTACTGTATGAACCCTTGGTTTTTAAGATCATGAAGACCTTGAAGACAAAAACTGAAAATAAAAACTGAGCTGGGGTAAAATCATTAGATTGTTCTTGACTTTGTGATCCAAGAGTAAGTAATAAAATGAAAAATGTGTGTTCATACACACAAAAAGGCAAAGATATTGACAACCAACACAAATATTATTAAAGGTAATATAAAGTCTTTGAAAGTTGTAACAGGTGAACAGACTAGGCTCTCACTTCCTAGCTCAGGAACAATTTGAAAGATATATATATATACACACACACACATACATATATACATATAGATGGATAGATAGAGATATACATACATACATATGTATGTATAATATATATACATAATGCTGGCTTATATTTTAAATAAATGCTGCATTAAATGTTTTTTAGTTAATTAATTTATTTATTAATTTAATTTAATTTGTTATACATGCTTTTAGAGTGCAATTCCTTTCATATTACATATAAATAGCAGTTTTCCAAGTCATTGGTTTTACACAAAGTATTTTCATACCATTTGAATTTTTATACATGCACTTAGTATACTGATGTTAAACTCCTTCTGCCACTGTTTCTATCCCCTTGCCCCTTTCCCTCCCCTACTCCCCTTTTTTCTATTTAACATTCCTTCATTCCTCTCATCCCCCCTCCCTTGCCATTATAATTCAGTATCATCATAGCAAAGGAATTAATCGACCTTTGGTTTTCTGGGATTGACTTACTTCACTTAGCATTATTTTCTCCAACTCCATCCATTTACCTGCAAATGCCATAATTTTATTCTCTTTTAGTGCTGAGTAATGTTCCGTTGTGTATATATACCAAAGTTTCCCTATCCATTCATCTATTGATGGGCATCATGGTTGTTTCCGCAATCTAGCTGTTGTGAATTGTGCTGCTATGAACATTGATGTGGCTGTGTCCCTGTAGTATGCTATTTTTAAGTCCTTTGGGTATAGACCAAGGAGTAGGATAGCTGGATGAATTGGTGGTTCCATTCCAAGTTTTCCTAGGAATCTCCATACTGCTTTCCACATTGCCTGCACCAATTTGCAGGCCCACCAGCAATATAAGAGTAGGCCCTTTTCCCCACATCCTCACCAGCATTTATTGTTGTTTGTGTTTTTGATAGCTGCCATTCTGACTGAAGATGAAATCTTAGAGTTGTTTTGATTTGCATTTCTCTAATCGCTAGAGATGTCGAACATTTTTTCATATGTTTGTTGATTGATTGTATATCTTCTTCTGAGAAGTGTCGGTTCAGTTCCTTAGCCCATTTATTGATTGGGTTTTTGTTGTTGTTGTTGTTGTTGTTGTTGTTGTTGTTGTTTTTGTGTGTAAAGGTTTTTGAGAGCCTTATATATCCTTGAAGTTAATGTTCTGTCTGATGTGCACATGGTAAAGATTTGCTCCCATTCTGTCGGTTCTCTGTTCACCTCACTGATTGTGTCTTTTGATAAAAAGAAGCTTTTTAGTTTGAATCCATCCCATTTATTAATATTTGGTTTTAGTTCTTGTGCTATAGAGGTCTTATTGAGGAAGTTGTGGCCTAATCCAACATGTTGGAGATTTGGGCCTACTTTTTCTTCTAGTAGGTGCAAGGTCTCTGGTTTAATTCCTAGGTCCTTGATCCATTTTGAGTTGAGTTTTGTGCATGGAAAGAGAGAGAGGTTAAATTTTATTTTATTACATAAGGATTTCCAGTTTTTCTAACACCATTTGTTGAAAAGGCTGTCTTTTCTCCAATGTATGTTGTTTGGCATCTTTGTCTACTATAAGTTAACTGTAGATGTGTGGGTTAGTCTCTGTGTCTTCTATTCTGTAACATTGGTCTACTGGTCTATTTTGGTGCCAATACCATGCTGTTTTAGTTACTATTGCTTTGTAATACAATTTAAGGTCTGAATAGTAGTGCCACCAGCTTCAGTCTTCTTGCTAAGAATTGCTTTGGCTATTCTGGGTATCTTATTTTTCCAGATGAATTTCATGATTTCTTTTTCTATTTCTATGAGGAATGACATTGGGATTTTGATTGGGATTGCATTAAAATTGTATAGTGCTTTTGGTACAATAGTCATTTTGACAATATTAGTTCTACCTATCCATGAACAAGGCAAATCTTTCCATCTTCCAAGATCTTCTTTAATTTCTTTCTTTAGTGTGCTGTAGTTTTCATTGTACAGGTCTTTCACTTCTTTGTTAGGTTGATTCCCAAGTATTTTTTTTTTTCTTTTGACGTTATAGTAATGGTGTGGATTTCCTAGTTTCTCTTTCTGAGGATTTGTTGCTGATGTACAGAAATGCCTTTGATTTATGGGTATTGATTTTTATATCCAGCCGCTTTGCTGAATTCGTTTATTAGATCTAGAAGATTTCTGGTGCAGTTTTTTGGATCTTTTATGTATAGAATCATATCATTTGCAAATAGTGATAGTTTGAGTTCTTCTTTTCCTATCCGTATCCCTTTTATTTCTTTCATCTGTCTAATTGCATTGGCTAGGGTTTCAAGAACTATGTTAAATAATAGTGGCAAAAGATGACATCTCTGTCTTGTTCCAGTTTTTAGAGATAATGCTTTCAGCTTTCCTCCATTTAGGATGATGTTGGCCTGGGGCTTAGCATAGATGGCCTTTACAACGTTGAGGTATGTTCCTGTTATCCCTATTTTTTCTAACGTTTTGAACATGAAATGTCTTCATTATTTTCTATTTTGTTGGAGTAGAGATTTTTCAAAATAATTTCTAATTATCTTCTGTATTTCTGTAGTGTCCATCGTGATGTTTCCTTTTTCATTACCTAAATTGGTAATTTGAGGTTTTTCTCTCCTTTTCTTAGTCAGCATAGCTAATGGTTTATCAATTTTATTTATTTTTTCAAAGAACCAACTTTTGGTTCTGTTGATTTTTTCAATTGTGTTTTTTGTTTCAATTTCATTGACTTTGGCTCTGATTTTAATTATTTCCTGTCTTCTGCTGCTTTGGAGGTTAATTTGTTCTTATTTTTCTAAGGCTTTGAGGTGTAATGTTATTTCATTTATTTGTTGACCTTCTCTTCTTTGAAGGAATTAACTCCATGCAATGAATTTTCCTCTTAGTACCACCTTCATAGTGTCCCAGAAATTTCAATATGTTGTATCGGTGGTCTCATTTACCTCTAAGAATTTTTTAATCTCCTTTTTGATGTCTTCTGCAACCCATTGTTCATTCTATAGAATGTTATTTAGTCTCCAGGTATTAGAGTAGGTTTTGTTTCTTATTTTATCATCAATTTCGTGTTTCATTCCATTATGATCTGATAGTATGCAGGTAGTATCTCTACTTTTTTATATTTGCTTAGAGTTGCTTTATGGAATAATATATGATCTATTGTAGAGAATGATCCATGTGCTGCTGAGAAGAAAGTTTACTGACTCATTGATGGATAATATACTCTGTATATATATATATATATATATATATATATATATATAATCAGTTAAATCTAAGATATTGATTGTATTATTGAGTTCTACAGTTTCTTTGTTTAGCTTTTGTTTGGAAGATCTATCCAGTGGTGAAAGTGGTGTGTTAAAGTCACCTAGAATTATCATGTTGTGGTCTATTTGGTTCTTGAACTTGAAAAGGGTTTTTTTGATAGACATGGATGCTCTGTTATTTGGGGCATATATATTTATGACAGTTATTTCTTGTTGATGTATGATTCCCTTAAGTAGTATGAAGTGCCCTTCCTTATCTCTTTTGATTACCTTTGGCTTGAAGTCTACTTTGTTTGATATGAGGATGGAAACCCCTGCTTGCTTACATAGTCCATGTGAGTGGTATATTTTATCCCATCCTTTCACCTTCAGTATGTGGGCGTCTTTTCCTATGAGGTGTGTCTCTTGAAGGCAGCATATTGTTGGGTCTTTTTTTAAATCCAATCTATCAGCCTATGTCTTTTAATTTGTGAATTTAGGCCGTTAGCATTCCAGGTTATTATTGAGGTATGATTTGTATTACCAGTCATTTTAAATTTTATTTAATTCTATTGTATTTTTGGTATTTAGCTTGACTTGATTTCTCCTATGGTTAGTTTTCCTTTATTGTTGTTCTTCCCTTTGAAGGTTTTCATTGTTGTTTTTCAATTCCTCCTCGTAGAATATTTTGCCAGGGATGTTCTGTAGTGCCAGCTTTCTTGTGTAAATTCTTTTAGCTTTTGTTTATCATGGAAGGTTTTTATTTCATCATCAAATCTAAAGCTTAATTTTTCTGGATATAAGATTCTTGGTTGGGATCCCTTTTCTTTCGGAGCTTGGTATATGTTGTTCCAGGCTCTCCTTGCTTTGAGGGTCTGGGTTGAAAAATCTGCTGTGATGTGCATTGGTTTTCCTCTATAGGTTATTGATTTTTCTCTCTTATGGCCTTTAAAATTCTATCGTTATTTTGTATGCTAGGCATTTTCATTATAATGTGACTTGGTGTAGATCTGTTGCAATTTTGTACATTTGGCATCCTATATGCTTCTTGTATTTGATTTTCAAATTCATTCTTCTTGTTTGGGAAATTTTCTGATATTATTTCATTAAAGAGATTTTGCATTCTTTGGATTGAATCTCTGCACATTCATCAATTCCAATAAATCTTATATTCGGTCTTTTGATGGTATCCCATATTTCTTGGATATTTTGTTCATGGTTTCTTTTTCTTACCGTCTTCACTGTGTGGTCGTCTTTATTTTCAATATTATATATTTTGTCCTCATTGTCTGAGGTCCTATCTTCCAAGTGATCCAATCTATTGGTGATACTATCTATTGAGTTTTTTAAATGGCCTATTGTTTCTTTCATTTCAAGTATTTCTGTTTGGTTTTTTTCTCAAACTCTCTCCCTTTCTTGAAGTAATCTTTTGCTACCTGTATTTGTCCTCTTATCTCTTTGTTGGTGTGATCAATGGTTGCCTGTATTTGATCTCTCATCTCTTTGTTGGCGAGATCTGCTCACTTAGGCCATTTTTTAAATCCCGAATCATTTTAATTGTGTATATTTGGAACTCCTTTTCCAACATTTCACCTACTGTCCTTTCTATAAATTCTATTGCTGTAGTATGTTGGTTTGCTTGGGGCATTTTCCTCCCTTGTTTTTTCATGATATCTATGTGTTTTCTCCTCTTGCGGTGTAAGTCTGAGGTATTACTGTTCCTGTCCTATTGTCTTATATCTTCCCTACAGGTTACCTGATGCCTCACTTTTAATGGAAAGATCAATATTACAGCATTCAAAGTACCCAACGTATTGCCATATATCAGTTAGTTTCTATTTTTATATTTACAAATTTGACACTTTAACCATAAATGATGAGATCAATTATCTTCTACCATTTAGTCAGTATTTTTGTGGGGTGGTTCACAGTATCTAATGGTAGAAGGGGGGACTTATGGGTTGGCTAAAACGTTTGTGAGGTAGGATGTGAGAAGTTAGAGGTATTAGATTATTTGACCAGTGAGAGGTTAATCATGGGAATTAGGGTGTTAGTAGGAGAAACAAAAGATAGGTATCACCATGTAATATTTCCTGTTCCTTATCCCGGAGCCTGTTCCCTGAGCTGTAGGCAGAGGCAAAGTATACCTGTGGCTCCTGAGTGTGTGGACAGAGCAGGGAACGGAAGCAGGTGGGCTGAGCTAGAATGCTTGTAGGCGGGCAGAGCTGGATCTCTTGCAGGCGGGCCTAGTGGGAACACTCATGGCCAGGGCTTGTTCCCTGCTGTCTGCAGTAGGAATGGCATCTCCGAGGTGGGCGGGCCGACCTGGGAAAGCATGCTGGAGGGCATAGCTGAAACTCTTGCAGGCCAGTGCTTGTTCCCCTGCCAGCCGGAGCGGGGATGGTGTCTCTGAGGTAGGCGGTTCTAGATGGGAAAGCATGACCGGCAGGAGGGCCTACCTGGAACTCCTGTAGGCCCGGGCTTGTTCCCCTGCCTTCCCAAGCCAGGATGCTTTAAATGTTTTGCAGACAAGCAGAATCAAACCTGACAAAAATTAGAAGTATTTGATGGTCATTTATATCTCTCCTTTTGAGAAATTTCTGTCTATATCCTTTGCCCAATTAAAAATTGGATAATTTTTGCCTTCAGTTTGAATTGAGTTCTTTATGTATTTTAGATAATAGTCCCCTATCATATGAATGGTTTTCTAATATTATCCCAATCTATGGGCTGTCTCTTCACTTGCTTAATTATCCATCCACAGAAACAGAGAGTATTAAGGTGGTTACCAGAGGCTGGGGGGAAGGAAAAGAGAAAGATGGAAAATGGAGATATTAAAAAAAGATAAACAAATTTCAGGTGGACTGGAGGAATAGGTTCAAGTGATCTACAAATTTTCTAATTAGCTATTCTTATGGTTTAGGTATATCATATACCCCAAATTCTCATGAGTGAGAGGATGTAAAAATGTTTATTTGTAAAGTGTTTGGGTTATGAGAACTTCAACTCAATAAATGAATTAATCCCCTCATATGGATTAACTGAATGGTAATTGAAAGCTAGTAAGATGTGCCTGGAGGGGGTAGGTAATTGAAGGTGTACTTTTGAGGCTTATATTTTGTCCTTGAGGGGAACTCTCTCTGTGCTTCCCAGTGTGATATCTTGAGCCCCTTCTCTCCACCAAACTCTTCTGCCATGATGTTCTGCCTCACCTCAAGCCCCATGGATTAAAGTCAGTTTTCCATGGACTGAGAGCTCTGAAATCTTGAGCTCCAAAATAAAGTTTTTCTCCTTAATATTTTTTTTTGTTAGGTTTTTTATCACATTAGTGGAGTGCGGGGGTTGGGGGAGATGACTAACACAGAAATTTGTATCAAGAAGTGGGATCCTTTCTGTGACTAACCTGACCATGTGGTTAATAAACTTTTGGAGCTTTCTCAAGTTTTTGTGAGAAATATTAGAAAGTTTAGTGATTTAAACTAGAAAAGATTTTAAATGTTGCCAGTCGACCTAAATGGGCAATTCTGGAGGGAATTCAGAAGAAGAGATTCCTGATAGTACTATGGACAATAAAAACAGGGCTCATGAGGTTTCAGAAAAGGAGGACTCTGTTGGAAATTGGTTTGGAAGCCATTCATGTTATGTTCTGGCTAAGAAGTTGTCTGAATTTTGCCAGTGTTCTGAGACTTTTTGTGAGGCAGAATTTAAATGCAATGGATTTCTTAATCAGGCACAAGAAATTTCTAGGCAGCACAATATTGAGTCAGTGGCATGGATAATGCTGGCAGACATAATCAGGAGCAGAAGGCAGAAAAGAAATATTTGAAAAACTTGCAATTTTGCCAGACAACTGTGAGAAAAACTGAGTTTAAGCAAGTTGTGGTTGTTAAAGATATTACAGCCACTAAAGAAATGCTAAAGACTTTGCCCAGAGACAATAAGAAATATGGCTTGAGGGCATCAGGAATTGGCAAGAGCACACCCATTTCAGGATCAAAGATGAAAAAACAAAAATTACTTTGAGAAGAGATCAGTGAGACACCCTACTTTCACATGGGGCCTAGAAAATCATTTCATCATGGTCAGTCACCAAAGTATTCAGAGGCTGCTGCAGCCATGATGCATGCAGGTTTGGTACTGCTTGACATGGTGGTAGACCTTAGCATTAATCACCTTGTTGGGTAGACCACAAATGACTATATTATGGCTCTCTCCCCAAGACTTCCAGCAGATTATGTTTTTAGTATGTAGTCAAGATCATAAACATTTGCTTCTGAGCATGAGCCCACTGATGTAACCTATTTGCAGTGTGCCTTTTTTGTCTGGAAGCACTCAGAGGGCAATGGAACTGGCTGGGGGCTAAAGCTGGAGCTGGAGGGCTGGCTAAATGTTTCTCCTGCCTCTTAATAAAGCATTTCTACTATACCAACTGCATCTTCCATTTTCTTTCACCTGCTGGGTTCCTGAATCTGTTTCCCAGGGTCTGAGACTCACCATGACACATGTGGTGCTGGTTCTGAAGAAATGAATAATGCTGGAGTTAGGAGGTCATGAAGGTTTCTACCAAAATTTTAAAAGAAGGCCTGGGAGGCCTAGCAAAGTATAGCAGAAATGTGGGATGCCTCTGAGAGGGTTATATGTGGAGAAGTGAGAAGGAAGCCAAAATTGCAGTGGAGACCCAAGTCTAAAAAATGCCAGTAATTAAGTTAGGAAAAATGGTGGATTAGAGAAGGTCACTTTCCTGGTCACTCCATGGCATGAAACCAAGATCTCAGACACAAAGTTTCTCAGTAAGGTGAGAGAGGGGATCTTTTTGGGAAATAACTCTGGATATTTAAAACAGATCAGGAAATCAGATGGTTGGATAGAACAAAATAAAAGAGATCACCAGGGTTGCTGCTCCTAGCAGAAGCAATGGCAGGTAAGATCTCTTCTCTGCTAAAAACGTGGAGCAAGATTTCACTTTGAGGAACCCAATTTTGGGGGGTCTGATGTGTGTGTAGATATGGAGAGATCAGAGTTCAAAGTCACTGCATAACTAACCTGAAGAGTCTCTTGCCCAACAATATTGTGTAGAGGGTAAAGGAAAAAAAACATGTCTCCCATGTCCCCAGACTACCAGGGAAATCAGAGGAAGAAACCATTTTGCAGCTCCAACACAGAGGAACATCAGCCAGAGGACACAAGTCCCCTACAGCTGTGGCTGCCCAAAGAACAGGATTTTCAAACCCACAACACACAATACAGTGTGTGTCTAAGAGACTAGAAGAAAATCAAAAGTGGAGTGGGTTTTTTCAGGGGAAAACTGATTGAAAAAACACACCCGACTTCGGACCTCCTTCTCCAGAATGGCCACTTGTAAGATTAGCTGCTTGAAAATATGGCTGGAAGACATGCCAGGCCAAGAATTTGAAAGGGTGGGAAGAAAAACATTGAATTTGAAATCTGAACCCAAGAGTCCTAAAGACACACAGTTCACATGTGTCTGAGATGAACAAGAATTGACTCTTCCACAATATGAATGAAACCACTGGATTTTTCCTCTGAAACAGTCTACAAGGATGGCCCAGCATCTGCTCCACCAGGGAGGTAAGACTATTTAAAATCTTCAGTTCAATCCAAGGAAGAGTTGGAAGCTAACAAAGACTAAACCCCACACCCAAGGGTTCTGCCTGTGGGATGTCCCACAAATCCACACCTGAGAAGAACATTTGGAACACCAATGGAAATAATTCCCTAATTTTTCAGTAAAATAATCTGCTTTATTTTATTTTATTTTTTTGTTTTTTAAACTTTTTTACTTTTTTATTTTTTCTACTCACTGTTCAATTGTGACCTGAATAATCCATGGACACTTATACATATTCAGACCTTTCTTTTGTTTTGTTGTTTTTGTTTGATTGGTTTGTTGTTGGTGTACTTTGGTTTTTTCTTTGTATCTCATTCTTATAATTTTTCTAAGAAACTTTTTTCTTGTACATCAATAGTTTGAGGACTAAGTTTTGTTCTTGTACTATTTTACTGTTATTTTTATTTTTTACCATTAATTTTTAAATTTTTATTCTATGCACTCTTTTCTCTCACTTATGTTTCCCTTGTACTCTTTACCTCTTTTCCTCTACTAACAATCTTTACTGATCTCTCCATTATTTATTCTCTATTTTCAACTTTCCCTAACAAACATCACATCCTATACTACTTCTTTTCTATAACTATTCACAACATAAAACTATGAATCCACATGTAAACTTACTATATTGACAGTGGGTAATAACTGAACATAACATCTCTGTTTATTGTGACAATTAACATAGTAGACACCAAAGTAGGAAATATTTGCTTTGATGCTGTAAATTCTTTTCATTGCTTATTGTTATTGTTATTATCTGTTTCTTCCGAAGCTGTGAGGTGCCAGAAACCTTCAGAGTCTCTCTGAGTCCACAGGTTAGAAAATCTACTGCCTCAAAACCATAGAGTCGAATGGGTAGACACAAAAATAATTGTGGAAAAGGAAGGAAACAAATGACCTCAAACAAACAAATGTAATTCAATAACAGAATTCATTGACATCACAGTGGAAGAAATGACAAGGAAGAGTTGAGGATGTTCTAGTTAAATTGATCTGTGAAGTAAAAGGTGGAATAAGGAACAAAATACAAGAAGCAAAAACTCATTTCAATAAAGAGATAGAGATTCTGAAAAAAAGAAAAAGCAAACAGAAATCTTCAAAAGGAAGAAATCAATAACCCAAAATAAAAATTCATTAGAAGGCACCACCAGCAGACTAGATCACTTGGAAGACACAGTTTCAGGCAACCTTTGTTAATATATAAATTAGAAAATAAAGTTGTTTGTGGAGAAAATGTTAAAAGAACATGAACAAAAGTTCCAAAAAATATGGAATACCAAGAAAATACCAAACTTAAGATTTATCAGGATAGATAAAAGCTCAAAAATACAAACCAATGGAATGTACAATCTTTTCAATGAAAAAGAATCTAAATATTTCCCAAAACATAAGAATAAAATGGAAAATCAAACTCAGGAATCCTCCACAGAAAATCTTGACTAAACTTCTCCAGAAATCTTTACCATAATTGATTTTAGGACTATCAGCAAAAGAGTCTCTATAAAAAAGTTCAAGGTAAGTAAACTTCCTATTTTCCTGTTGCTCTATTTTATTTGGCCACTGGCCTGGAAGAAATCAGCAATCCAGGTGCAGGATGCCCCATTTACTAGTTTTTCACAAATATTTATACAGCATAGTAGTTTGAAGAAGTGTGTTTGTAAATACAAAAATGTATTTAAAAAAAAAAAAGACAAATCCTTTAACAAGGCTGGCCTCTGACCTTGAGCTGGAGCTTCACAGAGCTGTCAACATTTCTAAGAGAAGTGAAAAACTGGGCTCCATGGTAACAGCTGGCAGGGGCAATAAAGAAAGGGAAGAAGAAACTCTCCCCTTCTCAGGCACTGTCCTTGAAGTGTTACCTTGCCCAAAAAAGTAAAAGAAAATCTGCTTTTGTGTGAACTTCTGCAAATGGTGACTGCAGGAGCCCTGTTTGGGGAGATAGCTAAGATTGCGGTTGACTATGGGCCATAGACATTTTTGGGCATTTCCGCCTTCCGTAGTCTCACGGGACTTGGCCTGGGATCTCGCGGGACTTGGTCGAGGATCTTGAGAGATTTGAACGGTGACTCGGCAGATCGAGCTAGCGCCATTGCTGCTCGGGCGCATGGGAAGAGATCAGAGAGAGAAAAGACAGGGTTATCGCTATTGTATAGATATATTGTAGTTTCTTGTAAGAGTGAGTGCCTTGGTTTCTTGTGAGAGTGTGTATGTGGTGTTAGAAATTACAAGAGACAGAGAAAGAAAGATTAAAGAATATTTTCGTCTCCATCCTGTCTCCGGACTCCTTCCCGCGGCGCTGCCGTTCCAGGCTGCAATCCCTTTCCGGCGACAACAGTTGGTGGCCCGTACGGGGAATTCAGCACGGCAGGTAAGAACTGAGAAACCTCGCAGGAGTCTCTAGTCAGAGCGGTTAAAATGGGTTCGAAAATAACTAAGACCCAAGTGTACGAGGCTCTTGATGAATTCTTTGATATAGATGAGTCTGTCGTTAGTGAGGAGGATTTAGAAAACAATGAAGGCGATCATGAAAGTGTAGATTCCGCTGAGTCAACTAAGACCAGTAAGGAGAGTATTAGAAGCGTCCCCAAAATGACAAAGATCCGAGCTGCTAAAGCTATTCAAGATTTATTAGAGATACTTCAAGGATACATGGTCTCAATTGAACTTGGGACTCAGGATGTTACTGAGTCAGTTAGGACCAATGAGAGTAGTAGTAGTGAGGAGGAATTAACTAAAGGTGATTTTGAGAAAATGAACAAAAGGAAATTAAGGAAGACCAAGATAAGGGATCATCAAGTGGAGGAACTTGTGTCCTCTACTCCCCCATGGGTGAAATCGATTACAGAAAATATGAAGGGTATCACTAGGCGTTTGCATACCCTAGAAACAGAAATAAAAAGTCTTTCTGAGCGCTTATGCGCTCTCGAGGGTAACTCACAGATACGTTGGGAACTGCCAGTATTTGAATATGAAAATGGACAGAGGGGGGCCACCAGCCAATAGATTTCAAAACAATAAAAAATCTCAAAGAGGCAGTAATGACTTATGGACCCCAAGCTCCTTTCACGTTGAGTATACTGGAGTCCCTTAACACCTTTAGCTTAACCCCCACATACTGGAAACATCTATGTAAAGCAACACTGAGTGGGGGACAATACTTGGTTTGGCGATCGCAATTTCAAGAACTTTGTATAGAAACAGCTAAAAGAAATGCAGATGCAGGGTTTGGAGACCATAATATAGAAATGCTCACAGGAGAAGGGCAATTCACAGACGTACAGGATCAAAAATATTATACCCCAGGAGTATATGCTCAGATAAATGCAGCTGCCTTAAAGGCATGGAAAACTGTACAAGGACCTGGGGATCTACAAGGTAGCTTGTCCAAAGTAATTCAAGGACCTAATGAACCATATGCTGAATTTGCTGATAGACTTTTGAGAACTGCAGGTAGAGTTTTTGGAGACATTGATCAAGTTATGCCATTAGTTGTCCAATTAGCATAAGAAAATGCTAATAAGTATTGCCAGGAAGCCATCAGGCCATGGAAAAATAAAAAGGATCTTTCCATATATATACAATTATGTAAAGATATAAATGATGCCTTTGTCACAGGGAATATGATTGCAGCAGCTGTGAGAGAGGCTGCCCCTCAAAATTTTACAAGAGCTCAACATAGACATTATAATCAATCAGGATATTCTAGGCAAAATTATCATAATCAATCAGGCTATTCTAGGCAAAATCCTAAAAGAGAAATAAGACCAAATTCATACCGTGCTCCAGGTTGCTGCCCCAGGTGTAAGAAAGGAAATCATTGGGCCAATAAATGCTATTCAAAATTTGACATCCATGGAAATCCTTTGTTCAGGAATTCAAAAAACGGGGCACGGGGCCCAATGCCCCGGGGCCCACAAATGTACGAGGCATTGGAGGAGGAGTATCCTCAAGCATCCACTCAGATGCTTCCCCGACACAATCCCTATTACCCATCCACTCCCTCGCCAGAGGAACAGGAGGAAATGCAGGATTAGACCTCTGTTCCACCGCCCGAATAGTGTTAACACCTGAAATGGGGGTTCAACTGATTCCCACAGGAGTCAGGGGACCTCTTCCCTCAGGGACTGTAGGACTTATTATCGGGCAAAGTCCTGAAAGCTTATTAGGTTTGCAAGTGACCCCAGGCGTAATAAACTCAGACTATAAAGGGGAAATAAAAATAA